>OZ038445.1:26293941-26300981 GCA_964036265.1 Daptonema setosum
CCGATTCCCCCCTCTTCTAATATCATTTATGTCAGTCAAATATTCAGTCCCTAAATATGTCAGTCAGTCAGTCAGCCGATGAGTGGGTCAGTCGATATTGATCGGTTGTACTTACATATTACATATTACATATTAGGGCATACATTTTGTATGGTACTTACATGTGTAATGGTAAATATGTACGTGGGGTATGTAAAATAACAAGAAACAACTAATGACAAATGTGTTCTGAGTGTAAACGGATACCGTTACATAACATGCTGGTGATATATACTTGTAGTGATGATATATTGTGGTGATAAGAAATATCCGGTGGTTTTGATAGATAGTTGGCCCCAACCATTTGCCTCTAGTAACTGCCTCTCGAAAACATTTGAATGCGCGCCAAAAGAAAATTTTCAATGAAGCTGAGCAAGAAAATTTCGTCTGGGTAACAAGAAAACCTGGTAAAGGCTATAAAGGCCAATTTTTTGAAAGCTGATGGTAAATGTACTAAATGTTAGTTTATTGAACTTTTCTTCGAATGTCATCATCCCAATAATGTCACTTGTCCAAGTATATAAAGCAGTAAATGAAGAAGCTTAATCAATTGTTTGTTTGCCCATCCTGACCCTGACCTGGCATCTGGTAGCTCATCATCTGACCCGGCAGCCGTCCTCAATCATCATGTCTTCATCCAAGCACCGCACTGGCACTGACCTCATCTCTGGCTCAACAAGTTAATCGCTCACTTGTTTCCTTTGGGCTTCATGATACGGCTCGCGGTGACCGTAATTACCAAGCGGAAGATAGCCGCTTCGCGTTGCTCTGAACACCAGCCTAACCCACAACACGTTAACGGGGGTTAACGGTTGCATTTAAATCAAAAACTCTGTCACCGCGAGCCGTACCGCATGGACCCGAGCGGAGAGATAACAAAATATGTTGTTATTCTCAGTTATTCAGTCACTTGTAATTAACACATTCACTGACCCGACACGTACGCACTCATCTCTCACAACTTAATCTCTAACTCACTCACTCACTCACTCATTCACCCACTCACTCACTCACTCACTCACTCCCTCACACACTCACTCACTCACTCAATTTTAAACTTTCTCACTTTCAATCTTCAACTCACTCATTCACTCAATCATATAATCTCATTCGCTCACTCAATCTCATACTCACTCAATTCCTCATTCATTCCCTCATGACATCTCTCACTCACTCATTCACTCACTCAATCTCATACTCACTCAATTCCTCATTCATTCCCTCATGACATCTCTCACTCACTCATTCACTCACTCACTCAATCACTCACTCAACCTCACACTCACTCATGCAATCTCTCACTCGTTCAACCAGGTGCCTGCTTTGTCGTGGTGATGGTCCTGCTCGTGTGTATCGCTCCCGTTCTCGGCATTAAGTGTAATCGGGGTTCGAAATCCCAGATTGAAGAAGTTGAATGTTACAAAGATAACCACCTCTGTGTCGTGTATACGGACAGCAGTAACATTGTGATGCATAGCTGTGTGCCTGAGGTACGTAGCATTGACATTCGATTGAGAGACTAAACTTAAGAGCCCACCTTTCTTCGGACCTTTTTAAGACTTTTTCATGCATTCATAGAAGTATCGGTGGCTCATAACTTGGTATTTCATTGAAGGAATACGGTGACTGCGAATTTGAACCGAACCTCATGGAAATCATGAAGTTTCGATGCTGCTCGGAGGGTTAGAATAGTGAGTGAGTAAGTGAGTGAGTGAGTGAGTGAGTGAGTGAGTGAGTGAGTGAGTGAGTGAGTGAGTGAGTGAGTGAGTGAGTGAGTGAGTGAGTGAGTGAGAGTGTGCGTGACGAAGTGAGTAAGTCAGTGAGTGATCGATCTTTAAGACAACTGCAATACACCGAAATTCTACGAAGAAACCCTTGCGAAAGAAGAACAGGCACGCGCGGAGACAGAAGAAATTGGAAGTCAGGAAGGGAATCCAGAGGATTTGGGAAGCCAAGAAACAGAGCCAGAGAATGTGGGAAGCAAAGAAGAGAAGCCAGATATGGGAAGCAAAGAAGAGGAGCCAGAACAGGAACCGACAGTAAGTCAATCAGTAAGTCAACCAGTCAGTCAGTAAGTCAATCAGGTAGCCGGTAAGTCAATCAGTCAGCCAGTAAATCGATCAGTCAGCCAGTAAGTCAATCAGTCAGCCAGTAAGTTAACCAGTCAGCCAGTAAGTCAATAGAACTGCCTGTAGATCAATCAGTCTGTCCGTAAGTCAATCAGTCAGCCAGTAAATCAGTCAGTCAGCCAGTAAGTCAATCAGTCAGCCAATAAGTCAATCAGTCTGTCAGTAAGTCAATCAGTCAGCCAGTAATTCAATTGATCAGCCAGTAAGTCAATATGTCAGCCAGTAAGAAAACCAGTCAGCTAGTAAGTCAATTAGTCAGCCTGTAAGTCAATCAGTCAACCAGGAAGTTAACCAGTCAGCCAGCCAATCAATTGGGTCAATTAACCAGTCGATCAGCAAAAAGCCGTCCAATTATTCAGCTCTTCTTTCATTTGGTCAGCCAGTCTGTCAATCAGTCAAACAGTCAATTAGTCAAACATTCAATCAGTCAATCTGTCAGCCAGTCAATCCCCCAGGCTGCACATGACTTTCAGTGTTAGGAAGACCTTTATCTCTCTAAAAAATCATTCAGGGGACACCAACAACACCAAAAACACCAAAAACACCAAAAACACCAACAACACCAAAAACCCCAACAACACCAAAAACACCTAAAACAACACCAAAAACACCAAAAACACCAACAACACCGAAAACCCCAACAACACCAAAAACAACACCGAAAACAACACCAAAACCAACAGCACCAAAAACAACACCAAGAACAACACCGAAAACCCCAACAACACCAAAAACAACACCGAAAACAACACCGAAAACATCACCAAAAACACCAGCAACACCGAAATCAACAACACCGAAAACAACCCCACCATCAACTCGAGCGGCGTCGCATCAGGGCGATGGTGGAGGTAGTTCGAATTCTGCCCCGTTGCGACTGAACGGGTTGGTTTCGTCTCTCACTCACTCACTCATTCACTCACTCACTCACTCACTCACTCACTCACTCACTCACTCACTCAACTTCAGGCTGTCGATTCTGGTTCACGGCATCATCTACTACATCCTGATGATCTGAAAACCTCATTATCATTCCACTGCACTAGCGGACGAGAAGGGGTAGGAAAGTGGAATTCCCCCCTCTTTGGTGTTTTCAAAAATAGAAATTAGTTCTCTAAGGTGTAGTTAAAATGTCCTGAAAACCGCCAATTCCCCCCTCTTTGATGAAACTCTCCTCCCTTTAGTGGATTATCTCGTCCGCAAGTGATTCCATTCTCTGTCACCCCAGTCACATTTCACTTGGCGTAATCGTAAACGCATCGGATCAGAATATTTTTTCTCGTAAATTCTCACTCTTTGTAACAAAAATCATGGCACCAAAGAAGCACGGCTTTCAAACTGGTTTGCGGATTGGACTATTCACTCCAAATATGTGCTTGGTTCCCATGATTTTCATAGTTTCTTCATTCAAACAGTAGAGTGTGACTGTGTGGTGTTCACTGAATACTGATTGGACATCAGCTGTCGTATAGAGCATTCTCTTTTGATTATAGATTTAATTTGAATTTTGAATTCGCGCCATTAATGATGTAATAATAAGATTTTCCCCTGCACAAGCAATATTGCTTCTAATCAATTGAGAATGCTTCAGTTGGTTGTCAACCTCGTGTGATTTGTTCCACTGATCTGATTATACGGAAATTTTCAAAAACAAAAAATCCAAAAAAAAACAGTTTTCCGTTGTACTTTCCCGTGATCGACGAAATTACCGATCCATTATCTCTTAAATTGCCACTGACCACGAATAAAATCTCTCAAGTAAAATTATGTGACTGCAGGAATATTTAAATGACTTTTTGCCATGCTCGAAAGTTATCAAGGTTCGGACGATAGTCCGAAACCTTAATATGGTTCGATTGTAAACTCCAATTTGGACGATTTTGTCGACTTTGGGCAAAAAACTCTATCGTTGCTTCAACTCATCGAATTTAAACGTGCATTATCGGAATCCCCATAAAAAGTTATATAGGTGACGAAATTTTCATAGAGATTTGTTAAGCTCACCACCTTTGAGGGTCCATTTTGGGTTCCCGAAGGACTTTTTCCGTTTTTTTTTTCTGTACCCCACTTTGGTGGCAGGGGTATTTCCCTGCAGCTAGAACCTTGTAAATTTTATCGGGGGGTAATCATGGGCTAACTAAAGGAATTCTCGGGTGGCAAAGAGATCCGAAAAATATTTACCATTTTTTCGGCTACTTTTTCAAAAAAGTGCAAAAAATTACCCAAAATTCGCAGGCAAAAAATTTTGTTTTCATTATAACGTCTGATTCACATTACCAGTCACAATAACTTTCTCAGCCCTTCTGTATGACACCTTAGGGCAACGGAATCCGTAGTCCGTTCCAAAATTGCGTGAATACAACAAAAGTCTCCAGGGGTAAAGTAAATCCACTTTTTAACTCAATTTCAGGCAAAAAATGGTTTTTCGCTATTTTAACCCACAAAGCAGCATTTGATGCAATTTTTTAACACTATAGCATATATACAGTTTTTACCGGTGTATTAAAAAATGACATCAGATTTCATATAAAACGTTATATGAAAAAGTTATGATAACATTGTGGTCAAATTTTATAAATTTAACCATCAAAGCAGCATTCGATGCAAAAGATCAACACCAAGGCATATATACAGTTTTAACCGCTGAATCGGAGAACGACACAGTGTAAAATTTTAGGATCATGAGAAAAATTTCGGATGCGTTATATCCGTTATCTTGTAGTGTCGCGATCAGTTTAATTGCTTCTGAACTCCAATCTTCTTGTTTTGAAGTTTTGTTACTGAAATCGAGTAGTCTGCCTGTAACCACTCCTTGAATTAGTTTGCCATGTACGCAGCTTGTTTTGTGGAAGAGTTTTTTTACTTTGAAAGTGTAGTCGTCTGTTTTGTCGTAGATTTGTAAACTGTTAGTGTTTTTGTGAATTCTCAAGTCTAAGTAGTGTATGCCGCTATGTAACATGGATTCTTTATTTAGTTTGAGTGTATTGTGGTACATATTTGTAGCGTGCTTATCAAAATCGAAATTTAAGGTTAGAATGTCGTCTATGTATCGGTAAACGAGTGTATCCGCTGGTAGTTCGTTTTTCATCAAATATCTGTATTCCATGGCGCTGAGGCAAAGGTCTGCGTAAAGTGGTGAAGCGTTCCCGCCTTGTGGTACGCCTTTGGTTTGTCGGTACTAGGCGTGATGATTTATTTTGATTCTGACATCGAGTAAGAAAAGGTGTTTTAATGTTCTTTCCTGGTATTTATACTGAAGCGTGACACACACAGACACAGACATACATACATACATACATACATTGTGTAATTTATATATAGATATATCGCCTGAGAATAATACGTAAGTGTTATCTAGAAGCATTTTGGTCATTTCCATGAGTTCTAGTATATTCACGTATTTGTGGTATTTTGTGTTCGATTTTTCGTTAGTGTAGTAGCAGATCCCATTTCTGTTAACTGGAACTGCTATAAATTGTTTTCCTGCGTTTTTGAAGCAGAGGTTAAAGAGCCAAAACAAGTTTTCTAAAAGGATATCATGATGTAGTTCTGTGTATAGTGTAGAGAAATCGTAACTGTTGCCGTATTTTGGTATGACTTTGTGGTGTATCATGGTATTAACTATTGTTTGGCTGTTATCTATTGAAATGTAAAGTTTTATGTTTTCTGTAACTGAAAAGTGACCTTATAGTCTTCAGTCTCGATGTAGCTGATAACAGATACAGATCGGACTAACCCAACAACTGAACTAAAGTATGTATGTTTTGGACTTTTCTCACTTATTTGTCTTTGTTGTCTTCCTGTGAGTTTTTCCTCTTAAAAAAGCACACGACAATTGGTTACAGTAATGACTTTTACATACAGTTCTTATAAATCTTTCCAATAAATTGGTTATTGCGCTTTATGTAAAACTACCACGTGATTCACTGTAAGACGGTGCCTTTTTTGTCTGAGTGAAAGAGTGATTCAGTATTGAGTGAGGGAGTGAGTGAGTGAGTGAGTGAGTGAGTGAGTGAGTGAGTGAGTGAGTGAGTGAGTGAGTGATGTAGTGAGTGAGTGAGTGAATGAGTGAGTGAGTGAGTGAGTGAGTGAGTGAGTGAGTGAGTGAGTGAGTGAGTGAGTGAGTGAGTGAGTGAGGGAGTGAGTGAGTGAGTGAGTGAGTGAGTGAGTGAGTTAGTGAGTGAGTGAGTGAGTGAGTGATTGAGTGAGTGAATTTATTATCTTACCGATTTTGCGTTTCAGTTGTCTGTACTGCCACAATGTGTCAAAGTACAACACTGCCATGATAAATACTACTGCATACGTAGAAAACTCCCGCCAGATGAACCCTTTTCGGTTTCTCTTTAGAAAAATGAGAGATTTCCACCGTGCATGACGAAACTACCACAACATTGGTCAACGCGGTGGTCGGTACCACCGTGGAGGGCTAACAAAACCGACACATAACGTTTCAACTGCTCACTCCTACGCCAGCGCTATCGCTAACCGTATACCGGTTCCACCCGATTCCAATATCCGGTATGGCAATATAACAAAAAAAGAAGAGGTCATACGGCGTTCCGACTGCTATGTTAGCTTAGAAGCTCCTTTTATCATACCATGTGAATCCCAAGAGGTTCGTCTACGGGCCACTGAAACCATGTGTGTACAACAATGGCACACTAGCGGACGAGAAGGGGAGGAAAACGTGGAATTCCCCCCTCTTTGGTGATTTTAAAAAGTGCAGTTTGTTCCCTAATGTGTAGGTAAAGTGGCCTCCAAACTGTTAATTCCCATTCTTTGGTGAATTTCCCCTCCCTTTTGAGATTACACTCGTCCGTCAGTGTCATGGCGACAACTTGTTGAGCACCCAGAGGCAGAGTCAGAACTTCT
>OZ038445.1:26301181-26321181 GCA_964036265.1 Daptonema setosum
ATTTTAGTTGCTTGTCTATAACTTTTTCATGTGTGAACAAATCACATTTAGATTATGTGAAAAGGTCACAAATGCTTAATGAGCTTAAAAAAACTCATATAATTTATGAACTTCAGCCCTGCAATAACTTAGCCCTTCATTAAGTATTGGAGTAGAGAAAAATCGTGAGCACCTTTAATTTTTTCTTACATATGCTGACGTCATTACATAGTTGACAGAATGATGTAAAAAAGTCCCAAAATTAGTAATATAGGTAATTAAAAGCTGCCTTATGTTATCTAAAATAGACCGTTTAAATTCGAGAGCAGTGTATAATATCAAAAATAAAACAATTTACCATTTTCGATATTTTTGTTTTGTAGGGGTATTGAACCCAGAACCACTTGTTTAACATGCAAACCCACTATCCACTTGACTACCTTGACCAAAAATATTAAATAAATTGGTTCACATCATCAAACCTAGTTTCCAATCATAAATTTTTCATTACATCTAGTGTGAAAGTGACTTTAAAACCTGGCTATTATTAGGTCAGCGCCGATGTGTACATATCAGCGGACGCCATGTACCATGTGACTCTCGAAATTTTTTTCCTCACTTCCAGACCACTTAGAATACGGTTTTGAGGTGTTTTAATAAGATTGGTTTATGTCTACAAACAAAGAAAAAAAATTCCTCTGAAAAAAATTTTTTACACAGTTTTTTTCATCCTTGTACTTTTTGACGGATCATAAAATCTTATTTAAAGGTACTGATCAAGTTTAAAAATTTATTTTGTTAGAAGTGTTCTCCCTCTAGACACCCTGTTAAAATCAAATTTGTCATGTTTCTGTATAAATGAAAAGTTTGGAATCCAATGTTGCTGAAACAGCGTGAATGAGGGAACTTGAATTTTTACCGTTTTTGACGGCTAATAAATAATTTTTTGAGAATACGGCATGGATCATCTTTTCTGTTTTGGATAGAGCCTCAGTCACTCTAAACATTCTATCAATACAGAGGACTTCAATATTTTAAACCTGACAACAATCGAGTTTTAAATGGGCAAAAATCGTCAACAAGTTAGAAATTTAAAAATATCTGTTTTTCGGATTTTTTAGAAAGTCCAAGGGGTTTATAGAAAAATAGGTCGAAATAAGGTCATAATGAAATTTGATTCCGCGTCGAATAGACACAAATTGAGAATCATTCGAACTTTGGTTATATCTTTAATTTAGCTTTTCTGAAAAATGTCCATAATTTTTTCCTCTATGTACCCCCTTGCCGTTTTTGTGTGTTACTTGACAATGAAAAGTTAAATAGCGGAACAGACTATGACATGTGTAATACACATTCTGTTAAAATTTCAGCTTGATCGGTCCATTCTATCGCTGATACAACGATTCTTTCTCCATTTAGCCTGCGATTTTTGACATTTTTTTCATAAAATCCCATAAAAATGGTGCAAAGATTAATCCGATCTCCGTGACACTCAGGAAATCGTGTTCTGGGCCTAAAATTGACCTATGTACCAATTTTCAGTTTTACAGGTCTCACCCAATTCCCATACAGCGTTTTTGATGAGAAAAAAAAACGGAAAATCGCATTTTCATCATTTTTGGACCTGAAAAATGAAAATTCATCCCTACCGGGTTAAAAATAGCCAAAACGATGTAGAATCGCACGAGAAAACCGATGAAACAGACTAGAAGTTAATACGATGAGGCAAGATCGAGATAATCGCAAAAAAGCTTATCTTAATCGAACCATATTAAGGGAACGGCCTAACGGCCGTCCCTTGATTATTCTTTTTCCGTTTACTTTTCTGTCCCAGTCGAACACCGAAAATACCCATAGTGTGAATGTTCACAACGGTGGGAGTCAAGTTACAGGGTGAATCACCATTTCAATAAAGAGACGAATGAGCTTATATAATTTAAAACAAAATTTATAAAATGTTTTATTATAATTTACCATGGTCATGGATTATAGAAATGTATTAGGTTGTTCAGTGGCGGGCGAGCCAAACCTCCAAGGAGAGGGGAATCTTTCTAAAGAGGGGGAATCGGCAGAAATTGGGTGTTTTTCCACGCCTTAAGGAAAAAACAAAAGTTTTGATATTGCCTTAGAGGGGGAATTCCACTTTTCCATCCCCTTCTCTGCAGTTTTTCCTAATAGTAGCCTAATATTATCGTTCTTTGGGAGCTTAAATATGCGTTTAATCGCAGTTTTTTTGTTATGGAACTCTTGGAACTTTATAAATGGCAGTTTTTTTCATCAAATTATTTTTGAGATTAACAAACATAAAAACCTGTTTTCCATTTTTTATGACCACACCCTGGTTCCTACTTATTTTCATTACTTTTTCCCTAATGCATAATTAAAATTTATTCCACCACAAATGTAAATGTATCACCACGAGTTTATTATCACACAGAAATACAAACCGAGGGGAAACATTTAATCGTTTGATTGTCTTCAACTATTTCTACTCATATTTTATTAAATACATATGACGAACTTATAAACGGAGAAACACTGATTAAGAAAAGGACCCATAGTGTGAATGGTCACAACCAGTGGAAACTAAGTTACAGGGTGAATGACTGTTTCAATAAAGAGAAAATAAGCTTATATAATTTAAAACAATAATCAGATTAATAATCTATATTAATTAAATAATTTATTATAGGATAATTTACCATGGTCATGGATCATAGAAATTTATAAGATTGTTCACCGGCGGACGAGCCAAACCTCCAAAAGGGGGGGGGGGGGATTTTCCCAAAGAGGGGGAGTCGGCAGAAATTAGGTAGTTCTTCCTACACTGAAGGAACAAACTACATCTTTGATACCGTCATAGAAGGGGAATTCCATTTTTCCCTCCCTTCTCGTCCGCTAGTTACATAGTAAAATTTGGTTGCTATTTTGGATTAGAAACCCTAGTTTTCAACAATAGCAAATGTCAGTTATTAGCTTCGAACACACAATAACACGAGGCTTGGTTACGATACTTGTATTCCAAAGAATGTAGGCATCACACATTTTAAAATAATGATCACTTGAAGAGAATACGTATACACCAGAAATTTTTGAACTAAACTGACAACGAAAATACAGAATAAGAAAAACAATTGATAACAAGAAAAGAAAGACATAAACAGGTTAAACCTTACACCAATGAGAAAAAAGCGCTTTTACATCATCTGCAACGGTGAAAAGAAGCAGTCTGTCATAAGCAGCGTAACGTAATTGTTGCTTACGGTAGGCTGCTTATGACAAAAAGTTTAAAATTATGAACCGGAAAGTTCACATCCACTTCCCGAAGAACTCAAACATGAAAATAACACGAATTTTTTTAAAGTACTGAGAAACAAAATCAATTATTTAGAAAAAAATCAAGTGAAAATGAGAATTCAAAAAAAATTAAAAGTTGTGAGCAATGAAATATACTTTCAAGTTTACAGAAGTAGAAGATTTTTCACCTCTCATTCAGCGTCTCTCGGGGTGGATTAGGTTTTTTATAAAAAATCTTTTATTATAATTGAATAAAAAAATTAAGAGACGATGGCACTAATTATAGTGAATCAAAATTGTGGGGAATCAAATATTTATGTATCATAATGAAATGTGAGAGCAAAATGTACGAAGTAAACTTAATTATTTATTCTACATTGTTTTCGAATATGAGCGAAAAAAACATGAGCAAAAATATATATAAAGTGAAAACTAAAATCAAAAAAATCAAATCAAATTTATTCAGTTGTTATGCCATAATAGCAAAGTAGGATACCAAGTCACAATAGTGAAATAACGGTCATCCGATTTACAATGACAATCACTGATCATCAACAACGTTCTTGAATGCGCTGTGTCTCAACCCGGGGCTCGAACCAGAAACGTCGGTGAGCGAAGCCGGCGCCTTAACCACTTGACGAGGGAAGCGACAAAATATTTATCATATAACTTTCTGCAGTGAAATGTATTAATCAAAAGTGTGCAACAATAATTTCAACATTCGACATTTATGATTAATAGTTATTTATTAATATTTATAATAATATTAATATTATCATATCATAGTAATATTAAAGAACTTTCTTCACTTTTTGGTCTTCCTTCAGTTTATAAAAGACCAGCTCCAGGGCTGAGGCGGCATCCTCGTTACTGTCGTGACCGTATACTGAAGATATGGGTTAATGTTATAACAACAACAACAACAACAACAACAACAACAACAACAACAACAACAACAACAACAACAACAGCATATACACTAACCATCTTCCTGAATGATTTTTTTCATATGCTCAGCCATTAATGTTTTCAGGGCTCTTTTATAAGGTGGCCCGAGTCGGTGAGGGAACAACTGAAAAATGAGTTCAAAAAAATTACAACAACCACATTAACAGCTCCAACAACAACAACAACAACAACAACAACAACGACAACAGCAACAACAACAACAACAACAACAACAACAACAACAACAACAACAACAACAACAACAACAACAATAAAAACAACAACAACAACAGCAACAGCAAAAACAACAACAACAACAACAACAACAACAACGAAAACAACAACAACAACACAAACAAAAACAACAACAACAACAACAACAACAACAACAACAACGACAACAACAGCAACAACAACAACAACAACAAACCACAGATGTATCGATCACTCGCTCATGTACCACTCTTAGTGCTCGCAAGTCCGACTCGAGACTATGACCGACCAAAATTGTATCGTCCGAGACTAGATCCAAGAATGCCTCCCGAGCCTGCAGGAAAACTCAATAACTTATTATGTCGAACCCTCAGAAAGTCAGAAAGTCAATTAATCTTCCGCTTATTTACTTCGACTGACTCACTAAATAACCGATTTACTGACTGCCATTATGAATTATGTGAGTACGTCAGTGCGTGAGACAGGCAGTGAGTAACTCACCCACTCACTCACTCACTCACTCACTCACTCCCTCACTCACTCACTCTCTCAATCATTCACTCACTCACTCAATCACTCACTCACTCACTCACTCAATTACTCATTCACTGACTCACTAACTCACTCACTCACTCACTCACTCACTCACTCACTCACTCACTCACTCACTCACTCACTCACTCACTCACCCGTTCAAACGTATGCGTGGCCTTTTCCAAGTCATCCGGTCGCAGTCCGCTGAATCGACTATTGCAGTCTGCCAGCTCGTGATCCGGCTTTACGAGCACATCGAGCACGGGCTGCAAAAAAATAATATGATAAAGAAAAAAAGACAAACGAAAAAAAACATTATAAAACTCTATAAATACAATATTGATCTATACCAAAAAAAACTCCACAAATACAACCTGGATCTAGAACTGTGAACGTAATACCCTGACAAGCTGAATGACTGACCGTATGACTGCTTGACTGACTGACAGCCTGCCTATCTGACTGACTGACGACAAAGTGACTGACTGACGGACGGGCTAACTGACAGCCTGCCTGTCTGACTGACGGACGGGACGGACTGACTGACAGCCTGTCTGTCTGACTGACTGATTGTTTGACTGATCCAATATCTCAACCTGCAAATGTCTGTCAATTACCGATACACGTGCCAGCGCGCTGCCCCACACCGAGTAGACCATCTCACAATCGACGGCGTAGATCTGTGTAGTGAGTGAGTGAGTGAGAGAGTTAGTGAGTTAGTGAGTTAGTAAGTGAGTGAGTTAGTGAGTGAGTGAGTGAGTGAGTAAGTGAGTGAGTGAGTGAGTTATTGAGTGAGTGAGTGAGTGAGTGAGTGAGTGAGTGAGTGAGTGAGTGAGTGAGTGAGAGAGTTAGTGAGTTAGTGAGTGAGTGAGTTAGTGAGTAAGTGAGTTAGTGAGTGAGTGAGTTAGTGAGTGAGTGAGTGTGTAATGTGGGTGAATGAGTGAGTGAGTGAATGGGTGAGTGAGTGAGTGAGTGAGTGAATGAGTGAGTGAGCGAGTGCGAGAGACTTCGAATCATCAACCAACTTTATGCTCGTTACCAGCACGTGGCTGTGATTGCACAAACGACTGCATATCACTGACCTGAGAAAAAAACATTATTTCTATTTGAATGTACAATTTTCAGCGGTATCAAGTTTCCAAAAGCATAAACGTCCAAAACAATCATTGATATTAAATAATGAGCAACACCGGTGAAGCAAAAAACGAAGGCAATTATTTACTTATGAATGGGAAGCAGGTTTAATATATGATTATACAATGCAGTTTTACAATCATTATAATTACATTGATACATTGAAGAGTCCGACCAAAAGTATAAATTTCCAATCAGCCAATTTCACCAGCAGAGAATAACATAGAATCCCACTTACAAATCGAATGGAATGATCGAACAACGATTCACTGTAACAACATACACATTCACGTTTCTTAAATGTTATCGGTGCATTTTAGTGATAGTTATTAACGTTTTCAGCTGTGAAATAATGTTCAACAACATCAACAACAACAACAACAGCAACAACTATAATAACAACAACAACAACAACCACAACAACAACAACAACAACAACAACAACAATAACAACAACAACAACAACAACAACAACAACAACAACAACAACAACAACAACAGACCTTCAACGAGTCGCTCACATGTTGATCAGCAAAGCAACAGCCTTTTACGGAAATATCTGACTGACAACAGGACCAGCGATTATCCCAAGTACCCGCGACTGAAATTAAATATTAAAAGTCAACAGCAACACCAACAACAACAACAACAACAACAACCAACAAGCAAGCAACAGCAACAACACCAACAAAAGCAACCAACAACAACAACAACAACAACAACAACAACAACAACAACAACAACAACAACAACAACAACACCAACAAAAGCAACCAACAACAACAACAACAACAACAACAACAACAACAAAACAACAACAACAACAACAACAACAACAACAACAACAACAACAAAATCAGCAACAACACCAACAAAAGCAACCAACAACAACAACAACAAAACAACAACCAACAAGCAAGCAACAACAACAACAACAACAACAACAACAACAACAACAACAACAACAACAACAACAACAACAAACCTTTTCTCTTCCATGACTTGCCCCAATGGTATTCACATTCTTCACGTTTTTCGTATTCTCCCTCTTCGGTTAAACGATATTCAGTGCCGCAGCGCACACAGATGCGTCGTAGTTCTGAAATTACTCACTGACTGACTCACTCACTAGCGGACAAAAAGGGTGGGGAAAGTGGAATTCCCTTCTCTTTGGCCTTTTCAAACCGTAGAGTTTGTTCCTTAACATGTAGGTAGAATGGCCTGAAAACTGCCGATTCCCCCTCTTTGACAAATTTCCTTTCCCATTGGAGAATTAGCTCGTCCACTAGTGCACTCACTCACTGACTCACTCACTCACTCTCACTGACTCACTCAGTCACTCAGTCACTCACTCACTCACTCACTCACTCACTCACTCACTCACTCACTCACTCACTCACTCACTCACTCACTCACTCACTCACTAACTCACTCACTCACTCACTCACTCACTCACTCACTCACTCACTCACTCACTCACTCACTCACTCACTAACTCACTCACACTCACTCACTCACTCATTCATCCACTAACTCATTCACTCACTCACTCACTCGCTCACTCACTCACTCACTCACTCACTCACTCACTCACTCACTCACTCACTCACTCACTCACTCACTCACTCACTCACTCACTCACTCAATCACTCAATCACTCACTCACTCACTCACTCACACTCACTCACTCACTCACTCACTCACTCACTCACTCACTCACTCACTCACTCACTCACTCACTCACTCACTGCACTCACTCACTCACCTGAGTCACTGACGACCTTACGCTTCTTTTCATTGGCATCATTCTGAATGAAACATTGACCATCGATGTCGAAATACGGGAATCGATTGGCCATTAGTTGATCGCCGGTCAGCGTGTAGTCGAGCAGCATTTCGAACAGTTGGCTGAATTGAGTGAGTGAGTGAGTGAGTGAGTGAGTTCGTGCGTGAGTGCGTGAGTGAGTGAGAAAGTGAGTGAGTGAGTGAGTGAGTGCAGTGAGTTAGTGAGTGAGTGAATGAGTGAGTGAGTGAGTAAGTGAGTGAGTGGAGTGCGTGAGGGAGTACGCGAAAAAATCAGTTTGCAAGTGAGTGATCAGAAAAAAACGATGTCACATCTATTGCGCTCAAATTTACAAAGAAATAACATGAAACATAACAGCATAATTATAACATAATTGTAAAAAATTATTTCGAAACTGACTCGAAATTGTTTAACATACCGATCATCCAAGCTCTGCGGATCGAAGACTTCATCGAGTGAACGATCCCGAAAGGAGATCTTGCCCTCGGCATATGCACGACCGTTGAGTATATCCGAGTGACTAAGTACCATGGCGCTGAAACAAGTTATAACTGAATCCAGCGGTTCCTTTGAAATCATTCACGTTTCAAGCATTAAGCGCGTGTGTTTGGGAACAGCTTTTTAACAGTCTGTTGTCAGAAAGATGTTTTTAAAGCCAACTACAAATAATTAACAACAACAACATCACCGAACTAACAACCACAATAACAACAACAACAATAACAACAACAACATCACCAACAACAAAAACAACGAAAACAACAATAACAATAACAACAACAACATCACCACCCAACAACAACAACAACAATAACAATAACAACAATACTAACCTATCCGTATTCGGTGCGCTCGGCCCGGCAGCATTGGTTCTTAACTTCTTCAGTACATTCACGGCACCCGACTGATAACCGCCTTTGCTATGAGTTCGGTTGAACAACTGACGTTCTTCTTGTTCGGCCTGAAAGAAAAAAAACAAAATAAAACTATAATGGGAATCATTGTTTCATGTGAACCCAAATTTTTTTGCATTTATAAAAAAACTATTTTGTTATTAGAAAAGGCAGTGGCAGAGAAGAATGTGTTCATGCCTGTCCCACTCCGCAATTTATTCATTCACTTTCACTCACTCACTTACTCAGCGCACTCACTCACTCACTCACTCACTCACTCACTCACTCACTCACTCACTCACTCTCTCTCTCTCTCTCTCACTCACTCACTCACTCACTCACTCACTCACTCACTCACTCACTCACTCACTCACTCACTCACTCACTCACTCACTCACTCACTCACTCACTCACTCTCTCTCTCTCACTCACTCACTCACTCACTCACTCACTCACTCACTCACTCACTCACTCACTCACTCACTCACTCACTCACTCACTCACCATCTGAAACGCCTCCTTGGCGCCCAACGATTTCAGGCATTCTTCAATAAAAACGTCCAAATACTTTTGACGAATTTCTCGCGGGATTTTCGAATTCGAAAGCGGAGGAATACGAGGACGTTGCAGGGCGATTTTGGCTTCATCCGACTGAAAGGACGTGATTGAAAGAGTAAGTGAGTGAGTGAGTGAGTGTGTGAGTGGGTGAGTGAGTGATTGAGTGAGTTAGTGAGTTAGTGAGTGAGTGAGTGAGTGAGCAGGTAAATGAGTGACAGAGTTATAGAAATAGGCTGAGGTGAGTGATTGGTTGACGGAGTGCCGTTTGTTTGACACTAAGTGAATGGTTGAGTGAGTGAGTGAGTGAGTGAGTGAGTGAGTGAGTGAGTGAGTGAGTGAGTGAGTAAGCGAGTGATCTCAAGAGAAAACAAACAATTTCCTTGGGCGCATGTGCCGTCCGTTTGCCACCCTTGGGACATGTGGCAGCGACGGCATCATCCCGATGACTCGTTGACATGGCCCGATTGGACGACGATGATGAGCTGCCTACGCTGGTGGTGATGGCTGCGGCTGCCTGAAAAGAAGGTGAGGTTCACCAGCGGACGAAAAGAGGGGGGAAGTGGAGTTTGTTACCTTAGGTGTAGGCAGAGGCGGGCCGCAGGGGGGGGGGGGGGGGGCGGTAGGGGGTTACCCCCCACTTTTCAGGGCCGGCGGGTAGCCTACCCCTCCCCCCTAGGCAAAAATTTAAATCGCCTACCCCCTCCCCCCCCTACTCGAAATTTTTTTAGAAAATCGGCCTCAAAACCTCGATTTTGAGGCTCATTTTTCAAAATTTTCTGGCTGTGAGAATTCTTTTCGAAGAAACACGTTTTCTGGGTCAATTTTCTTGGTTAAAACCTGAAAAAACCGGTATATGTGATGTTTATACCTTATAATAGAAGATTTTTTAGCAAAAACAAGCAAAAAAAGCGTTTTATGTGAAAAAAATTTTTCTACCCCCCCCCCCCCCCTACCCGACCTTACCCCCCCACTTTTCGGACAGGTCGGGTAAAATGGGTTTTTCTGTCGGCTACCCCCCCCCCCCCCACCCCCTGCAAAACGCCAAAAAACCCGGCCCACCCCTGGGTGTAGGAAAGAAAGGTTTAAATTTTTTGGGTTAGGTTAAATTATCCCTCTTAAACGAAATTCCCCTCCCTTCGGAGACTGCCACCAGTGTGTGAGGTCAAATTCGGCGAGTTGATTTTCGGGTAATAAGTTTCGGTCACTGCAACCCTAGACATCGGACGATACGCCGATGTTGTGTATCGAAGACTTACTTAACCCAACCAAACCGCAGCGACAAGTAACGAAACCACCCACCAGAGTTTGGTAAATAAAACGAATAAAAAGGTAAAGTATTTTATTTTATTTTAATATTGTGAAATCATGAAAACCCTGCCACCCACCTTATTCCTGGCCGCCGCCTCCAAGATCTTCTGCTTTTCGGCCTGCATCTGCGCGAATCGATTGGCCATCTGCTGCCGTGCCGTGGGCACATGACCCTTGGCCGTGGAGGCCGACGGACGATCGCGATGCGACATCTGGAATTGAAATCTGCTTTTTTATAACAAGATACGTTGACTAAGATCTAATTCGTAAATGTGATGTTTCGCAATCTGTACAAGCTTGAGTGTTTGTTAATAAAAAGAAGTGTTCATTTAGAGAAAAATCTACTTTATTTTTTTAGTTCCCTCATTCCAGAAAAGTTGGATATCAGGCCAATAGAGAAACTTCATATATTTCCATGCGAATTAAAGAGAAAATTGTTTGCGCACGGTTTATGTTTCACAGTTACTCCTCATAAGCAGAGGGAGCAGCAAGGGGCAGTCCGAAGATCAGAACCGTGCCGTGTTCAGAGAAAAATAATATTCCCACTCTAATCGCAAGCACAGATGAACACAACAACAACAACAACAACAACAGCAACAACAACAACAACAACAACAACAACAACAACAACAACAAAGACAACAACAACAAAAACAACATCATAAATACAACAACACGATCAACAACAACAACAACAGCAACATCAACAACAACAACATTAACCAACCGATTGAGACGCATGTGCCTTTCTCTTTTTAGCCGTAGGGTCATACTCCTCAGCTGTATCCGATGAGCCAGCAGATTTCTGGAATTTAATTAAATTCGTGAACTGAAACTGAAAAAGGTAGTAAGTTATTGGAAACAACCGAATAAATTCGTATCGAGAATTTTTTGTAATAAGTCAGCTCACGTTTCATCGTGGATATAAGATAATTTGGATGAGCCAATTTGAGGAATGAGCCAATTTCCATCGTGCGATAAATAAGCAACAACAACTTATGCAATATAACATAAACATATACGACTTGTTCAAATGCAATAAGAACAAGAACAACAACAACAACAACAACAACAACAACAACAACTATAACAACAACAAAAAACAAAAGACCGATTGAGAATTGACGTGCATCGTAGGCTTTCGAGCAGTGGGGTCGTACTCATCGTCGGGTTCGGGCGTTGGGATCGACTTCTAGAAAACAATGACTTCAACAGCAACAACAACAACAACAACAACAACAACAACAACAACAACAACAACAACAACAAAAACAAAAACAACAATAACAACAACAACAACGAAAACAACAACAATCACAACAAAAACTTTCAGGAACAAGATGATTTTTGGGTGCTCTAATTGTTTTACAACCACAAAAATTGGGAGTTACCCAACACAACACTGATCGTTTTTTTCTGTCTCAAAAAATCCAAATCAACAGATCAATTTCCAAAATCATACATCTTTACCTTCTGCTTTTTGGACGGAGCTTCAATGGTTTCCTCTTCTTCGGCAGACAGATCATCGGGTTCTGTTGAGTCGTTTGACTTGTAGGACTTGGTTGCCGTTAAAGGTACCTGAAAAACGGTTTACACAATATCAACAACAGAACAACAACAACAACAACAACAACAACAACAAAAACAACAACAACAAAAACAACAACAACAACTACATTAACAACAACAACTATATTAACAACAACAACAACAACAACAACAACAACAACAACAACAACAACTACAACAACAACAACAACAACAACAACAACCAACCAACCTTGGGCAGTTCAACATCACTTTCGACTTCAGCATCATCGGTTGTTGGTACTGAGAAAAGGTCGACCATTTTCGGGGTCGCCGACTTCTTCGCCGATTTCTTCTTGATTTCCGGCAACATCGGACTCGACTTGCGCTTCGGCTTGTAGCGTTCGGTGGCCTGCAGTGAGTGAGTGAGTGAGTGAGTGAGTGAGTGAGTGAGTGAGTGAGTGAGTGAGTGAGTGAGTGAGTGAGTGAGTGTGTGAGGAGTGAGTGCAGTGCAGTGCAGTGTAATGAGTGAGTGAGTGCAGTGCAGTGAGTGAGTGAGTGAGTGAGTGGGTGAGTGAGTGAGTGAGAAGTGAGTGAATGAGTGAGTGAGTGAGTGAGTGAGTGGGTGAGTGAGTGAGTGAGTGAGTGTGTGAGTCAGTGAGTGAGTGAGTAAGTTTGTTGCAATAACCTTAGATTTCGAGGCTTCTAGTTGAGCAATGGGAGTTGGTTTATAACCGGGTGAGGCGCAGCTGAATGACGGTTCGTCTGCAATAATGATGTTAATTAACACCACCAACAACAACTACAACAACGATTACAGCAACAACTAAAACAACAACTACAACAACAATAACAAGAATTACAACAACAACAACAACAGCAACAACATATTTACATAAAACTGAAACTCTGAACCACACCACAAAGTGGCAGTGACAGACAGTCTTATTAAACGGACGAGAAATGTTTTTTTCCATGCGAGCGGTGTTTTAGTGAACAGCTCACGTTTCAACAGGGGTACGAAGCCAACTTTTCCGAATCTATCACCGATAAAATTTTCTCACGGATGTGCTTGAAGTTGCAACAACAACCACAATTACGATAACCATAACAACAACAAGATCAACAACAACAACAACATACCTGTGTTGCCGTCCACATGTGGAAGACTGGGATCATACCCGTCCACAGTTTCGTCCAGATTGGCTGACGCAGACGCTTCGCCGGACGTGATTTTGTCCCTTTCGGCTTTCTGACGTTCCAGTTTTTCCTGATAGTAAAAAAATCAATGCATTGAAAAAGTTCATTGAAAAACATACATAAACATCCTCGATGAACCGTCGGAAATATTCAACAAAAAAACCGTGGTGCCAAAAAACTCAGTAAAAAATAAAAACGCTAAAATATGAGAACTATGCCGAATACCGAAACTTATAGAGAATCATCAAACCTGCATCTCGGCTATCTGTCGATCGATTTCAGCCAGTTTCTTGGCGCGTTCGTTCAACGACAGTTTGTTATCGTCATCGTCCGTGGTGATGGAGGGCGCTGGCGAAGATCGAGACGACGACTCGGCCTTGAGTTTGGCCAGTTTGCGCTTTTCCTGAAATGATTTTTAATAATTTTCTATTTAGGAATTAAAGATTAATTTAGGATTTAGGAATCGCATCATTTTGAATTTTATTCAGTTGTTATTACGATTACCGTACCACTGATATTCGTGGTCGAGCTTGGAGTCAACTCTGAGCCTGCAGTGGCGTGTCGTATCCTGGTGAGAGCAGGACAAATCCCGAACAACCTTTGATCACGTTTTTGGTTTACCGATGTGGTGAATTGAGTGCCATACAAACAAACGAAAATCTCGAATACAGTGAAATAACGGTAATCCTAATTACATAAAAGGATAATCACTGCTCGCTGATCACCAAACCACGTTGGTTTCTTGTAGAAAAATCTTTGTGGTTAACCTATTTGAATTATACCATACTCAACCCACCAATACAAAAAATCTGTAAAATCTCCGATTTAAAAACTTTTGCCAACTTTTTCCTTCCGCCGTTGTTCCTTGGCGATTCGTGCCGAATCATCCTGATGTTTCAAAAATCTCCCCACCGTATCCGCCGCCGGGGGTTCTTCCGGTAATTTCGCCGAATTCTCACCAGTTTTGCCGGATTTTGAAGACGTCGATGAGGTTTTCGCCGTTTTCGAAGACGATGCCGATTTTTCGGCGATTTTCGTGGACGACTCGCCGGATTTCGCCGACTTTTTCTCCACAATTTCGGCGACTTTCTGGCGTTTTATGCCGGCTAAGGTGCGCTTTTCGGCGGCGCGTCGTAGATCTGAAAAAATTAGGAGGTGAAGATGAACAACAACAACAACAACAACAACGACGACATCAACAACGACAGCAATAATAATAACAACAACAACAACAACAACAACATCAACAACAACAACAACAACAACAACAACAACAGCAACAACAACAACAACAACAACAACAACAATAACATCAACAACAACAACAACAACAACAACAACAACAACAACAACAACAACAACAACAACAACAACAACAACAACTACAACAACAACAACAACAACAACAACAACAACAACAACAACAACAACAACAACAACAACAACAACAACAACAACAACAAAAACAACAACAACAATAACAACAACAAACCTATATCTTTCGACGGTGTCTCCTTCGGTTTTGTCGGCTTTAAATTGTCCGATGATTTTTGCTTTTCCACTTTCACTTTTGGCTTTTCTTCGGTTTCCGATTTTTTCGGTTCGGGTTTCGTCGAAGAAGAGGAAATCATTTGCGGAATCGGTAAATCAGGTGGTTCCACTTTGACTTTCTGAAATGGACAAGTGAGTGAGTGAGTGAGTGAGTGAGTGAGTGAGTGAGTGGGTTAGTTAGTGAGTGAGTGAGTGAGTGAGTTGGTTAGTGAGTGAGTGAGTGAGTGAGTTAGTTAGTTAGTGAGTGAGTGAGTGAGTGAGTGAGTGAGTGAGTGAGTGAGTGAGTGAGTGAGTGAGTGAGTGAGTGAGTGAGTGAGTGGGCGAGTGAGTGAGTGGGTGAAGGAGTGCGTGAGTGAGTCAGTGGGTGGGTGAGTGAGTGAGTGTCTGAGTGAGTTCGAGTAACCTAAACTAAACTTGAGTAAACGAAAAAAACCTGTATGCTAGAGTGATAGAAATACTGTCAAAAGTGTAACAGTCTGATAACGTTAACCATAGTTTTTGTCCATTCTTTTGTTCACGTTTCAATTATTGTACAGAACTTATCCAAGCTCCCCGGCCGCTGATATATTGTCACGCAGTTCTTGAGTTATACAGCAACAACAACAACACCATTGCCACAATCAACAACAAAAGCAACAACAACAACAACATCAACAACAATAACAACAATAAAACAACCAACCACAACAACAACAACAACAAGATCATACACGGCAATTTTTGCGCTGTCTGTGATGTTGTTGCCTCCGAAGTTGATGGAGACGTTGGGAGAGACAGTGGCCTTACCAGTGATCGTAGGTGATGAATTTGTAGATGCGGCCGGTGCTGAGTTTGTTGTTGTTGTTGATGAACTCGAATTTCTTCTTGGCTTTGTATTTGACAATCTCGATGCGGATGCTTTCGGTTTGGGTGGCAATGTCTTCAGTCCCTGCGGTCTGGCTGGATTCATCTCTTTCTTTTATCATCTTACGGATATAGGATGGCAGGGCAGGGGTTTGCTTCCTGTGCCTCCCCGTAGGGATGTGCTTGCTGCTAGCTTTGACGATTTTTTTGCGGAGGGTACGCTCGTCTAGTCGAATGTTACCGGACCAGACAGAGCGTATGATCTTGTTGTTAACAACAACAACAACAACAACAACAACAACAACAACAACAACCAACTTTCTTCCGATGGTCGAACATCTTGAACGGCAAAACCGGTGATATGGATTTCGGGGGCCGGGTTGATGTTGACGAAGACTTGGACGGTGTGATCTGCTCGGGTTTATTGGTGACTGAAACCAGATTAGACACTGATTTAAAAAAAAGCTAAACATTTTTTCATAATTAGTAATTTACCCACGAGATGACTGACTGTATAACAAATTTACCATAATTGTTTATTGGTGACCGATATCAGATTAGAAATGAAATCAAAATGAAGCGATAAATTAATTCTGAATGAAAAATCTGCTCACAAGGTATTCGACTGGAGACCAATTTACCATGATTTATCGACCGTCTAACACATTGACAGAGTCACAGACACACTCACACATAATTATAGACTGACTGGCTGAATGACGGACTGACCCAGGTTGATCGACAGTCTGACAGATGCACATAAATACAGGCTGACTGAGAGACAGACTGACTGACAGAATAACCGTCTGACTGACTGAATGATTGATTGGTTGTCTTGACTTCTTGAATGACTGAATGATTGACTGACCAACTGAATTAATGAATCACTGACCTGACTAACTGACCGACAGACGGACTGACTAACTGACAGACTGACTGACCAACCGATTGGTTGACTGGCTGTGGTCAACGATGACTGACTGGTTGACGGACTGACCAACGGCGAGGGCGCATTGGCACACGCAAGATAGGGATTGATGGTGGGTGGACTTGACGTTGTTGATACACCTGAGTGAGTGGGTGAGTGAGTAGGTGAGTGGGTGGGTGAGTGAGTGGGTGAGTGAGTGGGAGAGTGAGTGGGTGTGTGAGTGTGTGAGTGTGTGAGTGAGTGGGTGAGTGAGTGAGTGGGTGAGTGTGTGTGTGTGTGAGTGAGTGAGTGGATGAGTGGGTGAGTGAGTGAGTGGGTGGGTGAGTGGGTGAGTGAGTGGGTGAGTGAGTGAATGGGGAAATGAGTGTGTGAGTAGATGAGTTAGTGAATTGAACGAATCGGTTAATGAGTGAGCGAGTGAGTGAGTGCGTGAGTAAGTTAATGAGGGAATGAGTGAGTGAGTGGGAAAATGAGTATCTTTTTTCATTGTTGTGTTTTAGGGTATTGCGTGACTGAGTGAGTGAGTGACTGAGTGAGTGACTGAGTGAGTCACTGACTGTCCCACTAACCAGTTGTGCCCGATCCACCCACATATCCCATATAGCCCACGAACGGCGTGGCGGCCGTGTCCTGCTGGATTATACTGGCTGGGGCCGCGGGCTGTACCATCGCTGAGGATTGTGCTCCGGATTCCGAAGCGGCAAAACCAGCGTATTGGATGGCTGAAAAACATGGATAAAATTTGGCTACTGAATAAATATCGAAAATTCCCAATTTTTGTGAAAAATTAATAAAAAAAAGTTTCGTTACAGTGAATTGCGAAATACTGAACAATCCTGAGCCGTCTGATTGATCCTTCAACCTCACGGTTATAAAGATCGTAACTCGTACACGGTAGCACAAAGATAATTCCTCAGATCACATGAAGATCCGAACTACCACCCCTTGGGTCGCAAGACTAGTGTCCTAACCGTTCGGCCATCCTTCCCCTCCCACCAACCTTCATTTTTCACATGTTTATACGGACAGTACGGTCGTCGACACTGACCGCCTGATTGATCATCCGGACACACATCGCTATGGAATAGTACACTGCGGCCGAACATAACGAAAAAATCTATAAAATAACTTTATTTAATTGAACATTTTTTTAAATTTTTTTGCAAAACACTTTTATTATTAGGATAAGCAAACGGAAATCTCTTCGAAAAGGTTGAATCAACAGTTTCATGTATACTTTTTACTCTGGTGCACGGACTCCATTCTGCACTAACGGACGAGCTAATCTCCCAAAGGGAGAGGAAACTCTTGAAAGAGGGAGAGAAAAAGGCAGAAATTAGGTAATTTTACCTACAGCTTAAGGATTACCCTTCGGAACACTGGCGGACGAGCCAAATCTTCAAAGGGAGGGGAGTATTCACAAAGAGGGGGGAATTCGTAGAAAATAGGACAGTTCATCTACACCTTATGGAACAAACTCAACTTTTTGAAACCGCCAAAGAGGGGGGAATTCCACTTTTCCCTCCCCTTCTCGACCGCTAGTGCTCTGGAAGACGATCACCAAAAGTTCACGTTTTTCCTAAGGAATATTTAAACGTTTTCTTACCCAGCTCGTTATCTAGTGCAATACGAAATGCGGTTCATAATTTTTTGAAAGTTGAATAGAACATTTGATACTTTTCTTTTCTGCTTGTTAAATATTTTATCTTTCTATAAGTTACATTTTGTTCATTTATGGTGGTAATGTGTTAACAAGAAACCAATAATTTTTTCATCGCTGTCAAATATATAGTTTCATTGAAACATGAACGGTTTTGTAGAACCTGTTATCTATTTAACTGCTGATGGTTAGCCACCCAACTAAGAAAATACTGTTTTATGTCATATTGGCTTTAGCATCTGGTAAATCAGTGATACACAGTTATAATAATAATTATTTTGTAGCACATATTAACCACGTAGACAATTTTTATAATAGATAAATAAACAAAGAATTTGCATAAAACACGATAATAACACTATAATTTAACTCCTTTATACCGGCATACAAGACTTGATTGTTATACGTAAATGAGACAGAAATGAAAAACAACTATCTATCTTAGATATACACTTTGGAACTAGTAACCCACACAGTTTGAAAAAAGATCTAATATAACATGTTCAACCGAGAAATGTTTTTTCATACGACTACATAAAATGAACCATTTTCACGGGACAATACATATTGGAAAAATACTGATATTTGAAAATATACTAAGAATAATTTCAATACATTATAATTCTGAAAATTTTCAACTAGGGCGATAATAATAGACAACTATATCGACTAATACTTGTAACGTCCAAAACGGACAAATAATAATTATTCTATTATTGTATAACACATTGCAGTTATTTATTATTCTACTGGTGTAACTTCAGATATATTCAGAAAATATAACCGTCAAAGTTACGATTGTATATGCTTGCCTTGCAAACTTTACTTCATAAATATTATTTAATATTCAAAGCACATAATCAATATTAAAAGCACAGTTGAATATGATTATAAATAATCACTACCTACCCGGTCAAACCTACAATATTCGAGATATTTGCACAAACGAAAAAAAAGAGAAAATAAATAAACAGGAATATTCATCTAAACAGATGTGACATGTTAAAGTCGGATTACTTTGAAATAAACAACTCGCCTAGATATATAAAAAGCAAAAAATACAAAATAAAAGATTACATTTTGAATAAAATTATTTTATCCCTATAAAGTTAGTACATTTTTCATAATTAAATTGATAATTATTAAATTATAAAAAAATTAGGTGATCACATCGGGCTTGGAGCGACTGACGAACTTTTCCAGTTGTGACAATTGAAGTGCGGTATCGACGAGCGGTTTCAGCAACACCTGCAACAACAACAACATCATCATAAACAACAACAACAACAACAACAACAACAACAACAACAACAACAACAACAACAACAACAACAACAACAACAGCATCCACACCAACATCAGCAGCAGCAACGAAAAAACAACGACAACATTAACAGACTAATAAGAATAACATAGATATTACAACAACAACGTAATCAACAGCAGCAACAATAACAGAAACAATAACAACGACCTCAACAAAAACAACAACAACAAAAACAATAAAATGTTGCAAAGAAAAATATCAACTACGATATAAGACAAAATACATTTTAAATGAAAAGCCCTTGTCAAAAACTGCTCACGTTTCACGCACATAGAGAAGAGATACATTTTCTACTG
>OZ038445.1:26323681-26331181 GCA_964036265.1 Daptonema setosum
CCTCAAACCCTCGATTTTGAAGCTCATTTTTCGAAAAAAATTGGCTGTGAGATTTTTTTGAACAAACACGTTTTCTGGGTCAATTTTATTGGTTAAAACCTGAAAAACCCGGTTAATGTGATGTTTATACCTTATAATAGGAGATTTTTTAGCAAAACACCCCCAAACGCCGAAAAACCCGGCCCACCCCTGCCTGCAACTATTCTCCTGAATACAGAGCTTATGTTCCACAATCCACTCTCAAAAGAAGAGAAGAAAAATAACGACCTGTTTGTTTCCGACTTGATATTCAATCATTTACTGGTTATTATTCGTAATATAAAACGATTATTCCATGTTTACAGTAAACAATTGTTTTTACTGGCATGGTTACCGAAGAAAACAATCATTTCAAAAAAGGAGACAGATTCGGAGTTTTAACCTTCATATCTTGATGTCGTCATTTTAGCGCTTACTATAGCCTTACTGACACTCAATGGTACCTAGAGGTTTACCCACCCACTTTTACTTTATGAAAATTCCCAAAAATTTACAAAAAAATCCGGATTTTTTTTGGGAACCATGTTCATTGACTGGCTACCTTTAGTATACCCCCGAAAATACATTTTTTACTTTATGAAAATTTCCAAAAAGTAAAAAAAAAATCCGGATTTTTTTGGGACCCGACATATGTTTACTGGCTAATAATAAACAAACTCTTTGCTAATTCACAGGTATTTCAACCTTTGAGTCCATTCTTCTTGAAGTACGGAATGACCTCGGCATTGGCGGCAATCACGGCCAACGAATCAGCCGGCGTCACAAAGAACGCCTTACGACCGAGAATCATGTTGCGGTCCTGAAACATCAGGCTTTTTTATTTGAATTTGGCGCCAAAATTTATATGAACACTGATGATAAACAATCGCATATGCTAACGGAAATGTGGTCACTGAAGGAAATCAAGAAAAAGGTGAGAGTGGCGAAAACTTCTAGTTTGCTGCTCACGTTTCACAACGAATACAGATTTTTATTCGGATACAACAAATTGATACACCGCTTCCTCAATCATTCATCGTACAGAACATGTACAGAATGCTCACAATGCACCAATTTCAGAAATATGAAAGACTGAGAAGCGAAGGGCGTTACACGGCAAGTTTCTCCGCGGATGAACTTTATTGGATACCATTCATACCGTACCATTTGGCATCTAATCAAATCATTCAAAAAAGTACGAAAACCAGCAACAACAACAACAACAACAACAACAACAACAACAAAAACAACAACAACCAACAACAACAACAACAACAACAACAACAACAACAACCAACACCATCGCCATCAAACGCGGCACCCATGTCGTGTTGATCCTGTTTCTTGGCATCAACCAGTTTCTTGGCGTCGGTCAACAACAACATTAACAACAACAACAACAACAACAACAACAACAACAACAACAACAACAACAACAACAACAACAACAAAATCAACAACAACAACTACAACAACAACTACAACAACAACTACAACAACAACCAACACCATCGCCATCGAACGCGGCGCCCATGTCATGTTGATCCTGTTTCATGGCATTGACCAGTTTCTTGGCGTAGGTCAACAACAACAACAACAGCAACAACAACAAAATCAACAACAACAACAACAACAACAACAACAACAACAACAACAACAACAACAACAACCAACACCGTCGCCATCGAACGCGGCACCCATGTCGTGCTGATCCTGTTTCATGGCATCGACGAGTTTCTTGGCGTACGTCAGATTCGGGTCCGGATGGCCACCACCAAAGTCTTCCAAGGGTGTCGTGTTCGTCAGATCGGCCGGATCGGCGCCCAACAATTCGCCGACGATGCGCGTGGCATATGGACCGGTGGCTGAAATGATAATGATGATGATGAGTTGACCTAATACATATAACAAAAATATAACTATCATCATTAGAGAACAGGGGGCCGCTCGCATTGATTTCGTGATGACTATACAGGAGTAGTTCAAAATAGTGGTCATTTTAAAAACAATGGTTTTTAAAAACCTCAACAACAACGAAAAATTTTGATCGATCCTAAAGTTATTCAATATCGATAAACTTCGAGTGCTGACAAGAACGTGCTCGGGATAAATTATACACAAACATGTCAACCGTTCACGTTTCAGGATCCAAACATGCATGTTAATGTAACAAATTGAATGCTACCGCTCGTAGTTCTAGGTCGAACAAAAAAACAACAACAACAACAACAAAAACAACAACAACAACAACAACAACAACAACAACAACAACAACAACAATACAAACCTCCTGACATGCTGTCGATCAGCAGTTTGAACGGTTTGCCAAATACTTCGCCCTTGAAGAGTTTGGCAATCGCGCCGAAATCGAACAGTTCCTGCATCAGCTTGGTGTAGGCTTCCACGGAATCGACCACCTGAACAGTGTAGGCACCGAAACCGGCTGAAATGAATAATGTTTTTTTTAATGTTGGCTGACTCACTCGGTTGACTCACAATATCCACCAGGTTTTTGGTGACCGCCCCGCCCCGGGATTTGAACCCCTGTGCGGCTGGCCAGGCGGTTTGAGAGTCTAGCCCCTTAACAACTTGAGATAATAGCTTATCCGAGATTTCTCGTTAATACTCAGTAAAGTTTATGGCGCGCAACTTGGATTCAAAACAGATTTTGGCGCATCTGAGAAATATGTGCTTTTGTTCACAAGCAGATAGTCAACCTGGCCTCACTGGCGGACGAGCTAATCCTCCAAAGGGAGGGGAATTTTCCCAAAGAGGGGGGAATCGGCAGAAATTAAGCCATTCTACCTACACCTTAAGGAACAAACTCTACTTTTTCTAAGCCCCGAAGAGGGGGAATTCCACTTTTCCCTCCCCTTCTCGTCCGCTAGTGCCTGGCCTAATACTATTAGCAGAAAGAGTAACCAACCAATTTCAAAATCGAAGGTGCCCGGTTTGCTGAGATCAACGTTGATGCCCTTGGCGATGGCGTAGGTCTTCATGGCCTTGGTGATGGCAAAGATCTTCTCCGTCACCTGAGGTTATATAGACGAAATTATATTTATAGTTCAAACTAATCAGACTATTATAGTTTCAAAACAACAACTAATGATAACATGAGTTTTCTTCTTCCTTTTCTACGTTAAAGATTATTCAGCCACTACACATATTATTATACTTTTCCGTAATATTAATCATAAACGAGAACCACTAAGATCACACTGGTATTTAAGATTGATTTTCAGTTACTTCAAAAGGATTAAAAATGTTCACGTTTCACAATAGATATTAGGGTCCTTTAAGAAAGGTTTCCTGCAATCGCCTGCAGTTTACTGCACGTATGGATGATTATCTCCAACAACAACAACAACAACAACAACAACAACAACAACAACAACAACAACACGAACAAATGCATCCACGACAACAACAACAACATTGACAACAACAACAGCAGCAGCATCCACAACAACAACAACATTAACAACAGCAGCAGCAACAACAACATCAACAACAACAACTACAACAACATTAACAACAACAAAAGCAGCAGCAACAACAACAACAACAAAATCCACAACAACAACAACAACAAACCGCATCAGGAGCGGGTCCACCATTCTCGCAGTTGTACTTCATGCCGAAATCTTCTTTGGGACCGCCCGGGTTATGGCTGGCCGTCAGAATAATGCCTGAAATGTACAATCAACATAAAAACAACAGCAGCTGCAACAACAACAACAACAACAACAACAACAACAACAACAAATACAACAACAACTATGAAAAAAAGTATAATCAACATTCAACAGAATATTAAAAGTGGTGAAAATGTAATACTTTTTTTAAACTCACTCTGCACTCAAGATTCTTACTCATTATTCATTACAAAAAAAAGATTTAAAGTTTGAAATAAAATAATATGATGATAGGTAAATATTATTCATATGCCGGTTCGTTTTGTCATTATTTTTGAAAAAGTCTAATAATTATACACGGAAATTTCGGTTACTCTGTTGTCCTAAATATCCGAACCTCCATTGATTTTAGTGGCACCATCGCCTTGACGAATCAGGCACGAGACAGCGGGCGTGGACAGGAAACCGTTCACACCAATGATCAGTTTGCGCAGCTGAAACATTAGTTTATTTTCAATGTAAAATTTTAATGTTCACACTTTTCACGCACACCTTTCTAGGCGTGCATTCAATAAAAAAAAATTCTGTTTACAAATTAAGACTTGCATAAAATAGGAACCGTGGTCTAATCCATTGTGTTTGTTAAAACGGATTTATTTAAAATAAATTTACTAACAAGTTACCGATACAAGCTATAATTACAAATATGAACAACAAACATACCGATGAAAGTGAACTGACTCGGTCAACGTACAACCATTCACGTTTCATACAAACTATAATCTGACGCATGATTACGGGTCAACAATGTTGAATATTGCCTCTGACGACTGAGAAGTAAAATACATATAATGAAAAGAACAATAACATGGGACAATAAACTGTTGTTATAAATAAATAACAGAAGTAAACACAGCACTGATTATCTTTACCTATTATAATATATTTGAATATTTATTTATTCAAATTTGTATTTAACAACAACAACAACAACAACAACAACAAGACCAACAACAACAACAACAGCCAACCCCATTGGCAGCAGCGATGGCAATGATTTTCTGTGTGACCTCCTTGACCAGGAACCTTCCATCTCCACCCACGACGATCGTGGCTCCCTTCTTGGCACCCTCCAGGCCTCCATCAAGAATCGCCTGGATGAAATTCTCCGTGTAGTGCTTCTTTTGGAAGATGGCCACCTGGAAGTGGGTGAGTTGATGAGTTATATAATAGAGTGAAAATTTTGGTTGAGAGAGTGAGTTGAGTGAGCGACAGAGTGAGTCGAATGGGCGAGAGAGTGAGTGAGTTGAGTGTGCCAGAGAGTGAGTTGAGTGAGCGAGAGAGTGAGTGAGTTGAGTGTGCCAGAGAGTTAGCGAGAGTGATGAGTTAGAGTTGGTAATGATTTTGATGATAAAGTTAAACGACATCCATATAAAATCAGTGAGTTTGATGAAAAAAACTAATATTGGTGGAAATATCATTAGGTAAGCATTCAGCTTATTAAAAAGGTTTTCAATTAATCAGTCGGTAACATTCCGTCAATAAATTGATCAGTTAGTCAGTCATTTAATTAATCTGTCATAGTCAGTCAATCAAGTCAATCAATCAACCTTCTTTCTCAACCCGCTGGTACCGGGCTTCTGATCCGTGAACGCTTCGGTGGTGACCGTCTCAACTTCGATTGGAGCCATATTGACTGAGTTATTACGTGATCTGAAATTATAAAAACTATTATGATTTTGTGAACTTCATAATTTTTCGAAGACATGACCCTGTTTTTTGTTTTGTTTTTAGTAAGTGTTCAAAGCACAATAAAACCATATTAAAACAAGATAAATAATTATTTGAAAAAAGAATTTAATGTATTGGCGTATTTTGAGCAACTCATCACATCATATTCGACAGACATGAAGAAGAAACGACTGCAAAACATCTGCGTTCCACTTCTCTAGTAAACAGAATAAATCCCATCAATATGGTGAAGAGAAAATTCGACAGACGACAGTAAGGTGTGAAAAAAACACATTCTAGGCCCATCGCGGCCAAAAAAAAAAGTTATTGGTGAATACAAACATAGTGAAACATTCTATACAACTTTATCGCGATTAAAGCTGAATTCGAAGCAACTACAGTTACATAACGCTGAACAAACAGAATTGAATACCAACGCCAATTCATCCCAGTAACCCATACTGAACTGGTAAAAACAACATATTCTACTAGCATCTTCTACTAACAACTGCCACAACAACAACAACAACAGTCAGTCTCAGTACATACATATCTGCTCAGTCACCGTTATTTATCGCCCGCTCGCTCGCGTGCGCCCCAGGAAAATCACGTCACTACACGTAATAACGTCATAGTCATAGTCATAGTACATACGAACTACATTACAAGATCGGTAGCGGTTATGAGTACTTATATAATCTAACGAGGTTCTTGTTGCTAGTCAGAACTTTTTTGTATCAAACTGTTGGACGACAGCCAAGAGCCAAGAAACTTTTTTGGTGGTCAGTCATGTTTTCAACAAGATTTCGGTTAAGTAGGCTAGGTACAACATAAACAATGAATCGTCCATTTTGTTGGCAAAACAGTAACGGTTAACGGGTTTTGCGGAAAAACTTTAAAAAAAGTAACAGGAAACAGGATGCACAACTTTTAAAACAGCGATGCACCTTACCTATGAGTATAAATACGACTAAATATTGAACCAACTTAATAGAACATCAACTACGTTATATGTAAATGTACTTCATGAGAAATTGAAGTATGAAAACCACGGCCTAACGCTGTTTTCCGCAAAGTAAAATCAGGCGCCGATACCGTACAAGTTGGATCAGGTTCATTGGCATAAGCCATAATGACAACGAGAAGATCAGAATGAAATGAGACTGAACAGGTTATACATACATACATAACCTACATAGGCATAGCACATATCTAAAAAAACCATCGAGTATGCATATGTTTGATTCAATATTTACCATGATATTTTTGCCACTTCTTTACCAAACAACATTTACAATAGACCACTAATCTGATAGACTACCATAAAAACAGCAAACTTAAATTAAATACAACAAAAACAGCTAGAGTACCATAAATTAAACTATATAACTGGAACATTAACTCCAATAAAAAAGCAACAGTCACAAAAACTTCAATAAGAACAGGAACAAAAACAGCTAGAGTAACATGAACTACAATAAAAGGAGAAACAAAATCTACTAGTACCATAAAACAACAACACCAACAAGAAATCCAAGAATGACAGCCGAACTTTACACGACGAAAATGATCTACTTTACACTACACAATCCGGGGTGCACATTCAGCTGTGCAAAGTTCGAAGTTACGTGTATTTCGAGTTCGAGTGGCTACCAAGATCACTGGCGGACGAGCCAAACCTTCATAGGGAGGGGAATTTCTCCAAAGAGGGGGAATCGGCAGAAATTTTGCCATTTTACCTACACCTTGAAGAACAAACTCCACTTTTTGAAAACGCCGAAGAGGGGGGGAATTCCACTTTTCTCTCCCCTTCTCGTCCGCTAGTGCCCGGGATGAAATGACCGCTGTTTCTGCAGAAATTCAGTTCAGCGGGAAAACAAGCACGTACCGCTGGAGGATGTGCAAAACTCCAAATTAAGGAGGAATAGTTTTATGAACGTGGTTTTGTCGGTAGACCAGTCGGTGCACGGGAAAGCTACGATCACTGCAAACCTTCGTAAAACTACTACAGTAGTATAAAACAGGATGACTGACACTTTCGAACTCCTCTTTACATATTGCTGTAAAGGGAAACATACTTTTAACATAAACATTTTACAGTATTTATGATAACCGT
>OZ038445.1:26336181-26373989 GCA_964036265.1 Daptonema setosum
GTCACTTCTCCACACCACCTAACTCACCTCACCACATCACCTAACTCACCTCACCACATCACCTAACTCACCACACCACATCACCTAACTCACCTCACCTGACATCATCACCTAACCCACCTCACCACATCACATAACTCCCCTGACCACATCACCTAACTCACCTCACTACATCACCTAACTCCCCTGACCACATCACCTAACTCACCTCGCCACGTGGGCTCATGCTGATGCAGATGGCATGATCGTGATGTGGCGGCGGCTTATACACCTTGACGTGCACCGTCCGATTGTAGTCGACCATGGGACGCAGCGGGCCACGCAGTGGTGAACCTGGAAAAATGTAACACTAATACAATAACAACAACATCTGACACTGACAATACAACAACAACAATAAAATTAACAAATACAATAACAACAAGACCAACAAATTCATACGGAGTAACAGTAAAAAGATTGACAAATACATTCGGAGTAACAGCAACAACAACAACAAACACAACAACAACAACAACAACAAGCAACAGCAACAACAACCAAGAACATCACTTATAGAAACAAAAACAAGTATACCAACAACAACAACAACCAGGGGTGGGCCGCTGGGGGGAGAGGGGGAGTTTCTTTCGGTTACCCCCCCCCCCAAAAAAAAAACCGACCCACCCCTGACAACAACAATAACAATAACCTTTCACCGAATCATAGCGTAACACGAGTGCTTTGTACTGGAATTCCACCTCACCAAGCCGATCGCTGCGCACTTTACCACAATCGTATTGCATCTGTAAATAACTCACTCATTCACTCACTCACTCACTCACTCACTCACTCACTCACTCACTCACATGAAACACTTCGGCATCTGATTCCTCGATCCATTTTTGACGTTCGGCTATGGGTATGGATAAATGGGGATCCTCGAGTAGAATCATATCAATCACTTGGGCACAACGATCGGATAAACGGGGATCTGGAGTAGAGACATTAACAACAACAACAACAACAACAACAACAACAACAAAAACAACAACAAAAACAATAACAACAACAACAAGAATAACAACAACAACAACAACAACAACAACAACAACAACAACAACAACAACAACAACAAAAGCAATAACAACAACAACAACAACAACAACAACAACAACAACAACAACAACAACAAACAACAAAATCAAAAACAACAACAACAACAAAAACGATAATATTCAATCATTTATAACTTTCTGAACAGTCATGATAAACAGTGTAGTTGTATTATTGTTATCATAATACCAATCGACGGGTGAACAGCTCATGTTTCGGAGTTGTTACACGACACAGTTAACGGATCACAAACGCGATTCGCTCGTTCATCCCCCAGCTTTACAATAACAATAACAATAACAACAACAACAACAACAACAACAACAACAACAACAACAACAACCACAACAACAACAACAACAACAACAACAACAACAACAACAACAACAACAACAACAACAACAACAACAGCAGCAACAACAACAACAACAACTTCAATCAAAACACCAACCTTCATGTGGAACGGGCGTCGGCACAACGCGTTCCTCAATATCAATCAACTGGTGCGGTTGTTGGGTTTGCTCAAAACTGAAAACAAACTTGTAACTGTAAAAAAAGAAATAACAACAACCTCAACAACAATCAAATAACGAACAACAACAACCTCAACAACAACATCAACATCAACAACAACAACAACAACAACAACAACAACAACAACAACAACAACAACAACAACCACAACAACAACAACAACAACAACAACAACAACAACAACAACAACAACAACAACCAACGAGATGCGGCCGATATCCCAAGCGCCCTGGCCGCTGGTGAAACTACGCGGTGTGGAACGAGAGTTTGACGGTTGATTGGGTTGAACTGCCGTTTGCTAATAATGAGCTAATCAGTCAGTCAGTCAAATAGTCAATCAGTCAGTCAGTCTGTCAAATAGTCAATCAGTAAGTCGGTCTGTAATTCAGTCGGCAAGTCAGTAATTCAGTCAGTCAGGCATTCAGTCAGTCAATCGGTCAGTCAGTCAAACAGTTATTCAGTCAGTCGATCAATCAGTCAGTCAGTCAGCAAAAAACTAACCGTCATAATTGCCGTGGCATACTGATTGGTCGGTCGGGGATCGACGGTGAATGTGACCGTGTCACCAACCTATGATCAGGTTACATGGGTGAGTGCATGAGTGAGTGAGTGAGTGAATGAGTGAGTGAGTGAGTGCATGAGTTAGTGAGTGAGTGAGTGAGTGAGTGAGTGAAAAAGTGGGTGAGTGAAAAAGTGAGTGAGTGAGTGAGTGAGTGAGTGAGTGAGTGAGTGAGTGTAATAAGACATGCATTAAGTACGTCAATGTTTGATTTTGCCAGTCAGTCAGTCAGTCACAAATTCATTTAGTACGTCAATAATTGATTTTGCCAGTCATTCAGTCAGTCAATTGTGGTAACCAACACAAAATATATCAGTCATTCAGTCAGTCAATTGTGGTAACCAACACAAAATATATCAGTCAGATCATAGAACAGTCGGCCCGGCCGGCCTCGAGCATGCGTCCGATTGTTCGACTGTGGCTGTGGTTGAGCCGTAGCTGCGCCAACGTCATCCGTACTCTGAACAAAAAGGGTTTGGCAAATAAATACACATATAATTTTTTTACTCGGACTTCTTCATTAACTGAAACCATAAGGCACACTAATACCATATCAGAATGTGGTTTTCGTAGTGCCTGAAAGTAAAAAGTGAACCAAAGAATCCAATCAGACCATACCTGATTCAAGCGTTGGCTGGTCCACATTTTGTCGACATCACTCAGTTCCATGCCGGCATATTTCGTGAACCGTACATTGAATGGATATCGTCTGTCCGGATCGTCACCCGATTCCAAACTTACTACCTCACCACATTGTGCGTAGACCTGAGAATTTATTTTTATTATTATTTTATCATATAAAAGCGTAACTTGAAAAAAAACTACTGTCTTTCATTTCCGAAGATACTAAGAACAAGTTGTACAACTCCTGTTAGGGGTCCATTCCGAATTTTATTTCACAACAAATATGGTGTCAACAGAAAACTGAAGGTGGGAAAGAATAAATGTTACTGCTTTTTGTGAACACAGAACACGTACATTTTCAAAGATGAACAAACCGTTTCTATTTCTAAATTTACCAAGTAAAAAACTACGACGAAGTTTGCGATAAATTCGACCCCGATCAAAATCCCCAAGTCAAAATCTTACATTAAATTTATGAATAAAACTAACAACAAAATGAATCAACATAAATAAATGAAAAATCAGCTTACCTTAACAAAAAAAAATAAAAATCAGCTTACCTTAACAAAAAAAATAAAAATCAGCTTACCTTAACAAAAAAAATAAAAATCAGCTTACCTCAACGACGCGACCCAGTTTCTCTATAAATCGGCTGGCTGCGGAAGCCATTTTTGTTTCGGAAATACTGAATTAAAAAAATAGATTCTTACTTATTGTATGAATTGAGTTTCTCGTAAACGAGTTCTTTGATGAGTAACAGAAGACCAGGGATAAGTTAGAGGTTCTGGCATGAAATTTTGTTATTTCATTCAGAAGCATGCCTATTACATGGGCTAAAAACATCACAAGTAACATCATGTTAAACAGTTCACGTTTCATTCACCGTATCCATCTCAAAACAGAACAAATTTGAGCGATCAATTACCGTCTTTATCCTCTACCTAATAACCCAACATTATACTAAGAATACAACTACAAACGGTTCAAAGTGATTATAGGATAGTTCGTATCATACCTAACGATATGACATTTGAACCATAATAAGTTTATACTATAAAATTACGATTATAGCATATAATATAAATCAGGTACAGCGTCAGGCGCTGTTGATAAAACAATTTATTTTTATAATATAGTATTCTCGTATACCATGATTTCTCGATGACCTATACCGAGTACAAATTTAATTTTTCATTCTTCCAATTTTGATCAATTGACTTTGTTATACTTTTGTTTGGCACAAATACACATATTGTAAATAGTGAATGCATAATAGTGCAAAAAAATCAAGAATCGTAAATAAATCAAGAAAATTTCGGCGATTTCGAATCTTTGACATCGAATAATACAATAGTTTATAACAAAATGCTAGGCATAATAATAACAATACAAAAAATAATAAGTTCGGCAAATAAGGACAATTGAAATCATACGTTCAGGAAGAGAGATTCAGACACAACAAGACACACCTGTCCCAGCTGTGGGTTTTTAGCCACAGTCCGGGGGTAGACTGTGGCTAAAAAACGGACTGTGCCTTAAATTGTACTGTTGCTAAACGGTACTGTGGCTGAAGAGGAATCGGACTGTGCTTAAATGGTACTGTGGCTAAACGGTACGGTGGCTGAAGAGGAATCGGACTGTGCCTAAAAGCACTCACGTCCACAGTCTACCCCCCCCCCCCGGACTGTGGCTAAAAACCCACAGCTGGGACAGGTGTGCAACAAGTTAATGGACAAAGACAACAAAATGAATTCATTGTCTTGGAAAGATTTCGCAAGAAATTAACGGGTTGAACTTGCAGAAAATTGTGAATAGAATGAAAACACTGTTAAAAATTTTTTCTTGAAACATTTTCCTCCATATGCATTATATCGAAGACATAAAAAATAACACTGATACTCACTCGTATATTCATAGCATATTGTAAAGCATTCAAAATTGAAATAAAACAATGAAATATGCAAATGTAAGAACATAATATGGAAAATAAAAATGACAAAAAAGAAAATTTAAATCCAATTAACCACCTCAGAATATGACCAGGAATGAGACTATTATCGTAAATTGGCAATGAATTTTGAATAAAATGTTATTATACACATCTAAAAAATCATGAAACCAATTGAAAAAATTTCAACATTTAAAATTTTACCACGAAACATTTTTTCACAAAATTTCGAAATATTTATTCGAATCACGAGTATAGAGATTATTATCGTAAATTGGCAATAAACATTGGATATTAATGTTATTATACACATCAAGGGAAAGAAATCCGAAATCAGAAAAAAAAAATCTTGGAAATTTTTTTAAATTTACACAAATTAGAATTTATGTACAAAATAACTATTTAACAATAAAGAAAATTTTGTGATAAAATCCGGATTTTTTTCACACATGCGATACACCGTCATTGAGATTGAACTGAACGGCCGGTTGACTGGAGTGATGATGACCAGAACCTGGATCTGATGGGTCAGGATCCCTGAAACATTAGAGAAAATTATATAATCAACTCACAATTCTAGGAACTCACTCTTCGTGTTTGTCTCTCAACCATCACCAACCAACAAAAATGACATCATCGAAAACAACAACAACAACAACAACAACAACAACAACAACAACAACAACAACAACAACAACAACAACAATGACAACTATAGCCTCCGTTTCAGTACAGAGCTCACGTTTCAAAAGTAATATGTGGCGCAATGATATCAAACTTCCTTAGTCCATCACCTCCTCACATACAAAAACAACAACAACAACATCATCAACAACAACATCATCAACAACAACAACAACAACACCAACAACAACAACACCCACCTATGATGATGATGCCGTCGAATGCGAGCCGCAATCACTCCGGCACTGCTCACCATCGGCGTCAATTTCAACAACAACAACAACAAACACATAACCAACAACAACAACAACAACAACAACAACTACAACAACAGCAACACCTACCTATGATGATGATGTCGTCGGATGCGCGCCGCGATCACTCCGGCACTGCTCACCATCGGCGTCAATTTCGACGTAAAGTTCAGATAATTTCGCTCCAGCTCTTCATGGTAGGCCTTCTGATCTGCTCCGATCAGCTTTTTGTTCCTGTAAAAAGGATGAAGTTTAATGAAACATACAAAATTTCAAATAATATAAAATAAATTTAAAATATTAATATTAAAAAACATAAAATTTAAGAGTTCTCTGATAAAGTAGATTACTGGCGTGGCGTGAGAATAATTTGGGTTTACTTTTGATCTGACACTACCTTCAATCGAAAAATTTACTGTGAGCGATTCTTAGGGATGTTAATCATTTAATCCATGTTACAAAACTTCTGTCGGAGTAATATGTTAAAAATAAATAAATAAAATTAGGGAAAAAAACAAAAAAAAAGATAAACCAACTTTCTGAGCGCGTCCGAGCACTTGGTGCTGAAGTCCTTGAACGCCAGTCGCAGTTGATGTTGCTCTCTGGTCAACTCCGACATGCTCTTGTCAACCACATCACCGAGGAAGACATTGGCCACCTGCAAACAATGAGACATGAGAGTACTTTATTTTACTAGCCATCTAAACGCCACTCTGGATGGCATAGGTTTCACAAAGTTGTTGATTAAAATAGAATATATATAATGTGTTGTCATGTCATTTTATATATCTGAACATTGTCACTAAAGGACACGCACTGAGATTCAATTCAGATTATCATAGACTTATAATGATGGGAAAAAACTGAATCCCAAGCCATAACGACAATTAGTTTTAGTTCTAGATTGCAAAAAAATCATTTTCATCTTTCAATATAGTTTTCTCTGATCACCTTCGGCTCCCTAGCTCAAAGTAACAAAAAAACTAATAAGATAGAACTACCCGCACTTCCGCAGCTCAAAGAACTCATTGAAATGTGCCAACCTCAATGGGTCCCTGATTGACAGTGGTACCGATGCATCCCTGAAGTACCATCTGCAACATCTTGGCATCCGGTGGATCCTGAACGGTGGCGGCCGCCAGCTCCCTCGTTTTCTTCTGTACATCCTCAATGGCAACCTGAAAATCAGTAAGTACAGTCGATTTTATGAATAAAGAATGATTTCCCAAGAATTCATCTACCAGTCACCAATTTCATGATCGTTTATATGTTCGGTTTCTTTACGTTTAGAACTACAGAAGTATGTTTCATGAAAATAGTAAATAAAAACCGTATTGCTTGACACTAAATAGACCAAATTTCCCATTAAAAAGTACGTTTTTGTTACAGAAAAGTCTTCCCCACTCACTCACTCACTCACTCACTCACTCACTCACTCACTCACTCACTCACTCACTCACTCACTCACTCACTCACTCACTCACTCACTCACTCACTCACTCACCCACTCACCCACCCACCCACCTGAATCGGCGATATCACCATCGTCTGTCGTTCAATCACGCGTACTCGTGTCTTTATATACGGCAGCGCGTACTCCGTGGTCAGAATAGTTTTACGTTTGTGCTGCGCCTTGAGTTCGCCTGGAAACAGAAAGCTTTTATGAAATTTTACAGACTGAAAAATTCGACCGATCGCTCAAATTAGCTATGTTTTGTAATTAATGGGGTGAATGAAACGTGAACAGCTAGTCCTATCATGTTATCCTTGATACTTGGGAGAATTTCTTGGATCGCAATTCAAACTCAGAACTCAATTAAGCGCGCATGCAAATTTTCAGAAAATAGTTTTTAATCGACGTTTGAAAACATACGAACGGTTTGCCGATTTGGTCACTTGGATTTGACGACCCCCGTTCTTATGTTATCCAGCCGTAATGTGAAACAAAAATAATTTGAACGCGCGCCAAAATGAGTTATTGAGTGTTGATTTCAAATTTCGCGCCAAAAAATTATGATACCCTGATCAAGCCAACCATGAGCACGCCCATCCAATGTGAACGGAGTGGCATAGATGAAATGATGAAGATTGATGGCTCGCTCCAAGTGGGTACGTCGCCGACGCAGCTCCCATGTCTCGAAGAACGGCTCCACGTACGTGATCTGGAGTGAGTGATTGAATGAGGGAGTGAGTGAGTGCGTGAGTGCGTGAGTGCTTGAGTGAGTGAGTGAGTGAGTAAGTGAGTGAGTGAGTGAGTGAGTGAGTATGTGAGTTAGTGAGTGAGTGAGTGAGTGAGTGAGTGAGTATGTGAGTTAGTGAGTGAGTGAGTGAGTGAGTGCGTGAGTGTGTGAGTGAGTGAGTGAGTGAGTGAGTGAGTGAGTGAGTGAGTGAGTGAGTCAGTGAGTCAGTGAGTCAGTGAGTGAGTGAGTGAGTGAGTGAGTGTTTGGGTGAGTGAGAAGAGTGAGTGAAAATGAGTGAAAGTTAGTGACAGAAAGAGTGAGTGAGTGAGTAAATGTGTGAGTGAGTTAGTGAGTCAGTTACTGAATGAGTGAGTGAGCAAGAGAAAAAGTGATAAAAAATTCACCGACCTGCAAGTAGCCCTTATCCGGATTCAGACGATTTCGATTCACCACATTGGAATCCTTGATGACTTCAACGTTGCCAGTGCCGAAACGATCCGAATAGAAAGCCTCCAGTCGATGACTGATTTCAGCCAACTTGGTGATCGGTGGTTCCTAAAAGTGAGTGAGTGAACGAGTGAGTGAGTGAGTGAGTGAGTGAGTGAGTGAGTGAGTGAGTGAGTGAGTGAGGCAGTTTTCCATAAGCTACCCTTTTTTCATCTTCAAGTTTCTCAAATCGCTCATATGCCTAAGCCTAAGCCAAATATGGAGCCAAAGTTCATTCCTAAGCCTAAGCCTAAGTTCCAAGCTCGGAACTAAGCCTAAGCCGGAGCCTTAATCGAATGGATTGAAGTTGAACAGCAAAACAAGAAAAAGGGTAGAGTATGGAGATTCTGCTAGGTAATTTCCCAACCCTACCCTTTTTTCATCGAGATTTAGAAGTATTTCGACCCGTGTTTTTGGTCAAAAACAAATACATAGCAGAAAGTTATTTCTAAGCCTAAGCCTGATACATAGGCATGTAAAAAAGCCAATGCCTGAGTCTGAATTGACTTAGAGAAGAGGAAATATACAAAAGAGAAAAGGGGTAGCTTATGTAATTCTGCGTGAGTGAGTGGGTGAGTGAGTGAGTGAGTGAGTGAGTTAGTGAGTGAGCGAGTTAGGACTGTACATGATTGTGTACAGAGTAGTGAGGTGAATCAGTAAATGAATCTGTGAGCGAGTTAGGACTGTACATGATTGTGTACAGAGTAATGAGGTGAATCAGTAAATGAATCAGTGAGCGCCCTGCAGAATCTATAAATAAATGAGAGGGTTTTTAATCTACCCAGACAGTTCAGAAACGAAGTAATTGAAGATAATCTTCACGAAGAATTCAGTTTATAACGTTACTCACTCATTCATTCACTCACTCACTCACTCCCTCACTCACTCACTCAATACGTAGGGCGTATGAAGTCAGTGGCTAGAAGTAGAATCACCCATATTTCAGTAATAATGTTCTCCAATCCAACCTTATAAATCCACTCAACACCATCCAAATCAGCAAATCTGGCCCCGTAGAATCCGACCCGGAAATATGTGGCAAACACCCGTTTATCGGAGGTGATCAGATTCTGCGACATGTAGTCGGCGTTCAGTACGTTCTGCTCGATGGAGGAACATGAAATAGCAACAGTCGGGGGTGGGCCGGGTTTTTTGGTGTTTCGCAGGGGGTGGGGGGGAGGGGGGAGGGGTAGCCGGCAGAAAATCCCATCCTACCCGACCTGTCCGAAAAGCGGGGGGGGGGGGGAGGTCGGGTAAAGAGGGAGGGGGTAGAAAAAAATTTCACAAAAAACGCTTGTGTTTTGCTTGTTTTTGCTAAAAAAATCTTCTATTTTAAGGTATAAACATCACATATACCGGTTTTTTCAGGTTTTAACCAAGAAAATTGACCCAGAAAACGTGTTTCTTCGAAAAAAAATTCTCACAGCCAGAAAATTTTAAAAAATGAGCCTCAAAATCGAGGTTTTGAGGCCGATTTTCTCAAAAATTTCGAGTAGGGGGGGAGGGGGTAGGCGACCTAAATTTTTGTCTAGGGGAGGGGGTAGGCTACCCGCCGACCCTGAAAAGTGGGGGGTAAACCCCCCTACCCCCCCCCCCCCCCCTCCTGCGGTCCACCTCTGGCAACAGTGATAACAACAACAACAATAACAATAACAACAACAACAACGACAACAACAATAACAACAAACATCACTGCATTTGATCAACTAAAAACCTTAAATTGAGAGCTGGAGATTTCTTGCAGTTTCCAGAGTTATCAGTTTAATTTTTTGGTTCACGTTTCAGCGATTGTATGTGGATTAAAGAGGCTTTCTAACATTAGTTTCAAATCCACATTCGCTATTCAATCACCCTATTGGAGAAAAAACAACAGCAACAACAACAACAACCAAACCACACCAACCTTCAATACGACTCAGTGCATCGCTGCACTTCTGATGTATGTGTGAGATCCGTTTGAAGTCTCTGTATTCTTCAAGAACGGGCATCAAGAGTTTGTATGTATCGCACTGCACTCGAACATATTCGCCTGATAGAAATGGTCGGCTACATCTTGCAGAAGACGCACGAGACCTGTGAGTGAGTGAGTGATTGAGTGAGTGAGTGAGTGAGTGAATGACTGAGTGGGTCTGTGAGTGAGTGAGTGAGTGAGTGAATGGGTGTGTAAGTAAGTGATTGGGTAAGCAAGCAATTGAGTAAGTAAGTGAGAGAGTGAGCGAGTTGAGTGAGTCAATGAGTGACTGACTGAGCGAATAAGTGATGGAGAGTGGGTAATACGTGACTCAACCATTAACTTGAAACAAAATAGCTATTGTGCAGTACGGGTCTGACAGTTCACGTTTCATGAACAGTACAAGTCGTTCTTGTTGAAATTACAAGTCGATCGATCAATAACGAAAGTTTCAGTAAAAATTATACAAAAAAATTATACAATCTAACAAATGTCCGTTATTTCTCGATGGCGATGAGCCTGAATGAAACCCAAACCTAACAAACCTTGTTCGGTGAAATGCTTCGATTGGCAAATTCCCTCCTCTTGGGGACTGACCACATCATCCGAGACCGCACACTCCTCCATCACGTTGTCGCTGAGTCGATGAGCAAAGACGTGAGCACCATCCGGCAGATACGTGACGTGCTCCATCATGTACTGTGATGAGTGAAGAGTGAGTCAGTGAGTTGCTGAGTGAGTCAGGTCAGGTTAGATTGTCAGTCAGGCAGTCATTCTTATAAAAGCCAAGTTTATTCAAACACTAGCCCAACACTCACTGACACATTCACTCACGCACTCACTCACTCACTCACTCACTAACTCACTCACTCACTCACTCACTCACCCACTCACTCACTCACTCACCATATACTCAGCGACCACCGCAGCGGCATGCAGATAGCAGTGAGCCGCCTCCACATGGTTATTCCGTTCAATGTGCTTCGTGGCCAGATTACACAGCCAGGTGACTCGCAGATCAGGTGACGTTTGATAACCTATAAATATTTATTAGAAAAAGAAATTAATGTCGAGAAAACCATTCTCCGACTTTCATCAAAAGATTTAAAAGCGCAATTTCGCAAATCACTAATGTTTCGCGAGTGCGAGTCAGTCAAAAGAGAAAGAGGTTACTAAGAACATCCACAATTACGACCACGGCGGAAGGCGTTTACCGAAAAAGAAGCAAAGACAAATTCTCCTTGTAAAATTCTAAATAAAATGTGGTGTTTCGACTAAAAACAATGACATCAAAACAAAACCAGACGCTCAGCATTTTCATAAAACAAACCTTTCGCAATCCGATATATCAAATCGGTTAGCATCTCAAAGTCATTATGAGCGTCCTTCATCTTTACCGTATCGGATAGGATCATGTGCAGATTGAAGACCAGATCCTTGACTTGATCCGAGAAACTCGTCTCCCTCAGCACGGCATCGTTGGCGTTGTCCTGTTCACCGTAAACCAGCACCTAAATAAAAAATATTCGTTTTTTTTTGAAAATAAAATAAAGTTTTATTGATTTAAGTTTATTCAAACCAAATAAACTTTCAGTTACAAGCGACGGAGCCAACAAGAGTACAAATTCACGTTTCGACAAGAAGTAAAAAAGGCGAAACAAGGTGAGCCTGGATATTGAACGCGCAGTTCAAAATTTATTTCAAACAGGAGAGGGAAAACCCTTAAGGAGAAGTAACTTGAAAACTACCCATTTATACTAACCGTTTTCAACGTCCTCCTTAGACATGCCTCACTGAATCGCTGCGCCAGTCGACTGCTGTTGCTGACGAGCGTGCTCAATGCCACCGTGATCTGCATCTTCACCCGGGCCAGACTGGCACCGGCCTCGAACGAGTGCCGCATCAGCAGGTACAGAGAGGCGGCCGCCGAGGAGCGCACCTGGAAGTATAACTCACTCACTCACTATCTCACTCACTCACTCACTCACTCACTCACTCACTCACTCACTCACTCACTCAACTCAACTCAACTCAACTCAACTCACTCACTCACTCACTCACTCACTCACTCACTATCTCACTCACTCACTCACTCACTCACTCACTCACTCACTCACTCACTCACTCAACTCAACTCAACTCAACTCAACTCAACTCACTCACTCACTCACTCACTCACTCACTCAACCGACCTTCAACCAATTCCTCAGTGTATTAGAATCCACATTCTTCAGCACCCAGCAAAACGATGCCAGTAATTGTCGGGTACAATTCAGGGTGAGAGCTCGGTTGACGTCACGCCCTCCCGGTGGCACCATCGAGATGGCCTGGAAGAAACTTCGAGATACTTTCATTCAGGTTTCTACTCATAATGGCAACCAGGAATACCAAGTCACAAAGTGAATTAACGGTCGTTCCTACCAACGGCCTAAAAACGGTTCTCTGTGGATTCAACTTGGAAAAAATCCACAATTTATTTGTGTGACCTATTCTGTCAAAATAGTTCATAATTTTCTGGAAAACCCTAAAGATACCGCATTACAGAATGCGTGTTATAGCATTATATATCTAGATACGAATTACGAGTTCGACTGGTTCAGTTTTCCATGAGGGCTTCAACGGACAACTAATTCTTTACGTGGCATATTAATCAGGGTATCTTCTTAAAATGTTAAATAGATGTATTTATAAAAAAAACACAGATCAGAAAGTGAAAGATGACGAAAGAAGCAAAACGTTTTATATATGAATCGACCTGCATGATATCGCCGCTCTTGCCCACGGACATGCTGCCTCGATTGTTGAGCGCACTATTCACAGCCGCATACGGATCGTACAGTTGGGCACAGGCGTCCAGGACAATGCCCACCAGCGGCAGGTACAGTTGGGCAATTCGACCGCGCGTCACTGACTGAAATTGGACAAAGTCAAGAGTTCACTCACATGAAAGTGATCGTCAGGTTGACAGGAAAATTGATAATCAATCATGTCATGTGTAGCGAAAACATACTGAAATTATTCAGTCAATTTTCACGTCGGTTGATGTTGAAACGAGATCACTTGAAATCGTCGAAAATTTTCCTTCTGAAAATCATCTCACCAAAATTGAATTCCCCAGAAATAAAATATATTTTTTTCTTGGTGATTTTTCTGAAACTGGCCTCCATCAATCGGGCATCATGATCATGCGCCTGTAGTAGCTGGGAGACAGCGGCCACGGCTTTGCTCTGCAGGGCGCTGTTGCCCGAATCGAGTACAGATGCGAGATCGGCCAGCAACATACCGACGAGGTAGTGACGACTACGGTAATCGGGCGTCAACTCGGCGGCGCCGATCGTGGATGACTGACTGCTGCCTGAAAAATCAAGGAAATAAAAAAAAATGGAAAAAATTATATAAAAAAAATAAAACACATTTTTACTCGATTCTTATTGATAAAGGGCGCAGGAGGGGCAAAAGAATGAGAGTGGTGGGGAAGCAGATACGGTTAAAATGAACTTTTTTTGTTCACTGTATCTGTATGACCAGGGGTGGGCCGGGTTTTTTGGCGTTTTGCAGGAGGTGGGGGGGGGAGGGGGTAGAATTTTGAAATCTCAGATTACCCCCCTCACCCCGAAAAGTGGATGGTAAGGTCGGGAGGGGGTAGAAAAAAAATTTCCGCAACAAAGCCTTGTTTTTTGCTTGTTTTTGCTAAAAAAACATCTATTATAAGGTATAAACATCACATATACCGGTTTTTTTCAGCTTTTAACCAAGAAAATTGACCCACAAAACGTGTTTGTTCGAAAAAAAATTCTCACAGCCAAAATTTTTTGAAAAATGAACCTCAAAATCGAGGTTTTGAGGCCGATTTTCTCAAAAATTTCGAGTAGGGGGAAGGGGTAGGCGACCTAAATTTTTGTCTAGGGGGGAGGGGGTAGGCTACCCGCCGACCCTGAAAAGTGGGGGGGGTAAACCCCCTACCCCCCCCCCCCCCAGCGGCCCGCCTCTGTGTATGACAAAATATCATGTTTTTAACGTTTCACGAAAACACAGACAGTAAAAATTGCTAGATCACGGTTCACGTTTCAGACACGGTATGTGAATCATAGGCAAAGTAGAAACATTGATTCCTGACCATATAACTCCATTGATCCCATATCCAAAAAAAACTACGACAAATATAAAGCAATCACTGAGATGCACTAAAAAGGTCTACGACCAGATTCAATCCAAGATGCCAAGTTTTGTGTGCAAAACCTTAACCTCTAGATCAGACAGGTAAAAAAGATGATGTCTAAAAAAACAGAGCATTATCTGCCTTTTTGGCGCAAAATGTCAACACCTGTTGAACTGAAAAATAAACCTTTCATTCACCGACCATTTTGAAGTCTGATGCAACAGGTCAAAAAAATTTCTCCAGAAAACACATGAAAAAAACTTTAAAACCATTTGATATACTCTATTTTTATTTTAAAAAAAATGAAAAAACCAAGAAAACTGTAAAAAAACAAGATAACTGTAATAAACCTTGAGTGACTTGGAACTTGATTCCATGATATGCCTCATGGCAAGCACCATTCGTGATTGGGACCCGGCGAAGTCTTAATCCAAATGAAACAACCCATCAACAAAATAAACCAAGATAACTGTAATTAACCAAGATAATCAAAATAAACCAACCAATCGTGGTAGCCATGGACGTCACACTCGATCGCGAAGACAGACTCGGGCTGGGCGAGTTCGACTGTTGCTGACCGCTGGACGAAGTGTGGATGTGAGTGCCCGACTGGCTGTTGGATGACTGAGATCCGATCAGAAAAGGCAGGTTCAGTACCACGTAGTGTTCATGTGAACATAGAATGCGGATGAAATCCAGTTTCAGCGACATCAGCTGACCTGCAACAAAATACAAAATTGCTGGAGCACTAGCGGACGAGGGAATTCCGAAAAAGTGGATATCCCCCTCTTTGGAGCTTTTAAATGTAGAATTTTTTCCCTAAGACGTAGGTAAAATGGCGTGAAAACTGCAACTTCCCCTTCTTTGACGAAATTCCTCTCCCTTTGGAGGATTAGCTCGTCCGCCAGTGTGTTGGAGTAATATATAGAGAAATAGTTCATAGTCAATAAATAGGGAGAGATGAAGATTACATGTTATGATCAAGATAAACATTTGAAAATCATAAATGTTACAAAAGTTCGTAAAAGGCATCCTAAATTTGGGTCTTTGTTGGTTCCAATCCACAGCCGATTCCCAAAAAAGTATAATATTATTGTTTGGTGCAGAAGTAACGTATGATTTCCGGAAAAAATATCTGCAAATCGTTCCCAGCGCTATGAGGTATCACCTGGAGGATCGATCCCACTTAATCTCGTTCCCGAATCCCATCACCTAACCACCCGGCCATCCAACCAACCGGCATGTTCGGTGAAAGCAAGCATTTTGGAGGCGAGCAATCGGGCGTAGATCTTGATCAGCTTGGACATGACAAACGTTCGATCCATCAGACTCAGACAGTCGCGAACGAACAGCGATAATGACCGATTCACCGTTTGTACGCGGGACCAATCCTAGAAGACGAGTCAGTCAGTCATTTATTCATTTATTGATGCAATTCATTAGCTAGTCTGTCTGACTAGCTAAATAACTAGCCAACTTAATCACTGACTGCCTGTGACTAACTGTGTGTATGAGTGAGTGAGTGATTTATTGATTGATTGACTGATTGATTGATTGATTGACTAACTGACTGACTGATTGACTGACTGACTGATTGACTGACTGACTAACTGACTAACTGACTAACTGACTGATTCCTTGACTGACCGACTCACTCACCTTCATCACCCGGGCACACAGCTCCGTCGTCATGGCCCCAATCAGTGTCTGCAGATCCTCAACGAATGGTTCGTTGAATCTAAGTCTCCGAGGCAGATATAACCGGTTACTGCCGGCCAGGTGTTCGGCCATCGATTTCATCTGCAATGAATGTTTCATATTAAGTATACGGGAAAAGAGAAAGAAAGAAGTGTCAGACAGACAGAAAGACATAGTAGGACAGACAGACCACAGACAACAGTATGTCAACAACAGATACAGAACAGAATATATTTATTCTACATCAAATGAGTAAATCAGGCAACAAAATCAGTCAGACAGACAGTCACTCAATCAGTCAGTCAGTCAGTCAGACAGACAGTCAGTCAGTCAGTCAGTCAGACTGACAGACAGACAGACAGTCAGTCGGTAAACTAAGCATAATTGCTTACAACTTAGCAACTGCAAAAAATCCCATCAACACCACCAACCATGAGCTCGAAGAAGAACCACGAATTCTGAAAGGCCATCTCTCTGACGGGTGCGGCGCACATGCACCAGTGCGAGGCCAGTTCCTCGTGGAGTTGCTGAAATTAATGGTACTTGCGAACTTCTTCAGTGAGTGAGTGAGTGAGTGAATAAGTGAATGAGTGAGTGAGTGAGTGAGTGAGTGAGTGAGTGAGTGAGTGCGTGAGTGAGTGCGTGAGTGAGTGTGTGAGTGTGTGAGTGAGTGAGTGAGTGAGTGAGTGAGTGAGTGAGTGAGTGAGTGAGTGAGTGAGTGAGTGAGTGAGTGAGTGAGTCAGTGAGTCAGTGAGTAAGTGAATGAGTAATGAGTGAATAACATCATATCATAGCGTCAAAAATCTCATGAAACGGATGAATATTGCAACAAACCTTCGGGGAGTATGAAGATGATATCAGTGCGTCAGCTGCTGAGCGCAGGTCAGTCTTCTCGAAACCTTCTGAAAAAAATTACCGCCATATAATTATCACAGCAAAAACCCCTTAAAAACATAATTTACATAAACTCACAATAAATTACACATTGGGCCAGATTGGCAATTAATCAAGTGAGTGAACATAACACATCCAGTTGAAAATACGAACATGATAATAAGTAATAAATTTTGAATCTAAATTCGTTTATATTTTTCAAACTCATATATTTTTATAATTATCAGTTATTCCATATGTTGCGTGAATAATTTTTACAGCTTAGTGACAAAAGGTGTTAACTGCTGCGGCATTAGCTTGGGATTAGCATTAGCTTAGCATATAGCGTTATTCAAATAAAATCAGAAATGGGTCACTCGCAATAGCGTGCATTATTATAGCTAAACCAATCAAATAAAGCAAGCGAAACTCTAAAAAATCTTGTGAATAGCTCACTAAAACCCGTTAATTAAAAACACTAGCAGACTTTTTTGTACATGTTTTTTTCTTCGAAAATATTATTCCAACTCTTTAAAAAAATTTCCGTAATTCTAAGGTCATTTCAGCCCAAACACTAAGAAACGGGAAACGGGAAAAAATATAGGACATTTAACTCACTCAAACACAAAATCCTCTAATACCCAAAACTAACTGATGATGTCAAGCAACTGGGAGGAGTTCTCCTTGTTAGTCGATGGATCTGGTGCGACCGACTCCGGATTCGAAATCGACCGAGGAGTCGATGGTTTTATAGATTCCGACTGAATCAACGGTCGTACGCTTGGACTCGTCATGGTGGCAGGTAGTGAAGCGATGGAATCGGATTCTTCTGTAGAAACCGGAGACATAACAAAACAGACCAGCATCTCAGCGGTAAATCAACATTTCATCGCCCACACTTCCAAAAAAACAGTATATCAATGTGATTTTTAGGTTGCTTTCAGAGCTCAAATGAGACAGTAAAAAGGTTTCAATTTGGTTGTTTTTTTGTTCAAGAGTGTTTTCAGGTGAGTATTTGTACAAAATATCTGATTCCCTTCCATTATTTCCCTCTCCTGGACTCTGAAAGAACCCTTGGGCTTCAGCGTTCAAAGTCATTCAGAAAAAAAAGAAACCCACTGTGTGCTCGAAGAACACGCGTTTACGTAAATTCGTGTAAAAACTTAACAGCTGCTTAAAATAAAAAGCAGTTGGCATTTTTGCACCAATTCCTAATTCCAAACAAAGACAAGCCGGGGTATGAAATGAAATGAGCGTGAAATCGGGCGGGCTGCGTGTATCTCAGGCAAGCAAACCGTGAATTCAGATGACTACTCAGTGTCCATATCACTGATACTATTAAGAGAAAACTTTTAGGTGGAACTCCTTCATAAGCACATGCGATTGCTTCAGATGGTTGCATTAGGCTAAAGCTAAGTGAAACATCATTCAGTTCAGTCTATAAATCTATCAAGATTTCAAATCAATTCCCAAGCGTACGCCCAGGCGTTAGCCCGCAACCAAGTATTAACTTTTATGTAAGTATTGTATCAGAAAACCTCAAGAAACATAGTCTATGCATTATCCAACTTCACGCATGTACATTCGTCACAAACACTAGCAGACGAGAAGGAGTTAAAAAAGTGGAAATCCCCCCGGTTTGGCGGTTTCAAAAAGTTGCGTTTGTTCCTTGAGATGTAGGTTATATGACCTTATTGCTGCCAATTCCCCCCTCTTTGAGAAAATTCCCTTTGGAGGATTAGTTCGTCCGCCAATGTTTCTACCTTGACGTTCATCTAATATGACAATGGATTGAAATTCAACCACCTTCATATAACTGCAAAGCCTGAATTTCTGTTTCAGCAGGTAATTCTACAAACCTTTCGGTGCATAAAAAATATTTTAATAGTTTTTAAATAATTTTTTAACAAGCCTGACGGGGCATTTAAAATATTTTAAAAGTTTTTTTTATTAACAAACCTGAAGGTGGCGGACACACTCGATGGTACTGAATGTAGGTACAGAGTAGGCTACTTCGTCCGTTGGCATCGCAGAACTCGGATAGCAGATTCAAGATCTTGACGAGTTGGGCCAGTGTTTCGAAGCAGACCCCGCCAACGTCGACTGAAATTAGTGGGTGATTGAGTGAGTGAGCGAGGAGTGAGTGAGTGAGTGAGTGAGTGAGTGAGTGAGTGAGTGAGTGAGTGAGTGAGTGAGTGAGTGAGTGAGCGAGTGATAGTGAGTGAGTGAGTGAGTGAGTGAGTGAGTGAGTGAGTGAGTGAGTGATTGAGTGAGTGAGTGAGTGAGTGAGTGAGTGAATGAGTGAGTGAGTGAGTGAGTGAGTGAGTGAGTGAGTGAGTGAGTGAGTGAGTGAGTGAGTGAGTGAGTGAGTGAGTGAGTGAGTGACTGAGTGAGCGAGGAGTGAGTGAGTAAGTGAGTGAGTGAGTGGCTGAATGAGTGAGAAAAGAGTGAATAGGGGATTGAATAAAAAGGACTGAAAAAATTCATACACGCAGACGCACGGATTCCCATGGATATCTTCCGAGATAAAATGAGACAACAAAAACCTCAGATGAACAAGTTCCGACAGGACCCAAAGTTAGCACATCACATCCTATTTAGTCGAAAAGTCATAATGTGGCTTGTTGCAAATGCAAATGACAAAAATTACGCATTCAGTACGTCATTTTGCTTACGCTACGCAGCAACTTCATCCGTAAGTCACTCATTCACTCACTTAGCAAGTTACTCATTTACTCACTCGGCCAGTCCCTCATTCAGTCCCTCATTCAGTCACTGATTCACTAACGCACAGCGCCGTTGCTCACCACCGGGTTCACCATCATATCCAGCAGCTTGTCCAACACCACGTAAAGGAAGTGCACGAGTGGTTCGGGGCGCGCTTTCGACAGATTGCGAATAGCCGTCTGGAAAATATAGGAAGTGAAGAACAATGAAAATAAAACAATAAAATGAAACCGAAGTGTTGCCAGCAATAGATCATGTGGCGGTCGAGAACAGTTCACGTTTCAGAGTTGATGAATGAGAAATTCCCGAAATCCAACGGCAATGACGCTCGGCCTCGCTCTCTCTAACATCAACAACAAATACAACCAACTAACCACGATCATTAATCAAGTGTGATAACACTATAGTTGTGGTATGGCAACTTTAGCCCGCTCGAGAGTAGTCTTGCTAATATTCGCACCTATTTACATAAACCCTATATTTGAATTCAGTCATCATATTTCTATTTTGGTTTACAAATATTATATATTCTGAAGAAGCCGCTGAAGGCTGGGAATAAAGTGAAGGCTTGGAATCGACCTCGGACCGTTCTTTTAACATCTAAAACCAATTCCTTGGAGCCTAGGGCTTATTTTCACAACTTGGCGCTCCTGTTTTTCGCTGAATTCCAACCTGACGGTGCCGAATTTTTTAAGTAAATTTTCAAAAAAATCCAGCCTTATAAAAACAAAAATTCGTGAAGAATTCAAAAAATATAAAATAATTCGTGAAGAATTGCGACTGCCGACGAAAATAAATTCGTGAAGAATTTATTGGCCTACCACAAAATCGACTTCGGAGGAACCGGTGAACCTGAAGAATGGCCGCCGCACGCAACCGTCCGACCAGGGAGTTTGAGTTAAAGCAGGATAATGCTTATGTTTTATTTTATAATGTCGTGAAGACTAAAAATCTGAGTTTGGCCGGTCGTTTATATCAAAATTTTGTGTCAGTAATCCAGACACATTCTTCACTCAGTCAAGTAAAAATTCCGGCATTGAATCGATCTGATAATTTCTGCAATTTTTGTTGCCGTATTGGATGGATGATTGAGGAAATATTTGCCACTGTAGAATCGATCCCGTGGCCAGAGCCGCCGCCGAGCGCTGGGCCAGACGTGAGCGGAGATTCCGAGAGTGCCGTTACGCCGGTCAACCTGAGCGCACTATGGGATGATGTGAGCGGTCGTGAAGACGGAATGGGTCACGGACTTGAAGCCGAAAACAGGTGCAGTGTTTATAATTCGGGTCAGGAAGTTGCCGAGTGCGGTGCGAAGGGTTCTGGTACTGGTCGCCGCCCTTACACCTGTGCAGATAGTGAGGTGACTTCTGGATTGTCCGGTCCGGTCCCCACTATGGTTGATAAGGATAAGGATTTCAGGGTCAGCCAGATTAGTAAGAAGTCCAGGATGCGACAGGGCGAGAGCGCCGTTCCTGGCAACACCGAACTGGATAGGCCACGAGGTGCCGATGACCCCAGTTCGAGACCCACTACCGAAGCGGATAGTTCGCGTAAAAACGAACAATCCAATTCGAGACCTGAGGTGAGGCCACGAGGTGCCGATGACCCTTTGGCTACCGGTATAGATAGGCCACGAGGTGCCGATGACCCTATACCGAGACCAAATCAGCAACAACGTCAACGTTTCGTCACGCCGTCCGTCACAAAAAGACCACTGGTGCAGTTTGCACCACAGATTGGTCAGAATATGAGCTATCAAGAAGCTCATCGACAACAAGAACAGTATGAAGGTGCTACAAATAGTTTTGCGAGGCAGACAAATGTCACTGGGCAACGTGACATTTATAACACACTAAACGACACGATTCAACGTCTGACGCTGCAACAGGAAGAGTCTACGCGTCTGTTACTACAACAAGCAACTCAGCACAACGCTGAGACAGTTTTGGCTGGTTCCGGGTTCGAAAAATTCGACGGCACCCGACCTGATGACCTCAAGTCTTGGCTTTTTGGCCTTGAAAATCGACTGCGTCTGACGAAAACGACAGATGATGATGTGAAAGTGGGGCATCTAGTGAACTGTCTGACCGGCTTGGCACGCCGACAGTTTCATGAAGACTTGGAATACCCCACATTCCACGCAGCCGTCAACTACCTGAAGGAGAAGTACGCAGATACAAGATATGACGCGCTGAAATTTCAACAGTTTCGCAGCCGAGTACAGCAGCGTGGTGAGACAATCGAGTCGTATGCGAGAGATTTGAAACTGGTTTTCCCGTTTCAACAGTGTGACTCGCAGCAGTCTAATCTGATGCTGATGGAGCAGCTACAGCGTGGCCTTCAAGAAGCAGAGTACAGACAGTACGTTCAAGAACGTCTGTTAAACCCGAAAAAGTCTTTCGATGATGTTGTCAACAAACTGAGCCTAAAGGAATTGGCTAAGAACACAGCTGATGTTAAAGAACGTGGCCGTTACTACGATAGTCAGCAGCATGAAGCCAGAGTCAGGCTTACGCGACATCAAGCACAGTCTGGCAAGAGGACTATTCAGTGCTACAGATGCCAAGAATTCGGGCACTATGCGTCTACGTGCAACAACAGTAGAGTTTCGCGAGCATATGGTGAGCCGTTTTTGAGCCATGAATACGCCTATGCACCACCGTTTTACTCGCACCAACAGTATGATGCGCAGCCCTACTGGTATCAGCAACAATACCAAGGCGACTACAACAATCTGAGTGAGCGAGGGTATGATCAGATAAAGAGTCAGGTGCCGAAACCGACTATAGGGTACCCTCCTATGCCAGCGCAGCAGCAACAGTCTGTCACACAGTCGGTGACATGCGCAGCAGTAGGTCAAGACAGCAAGCAGAAACCGCAGCGAATTGGCGCCTGTAGAGTGAGGTCAGCTAAGATAGCGAGCACGCGCAGCCCTATCCACGTTAACAGTCAAAAAGTACCTGACAACATGTGGCAAGCAGACACTGGTGCGCACTGTAATCTGGTTACGTCACAGTTTCTAGATTCCATTGAGGGTCCGCTAGTTGAGAAACCCTGCTCTGAAACCCTGACGTGCATCGATGGTTTGAAAACTGAGTGCCGAAGTTCCATAATGTTAGCAGTATCGATCGGCAAGCTGACTAAACAGATACAGTTCTACGTGATTGCAGTATTTCACGGTGAAATTGGTCTTGTTTTGGGTATGCCAGCGTTAAATGAGTTCGGATTCAGTCTGAAGAATGACAGTGGATTCGATCTGACACCCAATACGACCGCATCTAACGATAAGAAATTCGTTGGTATCGCTAAATTTATCGCATTAAAGGAGGGAGGAAGAGGCGCGAAGCCTCTAAAATGTCCAGAAAAGAAGCGCAAAGATGGCGTTTATTGGAAAAAGTTTGCAGGTGAATGCAACTTTGAGAAGCGCGTACGAAAAGGTGAGCGTCCGTTAGCAGCTGGAATGCGCAAGACTAACTGCAGTAGCACGCAGGCAGTGCAGAATCGACCTGGCACCCCACAGCCACGTTATGAGAGCTTTCGCAGCGCACCGCAGACCAAACCGCAGAATGTTAAGCAGCGAGTTTATGGACCTGAATGTGCCAAGACGCAGAGAATGTGTCGTGAGGCTAGAAATACGGTGATGAAGCCGTACAATGCGCTGCGCAACTACGCATCTGACTGGTCGAGATCAGATTATGAACCAGTGGCTAACAGTGAGCCGCGTTATGACCCACGCTTTCGGGTTATTGAGAAACCGACAGCGCACGCGTTCAAGGCGAGGTATCGAGGCGACATCACGAAGCTGAATCGTGGTCTGCTGCCGTCATAATTATAGTCACCTTAACCTATTTCAGACTTTTCAAAGTAGAATACTATTCTTAACTAATTTCAGCTTAGGGTGATACAGTTCTTATTTTGGTCTTGAATTAAAAGTATATTTAAAATAAAATTGCAGGTACTGATTAATCTATATTTCAGGCCTTATTTCACATACATGGGTATTTTAGATTGTGATCTTGTTATTGTCGAGATCTGTTAAAGTATTGTTTTAAAACATACATTGATTCCTATCCATTATTTTGAATTCGACTATATTCTAGGGTGATCTTACTAAACTCGAATTTCTATGCTATGTGATAATTCTAGTCTATTATATTTACATCATATACTTTAACCTTCTTTTGTTGCTTTTAAAGAGGAAGGAAGTTGTGGTATGGCAACTTTAGCCCGCTCGAGAGTAGTCTTGCTAATATTCGCACCTATTTACATAAACCCTATATTTGAATTCAGTCATCATATTTCTATTTTGGTTTACAAATATTATATATTCTGAAGAAGCCGCTGAAGGCTGGGAATAAAGTGAAGGCTTGGAATCGACCTCGGACCGTTCTTTTAACATCTAAAACCAATTCCTTGGAGCCTAGGGCTTATTTTCACAACTCTATATATGTATGTATGTGTGTGTGCGTACTTATTGGTCTACTATGAACAGTCTTGAATTAAAGAATACAGTATTGAACGGCTTGTGAAAAGTACACCTTTCGGTATCTAAAGTCGTCCTTCTCCTCATTTAAAACAACAGCAACAACAACAAATACAACCACAACAACAACAACCACAAACCTGTAAATCATGTTCGCTGACCACTCGTTTGCCGGCCGTCCGAGGACATCGCGCCTGCTGGTACAGATTGAAGAAGTTGTCCAGATGATTATCGTCGGTGTGGATGGTACTTGATGAGGTTACGGTAACGCTGAATACTGGCTTATGGTTGTCCAGCCAACGACAGTTCGGCAGGGCCACCTGAAGAAGTTTTTGCACTGGGACTTCTTCATTGCTGGGGATTGGGGAACATGCATGGATTGACATAAAAAAGAAAAAAATTGTATTTTTTTGTGAAAATCATGGAAATTTTTAGACACAAATGAGCTGCGTGATCAGCCAGGACTACCAGTTTTCGAGGTTGGCGCCTTACGCACCATACCAGAAGACGAGAATTTTTTTTAATTCTCCTATGAACAATGAAATCGGTTTTTTTTTCATATTCCCTGTAATAACCAAAAACCACAAACATTAATTTTGAGACATTATCTCATTAGCCCGCTAACTTTGCACCTTAATTAGCCTTTTTCAAGCCATGAGATCAATAGCAACTCATATTCACTATCATCTAAGAATTACACCCGAACCAAAATAGTAATCAAAGCCCTGGAGAAAAATGGAACACATTCGACATTATTTTCCGAATCAGAATCAAATAAAAAATCTTCCACAAACCTCTGGCGACAAGTAATAGTAGCTGTCCGGCAGTTTGTCCAACGAGATGGGCAGGTCGAAATCGCCCGTTCTCAGTCGATTGTCCTGGTAGAGCGGGATCCACTGAAATTAGAATTATAATAATTATACAATATCTCACAAGCGGACGAGAAGGGGAGGAAAAATTAGAATTCCCCCCTCTTTGGCGATTTTGAAAAGTGCAGTTTGTTCCCCAAGCTAAGGTGTAGGTAAAATGGCATGAAAACTGCCGATTCCACCCTCTTTGATAAAATTACCCTCCCTCTGGAGGCTTGACTTGTCCGCCAGTGCAATATCCGATTGGATAATGACAAATCAGAAATGATAAAAAACTACATTAATGCTACATTACAATCTCACTTCAGGATTTGTTACCACTGTTCAGACAGAATAAAGGTTCGGATGGTGTCGTAGATAAACTGATGCTCCCTCACACGCACCACTGAGAACGAAAGGAAAATAAACCAAAGCAACAACAACACCCGCACCACCAACCGAATATCCGATGGGCGTCAGTGTTTCCTTGGGATCTTGTTTCAGCTTGCAGCTGACGTGGTAAAAAGTGAACAGCAGATGGTGAGCATCGGTCAAGTCGATGGGCAACTTGGCTTTGATCTCATCGGTGATCACCGGCTGCTTGTTGTGGTACATAACCGAGGTGTATGCCGAGGTCTGGAGCAAAATAAACTATTGTTATATGAATAATTGTTCTGAATAACATATGTTTGGCATGAAAAATTTGTTTATCAACCTGGAACAAGAGAGAATTAATTTGTTGTATTAGTTTTCACTCTGTTGGTCTTTCTTCAGAAAATCTTCTTGAAAACCTTAATGTAAACAAGAAAGTGTATAAAAGAATGATTATCTAGAACAAAAATTATTCAGTTTAATAAACTAGTCTGTGCCAAGCCAAGCCATATTTCAAAACTTATTTCTAATTACACATTCTGCCCCTGCGAAAAGGTTTTTTGAAAGAAAAACTTCTCAAAAATTGCAACAAATGTTTACTCCTAACCTGAAACTCCGGACAACTGGATCGCCCAAAGATCACCGGTAGACCTTCAATATCGTGATTGCCCTTGAGCAACTCCACTTTGACGCAGATGTTTCGCGCACTGCCCGGTCGCGAGGAGAAGTTGACGCATTTCGGATAGACGTACAGAAGATTTCTGGAAAAAAATTCGCTGACAATTTCAATTCAAGTTTGTTTTTTCATATTTTCGAGCGAAAACATTATCCATGACTTTTCCGTTGGACAACATAAGCCAGAGTCAGATTGTCTAAAAAATCATTCATGCCATTATATAGGGTGGCTGTAAAGTAACGACGCGTTTTCCGGCCGTCTATTTCTCAGAACTATTGTATTGCATGATTAACTTTTACATGCCAATCATATGTATTCATACCTAAAATTTCAGATTATGAGGTTCATTTTAGTTTAGGACTGCTCAAATTAATTTTTTTCTAAAAATTGACGGAAATTTCGTTATTTTTCAACAAAACTGACTGAAATTTCATGAAAACTGAACATAGTAATACGAATTAAGTATCAATTGGTTTCAACCAGTATTCATAACGGTATAAACAAATGTAAGTTGAGTTTTGTGTTAAAGAATTTAAGAAAGAATTATAATTCATAGTACTTCACTACCAAAAAGTCTCAATGAATGAAGAAAAAAATGCGAAATTCGATAAAATTCCAAAATTTCAAAAATCAAAGATTTAGGTCCTAAGTAGGTTTATCATACTTCCATAACTCCTATAACACAAATCTGGTGTCATAAGACACCATTAAGAGTCATAAAAGCATGATAATTGGTGAAAAAGGCAGAAATTAGATTCTGATGTAAAAAAGTGACATGTGAAAGCTGGCTTAATTTTCACCATTAGATAATACAAATAGTGTTATTTGGCGGTGAGATTTTTCAAAAATCTTTTTTTAAATAGTGTGTAAACTTTTAAAATCCTATAAAGCTTTTATTTTGGAAAAAAATTCCGTCTAGGACCGAAGAAGTAAAAAAATATTGCTTTTTGACAGATATTCCACAAAAGGCCTACAAATACATTATAATACGTCAAATCTGACCACATAGTTCGATTTTTCAGGTGTTTTTACGCAAGTTTGACTATAAAGACACTGATCACACAATATAATTTTTTTGAGAAATGGGCGACCGGAAAACGCGTCGTTACTTTACAGCCACCCTGTATATAAAACAAAGAATAAGAGGAAAATTTAATTCTTCTCTTTTTTCTTGTTCTATTTAATTCCGTCAGAATTCAAAATAGATTACAAAATCCAAGATTAAAATTTATAGGGCGAAACACTGATGACCGTTTTTGGCCATTCTAATAACCAATTATGCACCCTATAACAAGGTACAATCTGATTCCTCATTCAATCTTTTTTTTCATTCAATCTTCCAACCGATACGAGCTGTTCACGGTGTAGGTCGGCTTGATCGGGAATTCGAGCAGCTCCTTGACCATTTGCGTTCCGTCGTTGATGAGGAAGGGCTGGACACGGAGCAGATGTGGATTCAGGCGATTCGGCAGTTCATCCTAGACAAAAAAGGCTTATAATCAAACTTAAGGGTGATATTTTGATGTTTGACAGTCAGTAAGAGAGTCAACTTTACAGTTCACCACATTATTCCTCAGTGAAAAAAGTTTAGTCTAGTCATCATATTATTCCTCAGTGAAAAAATTCTAGTAAGTAATTGACTGACTTACGGATTGACAGACTCTTTGACAATTCTTTCAACTTTCAACTGATTTATGCCCGACTGACTCACTGACTAACTTCTACTATATTAATCACTGTAATCAATCACTCGATAAAAAGACAAGAATGAATATAATTAATGATAACATGACGAACCTGAATGGGACATAACTGCACGGACAGACTGCCCGGGATGCACTTGCGACGGGACAACGTGGATGACTTGCGGTTCTCGAGCAACAGTTTCATCAGATCAATGTCGGTGAGTTTGTCAGATTCCTGAAAATTGATTGACTGACTAACTCACTGAACTCTGGCAGAAAACGAATCAGTTCACGAGTTTCCACTTTCCAGCCACAATCTTCCTTGAACTGAACCGACCCACTTGAAAAACACTCACTCACTCAGTCACTCACTCAGTCACTCACTCACTCACTCACTCACTCACTCACTCACTCACTCACTCACTCACTCACGCACTCACTCAGTCACTCACTCACTCTCACTCACTCACTCACTCACTCACTCACTCACTCACTCACTCACTCACTCACTCACTCACTCACTCACTCACTCACTCACTCACTCACTCACTCACTCACTCACTCACTCACTCACTCACTCACTCACTCACTCACTCACTCACTCACTCACTCACTCACTCACTCACTCACTCACTCACTCACTCACTCACTTACTCACTCACTCACTCACTCACTCACTCACTCACTCACTCACTCACGCATAAATTCAAACAGTAAAAAATCCGACGTTTGACTGGTTGAAAAATACCTGGCGATGCAAAATGTCATGGCATAATACCAACTATCTTCCAGAAGGAGTTTATTCATTCCTACGTTTTGAATTAACTAGTAACTGACTCCCTGAAAGGAAAAAAATCAAGTCGCCACGAGCCACACCAACCATCTTCCAGAACGAGTTTATCGCGACTGTAACGGGCGTGAAACTGTGCAAATACTGACTAATGGTGGCGGCGTCGGGCACAATGGTCGCTCTCGTGGCCCCATCACCACCACGAGCACTATTGGGCTGACGAACGCTGGCCGACGTGCTGCTACCGACGCGAACAAACGATCCGGCCGATATATGCGATTCACGGTCTGTAACATAATGATTAAAATAATTCAACTTGATAAAAAAAAATCCTAAAATTATTTCAGGTTAATCACGGATTAATTCAAGGTTATTAGTATTATAAAACTTTTTCTTCCCACGAATTTCAGGTTTTCCTCTGGAGGAACTTTTTTCGGACAAATGGACCACGTTTCGACAAGGCGTATAAAGCATTGGACACTATTAAGTTTTTTGATGATTGGTGATGATGAATGCAAAAAAACAACAACAACAACAACATCGACAACAACAACAACAACAACAACAACAACAACAAAAACAACACACCAAACCAACAACAACAACAACAACAACAGCAACAACAACAACAACAACAACAACAACAACAACGACAACAACAACAATCAATACTAACCAGCAGAAACAATGCTCTCCGTATCACTGGGTATGTACGCGGGTTGACCACCAGCCGAATGAGCCGAGTGCATCGACTTGGTTGGTGTCGATTGAATGTTGGCTGAGAATTTTTTTTTTATTATTTATTTATGTCAATTCATGTTATAGGCTATATTTGTGATATTACTTGCAAAATCTAAACACAACCCGCCATGCAAGTCCCTCCACACGTTTTGCAAACGTAAATACGGGGGGGATATGGTTTATTAAAAGTGGTTAGTAAACGGCTCACGTTTCAACGGTAGTATCTAACACAATGACACAATTTATGACTGTTCATGAGCCTAATTCTTGTATCTAACACAAAAACAAAAAAACACCAATCACTGAAACATCCACAACAACAACAACAACAACAACAACAACTAACGTTGATTGCCCAAACTTGTAAGCGTGGTGGTACTGGTAGCCGCGCCACTCGACACGCCAAGACCGAGAGCGACGCCTGAAAATACAAATGGTGTAAAAATTCGCAAAAAGAAAACAAGTTATGATGTTCAAACTAAAATTTAATCGAACAAACCAAAATAACTAATATATGTGCCAGAGGTATCGGTTATACTATTTTATTTATTATTTTTAATATATTCTTTTATTTTAATAAATAAGTTTTAAAAAAGTTAAAATATCAGTTCATTATTTGATTTTTTCATTCGATTTGATTATATCAAAAATGACCGCAATCGTCTTAAAAAATGATTTTATCTAACCATGACGTCAAGCGAAACAGCGAATGAAAACATTAAAAAGGATAAATAGAACAACGAACCCGACGGCGCCATGGCACCCGAGCTCAAGCTTTCATCGGGACTAATCAGCTTGGTGACCTCGATGGCCGTCCAGGCAAACGGCATCCGAAAGGCGCCCAACCGATCACAATACTCTGCCGCCAGCGCCAGTTGCTTCTCACGATTCAGTGTCTGGAAAATAATAGCTTCGCTAATAAGATTAACTTTTCCAGTATCTGTTTCTCCATATAACTCTTTTTATTATTTAAATTTGTTGATTTTCATTCTTCAGGATTAACAAGAAAATTCGGACCCGTATCCCGTTTTTGTGCAATAGTTATTTTTCCGTGCCGGCTATACGTTTACCATAAACAACACACTCAAATTGAACCCACAATGAAATCTCTTAACAACAACCACTACCACTATCTTGACCCAACGACAACATCAACAACAAACACAACAACAACGACAACAACAACGACAACAACAACAGCAACATCAGCAACATAAGCAACAACAACAACAACAACAAAAACAACAACAACAGCAACATCAGCAACATCAGCAACAACAACAACAACATCAACATCAACAACAACAACAACAACAACAACAACAACAGCAACAACAACAACAACCACAACAACCACAACAACAATAACCACAACAACAACAACAACAACAACAACAACAACAACAACAACAACAACAACAACAACAACAACAACAACAACAACAACAACATTATCAACCTGTATATCCTTCATGTACGGTTCAGCGGCTTCATTCAGATCAGCAGCCTGCAGTACCTTCTCGAATCGGACGATCACGAACATATCAGCCGACGGATTGCTGACGTTGAACACACAACTTCGGGCCAGCGTGGACTCAGCCTAAAAATTTCTCATTATACTGAGACTTTAGACTAGTATTCGTTTACTATTTATTATACAAATTGTTAAGGCTCACAATACCATATCAGAATGATGTTTTCGTAGTGGCCAGAGAGGTTAATCAAACTGACGGCCGATGGCAGAAACCCAAAAAAATTCACAGAGCATATTCCTTCGTTGAACCTGTTTTCTTTGTCCGAACTACTTCATTTAATCACTGACGGGGAATTTTTCTCAAATCTCCAAAAATAGGATTAAAATGTATGGATTCAATTCAGCTCAGCTTTATTACCAATTAAACTATTCGGTAACAACAGCAATGACACTTTCCGTCTTGATAATAAGCACAACATAAATAGTAATAACAAAATCGGCAACTTTGTAACTTGGCAAAAACCGAATTCCGGCATAAAATTCCGATCCGACATGCAAGCTTATCAAAGTAAGAAATGTTTTTCGCCCATTTCTTTCAAAACTGACTATAATGACGTGAAAGGTTGAAGCACCCAAATAATTTCGTAACAAATGTTTAAACAAAATTTTCTCATCACCTACCTACCATATCGGAAATAAAAAAAAACTATTTTTATAAGCATGCTGATAGAAGTCGTTTTTCTACACCCGACCTGATGCGGTACATGACCTCGCAACAGACTCTTCATCTGCGACGTGTTGCAGTCAAAGTAGAAGTTCTCCGATAGTTTCTTGCCGAGACGGATGTCGTATAGAGCCAGACTGCCAAAAATCGGCTCGAACCCGACGTCAAGTCTGCAAGAAATAAAATAAGTCAGTCAATTGTTCTTACTGGCGTACAGTAATCAACAATGTTTCATTGTTTGGTTGGTTTTAGCCACGTAAGAGTGGGCCGCAACGGGTATGGAGTTATTCCTCTACTCAGAGGGCGGGGTTCGTAGCCTACGCGACCCCCCTGGAGGAAACTTTTTTCACTGTAAATTGTATCTACAATTTGATTATTGCACAAGGTTAAAAGGTTTCTCACCATAATGGCAACAAGGAATGAGTCACAAAGTGAAATAACCGTCATTCTTTAATACAAACCTAAATCCCAGTACGTTGAGTCCAAACCGATTGGGCGTCTGTTCCATGGGAAACGGTGCCATTGGTGTGTGTTCGATGACCTGAAATGTATGTTATCTTATTAGTTAGTCAGGTTTTGGGATTCCAAAATTTCAGTGAAGAAGTTTGAAATGCCGCCCAACCTGTGCCTGATCAAATGAGACAAACAAAGAAACGTTTATATGAACATTAGGTGAGAAATACTGATCAACCCTGACCCTGATTTATCTAGTGCGGGCGGGTCTTCAATGAAATGCGACATCAAACGGTTTGAATTGACGCCCAACCTGTGCCTGATTCTGCAGGGGCATCAGGGTCATGAGCCCGGGCACTCGTTGTGTGGCGCGGCGCTGTTCGTTGACGGTATCGATCTGGCACAAACTGACTCGATTCGTCACACCCTGGAAAAATATACATTTCTTATTCAAAATGTATGTAGCAGTAAAAAGACCCAACCATTCCAAGATGAAAATAGCCCAGTCCAGTATTACATTTCTAGTAACGCATAAAAACTAGAAATTTTCTAATAATCAAGTTGTTTGACATTGTTCACCGCTTTACAAAAAAAATGCGTTCAGAAATGAACAGGTTTTTTAGATATAAAAAAAAGTATGCCAAAACTGTGTGTGAAGGTTTGCAGGGTCGTATCGACGGGGTGACCCATAATTATCGACTACATAACAACGTAATATAATATAATATGATAAAATATAACGTAATATAATATAATATGTTATAAAGTATAACCTGCAGTACGGGATCATTCTGACTCATCTCCAACGGCTGGCTACACGAATCCGTGCCGGCCGTATCTGTGGAATCCGTCGATGCGAACGATTCGCGCTCCGAGCACTGAAATTTAAATAAAAATTACGAACCTATCAACAAGAATCACTGCAATTAGTTCTATTCATTACATTATTTATTAATTCATTACATTTTGCATCATGGTGAGTGAGAGCAATCAATTCCGGCTCACTGGTTGGATATTCAAATTGCACATTTCAAACAACGGTCATAAAGACGACCCTGAAGAGATCACCATTGAGATTTATTCATTGATATTATCATCAGTTAAGATAGTTAGCAGTGGTGACGAAAATATACTTTTCTTAAAGAGGGAAACATCTAAAAAAGAAGAAACCACTCATTCAAACACAAGGCTGATTGAAACACTGACGGATGGTTCACGTTTCGAATATATCATGAGGAGAATTTCTGTGAAATGCTCATAAGTTTCAGTTGGTGTATCTAAACACATAAAAAACTTCACTTTTACTTTTACTATCACTTTTACTATAGAGCTCTCCGAATGTTCACACAAAACTGAGGTGAGAAAAAGTAAATTAAAATTTTTATACACAAATCAATAAACCATGAAGTTTCCTTTAACTGTGGAACCTAACTAAAATGACTTTGTTTTGTTTCGATGAATGAAGCTCGGATATGGTAATTGTGAATCAGTCACTTATTCAGCGCCTCACTCAGTCACTCACTGACTAACCAAGTCGCCGCTGTCCACTTCATAGGTCTGACGTGGCAGCGTTTCAGCCAGAATCGGTCGCTCAAAGCACATCTTTTCGTGTATACTTCCGGTTGTTTGCGGCGAAAACCTGAAATAATGTTTTTCCTAAAATCTTGAAATCTATAAACAAACAACATGAGTTGATATTCTAGGCAGCCATTGGCTAAAACAACTAGTGTTAAAAAGCTAGATTAGTCAGTCAAACCGATATCACAACAGTCTACAACCATCTAAAAGCGATTGGCTGAGTTTTGCCGGGTCTTTATAACTATGCTATCCGAAAAAGACTGGAAAAAATTCTCCAAAATGCATTTGTTAAAATATTTTAGTCAAAAACAGGCAAATATAGTAGACACATATAGATATTACTCAAGGAAATCAGTTTCGTCGTTGCGCCTGAAAAGCAAACGGCATATCTTATTTTATTTTCTACAGAACTGTGGATGGATGGAAGTGAAGGTAACGCAATATTTGTCTTGACCTTGAGTATAATACTTTTAATTTAAGGAAAGTTTAAAAAGTTGATAAGGTAAGCAGAGTAGTTGGAAAGCGGAGAGGAATAGGGAACATTTATACTTACAAATCAAAAAAAATTGCGATACAGGTGTAATTAAATCATAGCTAGTTGTGCAGAAGGAAACCAAATGCAGCAACAGAAGAAAATAGGACATTTATAATTTCACAATAAAGTAAACGAATAAAAACAAAATATGCTCCTAAAATGACAGAATATCGTAACACCAACCTTCGATGCACAATACAGAGATCGGCATTATAGCTCGCCATTACATCCTTGATTTTGGGTTCGATTAGAGAGCTGGAATGATGAAAAAATATAACTAGACTAGAAGACACTGCAGGGGTTTGTGAAAAAATCTGTCAAAGACAAAGTAAAACGCTTTCAAAATCGATCAAAGTAAAACAATCATAATGAGAACTGCTACTTTTTCTACAGTGCTTTGATATATGACTGGTCATTAAAATCAAATACTTCCCAGGACGGAACAACTAATCCATTATTTGATAATAAGAAGTTTAAAAAAAACGCAAACAAAAAAAAGCTACCAACGCATCGAAATCAATCGGAATCGGCGAATCCAATGTCTGCTGATCCCTGGCTACCGTTTTGACATCAATATCATCGCCTGAAATTCAGGCATTGAAATGAAAAAATAATAAAAAACGACCTGACAAAGGGTGGAAGAATGGTGAAAAACAGTCTCAAAACGATAACCATTTTTATCACTGGAGCCATCAAGTCACACTAATACACCATCAGGATGATGTTTTTGTAGTCGTTAGAGCAGTTTAATAAATTGAAGAAGGGCAATAGCGGAAACCCACGAAGCATCAGGTCAGAATCAGTGTCTCAAGTCGGGGATTCGAACCAGTAGAAACACCAGTTTTTGAAACTGGAACTCTACTCACTGGACTGAACAAGCGAGAAATCCCATTTTTGTCGAAAATACAAAATGTCACTCATCGGAAAGTCATGCAGCGTGGTGATCGGTGAACTCGGACTATTGAAGCATAAACTTGATGATGTGTAGTTTCAACTTTCAACTAAGATGTTCCTATTATAAAACACGAACTCTCAGTGCCACTACTATTCTTATAACCCTAACCAGGTATCGAATCGAACTCTCCACCACTGGTTTGTAAATCAACCCTCTAACCACTCGTCAACTCACCCGGAAAGTCATGCAGTCGACGTGGTGAACTCGTATCGTACTGTTGAAGCAGCACTCGATGATGTGGAGTTTCGACTTTTAACTAAGAACGCTTCGCTTCACTATGTTTCCATTATAAGACATGACCTCTCAGTGCCACTACTAAACTTATAACCCTAACCAGGTATCGAACCCTCCAACCACTGGTTTGTAAATCAACCCTCTAACCACCCGGCAACGCAACTCACCCGGAAAGTCATGCAGTCGACGTGGTGAACTCGTACTGTTCGACCCGGCACTTGACGTTGACGTGGTCGTGTCATATCCACCGCCACGACGTTGAGACACGCTTTCTTCAAAGTCGATCGGCTCTACCACATCGTAGACCGGGATCGGCATCTGAAGACGAATTTCTTTTTCATTTGTAGTGTTGTCGTCGTATTTTGAGCCAGACCAGACAATTTGCATCGAATGTTTCGCTCTATATTCGTCAGGTTTAGTAATAAAAACAAAACTTGTTACACACGCTTTTCAGCGGAGGCAGGGTATGTCCAATAAAAAGATCAAGCCAATTGTTTTTCTACCTTGTTTTATCTTGTTGTCCCTTGAAACTAAAAAATCCGCAAAACAGCAAAAAAAATTCAAAGGGACATTTATGTAGGTCAAAATGAAAGGTGCATTTTAAGCGGGAGTTATACTTCGGCGCATGGCGCACGCGCACGCGCTGGGTGCGCCGCGTGCGGTAAAGTGGTTATACTTCCGGCACACGCGCACCCAGCGCACCAGCCTGCCTGTGCGCCAGCACGCGTGCGCTGCCCCGTTTTGTTCCCGTGCGCTGAAAATCAAAATGATTTGATATTTTCTTGCGTGCGCTGTCTCAATAAAATTGAAGAAACTAATTTTTCTACTGAATTTGAAAAAGTATGTTTGAAAGGTTACTAAAACAACTGGGATAACATGTTTTCATGAAGAAAGAGCTCATTTTAGCATGTTTGCACCTGCATTTCAAAGATTGGTGAAATGTCTTTTTGGTCCTCTTTCAACGCTGAAAACAATTTTCCGGGGTAACCAGCAGTTGCCAACAATCAAGTTCGACCCAAATTTCTTATTTCAATGGGTTTCCATGAGTTTTTCAGTGCGTGCGCCAGATCACTATTTCAAGAAGTATAACTCTCCGAGCGCACGCGCACCTTCTATAGAAACGGTGCGCTGCGCACGTGCGCCGAAATCGGTGCAGAGCACGCGTGCTCCGTGCTCCGTGCGCCGTGCGCTGAAGTATAACTCCCGCTTTATATACCATTTTTTGTAACATCAGACAGCAACTCACAGGTCCAAACACTAAATATTCATGGTTTTTCCACCAAATAACCCGAAAAAATTAATCACCAATTATTCCTTGTTTTTTTCTATTTGACATACCCTGGCCATAGGGGACACTTTCTTTCATGGACCAACATAAAGAATTTTCAGAGACCAACATAAGGAATACTATTGCGTTCGGCATCGCCACTAGTTTCCAGTCCGAACGCTGCCACCCCGGCGGCACTAGTCGGGTGGCTGATCTTGAGACGATCCGCCGATATGGAACTCATCTGCGAGCGCATCTCAGACGCTTGCACGCTGAAATAAACAATATTCTAGTTTTTATTCGATTATTAATCAAGATCTGTTATTTGTTAACAGTTAAGCTTAACTTGTAGACTTACTCATTAGTTATTAACATACCATTCCTTAACCACTTTCACCTTCTACGGATGAAATGAGCTACCCGTCGTAAAGACAAAACCTCTATCAGCCGACTGTTATTTGATTGAATTAGACTTAAATAAACTTGGACATCCCTGCTTGCAACCGGTTATCGGCGATTGGGTCCAACCAGTTTAGTAACAGCTCTTGTTTGCGACAGCTTATTAGTTTTACTCGGCAAAAATAATACTTCCTCTTTCTCCGACTCATTGAACTTGATCAGAAATAATAAAACCCTATTAACCAACCGGCTTTTCAGGGAGGCAAACGCGCGCTGCCCGGACGACGTCATTTTGTATCGCTTTTCTTCCCCGGACGCCAACTTTGATTAGATTATTCGGTGTCAAGTAAAAACAGCAATATTTTTAGATTATTTAGTATTATTGAATGGTTATTTATTGTTTATTTGAAGTTAACTTATTCATTTATTTAATTTTTATTTTCTTGCAGAATTTGGTTGACGCGAATTACTCTGGCTGGTTGGACGCTAAAATCAGAAAATACAAAAATCAGCAAACAAAGATTGGCTAGTTTTTTGAATGGTTGGTTTCGCGGATCCAGCGTTTTCCATCTATTGGTGTTTGGAGGGGTCTTTAGAGTTTTTTCGTTAATCAGCAATTGAATTTGGGAACCCATGTAGTTTCGAGATAAAAAAAATTAATGAAAATTTGCGAATACGTGTTCGCAAGTTAAGATTGCTAACATACAGAAATTGAAAAACATTGAGAGAGCGAGCGAATGCATGTGGTCAGTGAGTGAGTGAGTGAGTGAGTGAGTGAGTGAGTGAGTGAGTGAGTGAGTGAGTGAGTGAGTGAGTGAGTGA
>OZ038445.1:26374189-26381689 GCA_964036265.1 Daptonema setosum
ACTGATTTAGAATTTTTTTTGTTCCAACGTTTCCGCGGTAATTTTCCTACTGGTTTTGACAGACGCAGGGTTTTTTTGTTTTTTCCCCTAAATTCAGCAAAAATTATCTCTCATATCAATCGTGTTTCATGGATCAACTTTCATATCGTATCATGGCAAGTACCGTCTTGCGGGGGTGTGTCTCAAATACTTACTTACCGTAACTTGTACCAACCTGTGGAAATGGCACGGAATCATTCACACGTCAAGTAGGCCTATCCAAATCGGAAGTTCGTTAATAGTGAAGTTCGGGATTGTCTACTTCTTCAATGATTCACATTCACGGCAGTACTCACGTTTCATGGCATCGTCTCGTATATCTTCCGGCGTGGGTAGTTTGTAGAATTACAGTAATTCTGTTGTGCAAATGCACGAACTCATCCAAAAGTCAAGTAGGCATGTCCCAGTTGCAATGAAGAGAGAAGTATACAGAATGGTAGGATAGTAAAGTTGGCAGCAATATGTTTCAACGGATCTGAAAGTGCTTCACGCGTTGTTCCGTTGGCCAGGATTCGTCAATATCAGATTTTTTACCTATGTATGTGCTGCTTAATATCCACTTATGTAAATTCAGTGGTACTCACGGTACATATCATGTCGGATGTCTTCGAGCGTGGGTGACTTGTAGAATTACAGTAATCCTGGTAAATCTGAGCAAAAGCACGAACTCATCCAAAAGTCAAGTAGGCATATCTGCTTTTGAATTGGCAGTTTGGAAGACTGGTCGTATGTTTCTAGCTTAGCAGCCAGTCATTACCAACAATCTTTAGGTGTCAAGGTACTGTGTCGGACGTCTCACGGCGTGGGTAGTTTGTATGTAGACTTACAGTTATCCTGTTCAATCTGTGCAAATGCACGAACTCATCCAAAAGTCAAGTAGGCATATCTACATATTAGTAAACGAATTCTAGTCCTACCAAGAAACTGCAAAATTTCAAGTATCCTGGTAGGATTCGAACCCACGACCTTCCGTTCAGTACACGGACGTGCTAACCGCTACACCACAGGTACTCCTGCCTTGCACTGTCGTAACTAAGACTGTAAACTGAAGGCGACGGGGGTTGTTGCCCCACACTCAAACCAACTAGTTTAACAGCCGGTTGTATCAGTAAACGAATTCTAGTCCTACCAAGAAACTGAAAAATTTCAAGTATCCTGGTAGGATTCGAACCCACGACCTATGTATGTAAGATTGGTCGTATGTTTCTAGCTTAGCGAGTCATATCCGGCAACTTCATATATCAAAGTGCTGCGTGAGTGATTTGTAGACTTGACGTAATGTGTACCTAATCTGTGCGAATCCAAGTTGGAAGATCGGCACGGCTGGCTGACCAGTCTTTCCTACATACTGTACCGGTCATCAAAATTTTATCATATAAACCAGTTACCATAAATGCAATGATGGTTAGATGCCGAAAACGTATGTTGTCAAAATAACGTGGGAAACGTTTTTGATGAGCTCATAACTTCTCGGGTGAACAGGAACCCCTGAACAGGGGATATACCGCAGTATTCACGTGTCATGCTTCGTGGCATCGTGTCGGGTTGCTGTCATCCTTTGCAGACGCACTGTATTCCTTATTATAATCTGCGGAAAGGCACGAACTCATCCACAAGTCAAGTTGGCATATCCCCATTGAAAGTTCGGCAAAACTGAACGTATTTTGTCGGAAAAAGGGGTGGATTTCGATTTTAAAGTGGTTTTGAACTAAAGTTGAGCACCGAAAACGTTCTGGGTTACAGGAAACCCAGAACATAGGATATACAACAGTATTGACGTGTCACGGTTCATGGCACCGTGTCGGATGTGTGTATCATCTTTGGATGACTTACCGTAATCCTGACCAATCTGTGGAAATGCACGGAATCATCCAAAAGTCAAGTAGGCATGTCCGCAGTCTCGGGTTACGATACTTGTTCGTATATAAGCAGGAGATCCAAGGAATATCATCAGTTGAATCTAGTTAGATGCTACTATTCAGTGAAGTTGTTTCGTTAGATCAGAGTGTTTACTATAGATTATTCAGAGTTGATTGTTATTTGAAAGGACACGTTATAATAACTAGTTACCAATTAATGAGGCACAAAGTTCTAGTATAAGATGTCTAATGTCATGTGAATTTTTCTTCAGAAATATAATTTTTAATGCACGACAGAGTTTGGTTTGATTTAAAATTGCGTGCCAAAAAACTTTTCCTACTTAGCTTTGAAACCCCGACTTAGCTTCAGTCACAGTGGATTGGAAGGCTGAGTTTATAGGATCAGGACGATCCTGAAGTTTAGTTGACGTAACCACTCGTGGGTTACGGTAGGTGTCGTGTCGTGTCAGTGGCGACCGTAATCGAATGAAACGTACAATTAAGTCCTGAAATTACAATACTCAAATGCAATACAATAGGTATTTTCAATACTTCATTACAATACTGACAGTGCTTACTCGGGTACTTAGCCCTTAGATAAGGTACTTAGCAGTATGTGTAAAGAAATCTAAATGAAATATAATTGCCATATTGTTAAAAAAAATTTAATTCACTTCAATTTAATGTACTGTATTTTCTGAATCATTGTTTTGGCAGTATTTATTGGCTTTATTTTATTTTCATAGTGCAATTTCGGAGCACTCGAAGGCCAGTGCCATTATAAGCATGGCCGTTCAATGAATGTAGAATACATAGATTAGGAAAACTTCAACCAAATAAGGCAACAAGAAATTTTTTTGCAGGGGCAGAAATACAAATAAAATTTTTTTCTCTTGCCCCACGTGAGGAAGTTTTCATTACCGCAGAGGGTGAAAGTCAAAGAGGAGGGAATTGGCAGTTTTCGCGCCATTTTATCTACACCTTAGGGAACAAATTAAACTTTTTGAAAACGCCAAAGAGGGGAGAATTCCACTTTTCCTACCTCTTCTCGTCCGCTAGTGTGTTACCGTTAACTTTATGCTCGTTTTGTAATATTTATTATAGTTCATTTAATAGTTTTGCATATTATTTGTTTTGCTCATTATAGCCTTTGTTTTTGTAATTAGAGTGACCAACTATAATTTTTTTATTCGACAGTCATTTATTGCATGTTTACCGCTGTTTCGGGAAGATTGGGCTTTTATAGTTAGCATTATAGAGTCAGTCTTGGTCATATAAAATAATGAAACGTGAATGAATCATCATATAAAATCACCATCTTCGCTTTGTTGTATGCAACACCCCAAGATCTGACTCATCGATTTGCGCGCGCCTCTCGCATTATTTTGCTCAACAACAACAACAACAACAACCACAACAACAACAACAACAACAACAACCACAACCACAACAACAACAACAACAACAACAACAAACATAAAAGTAGCGCACACGTAGATTTACTGATTACGCAGACAAATTATCCTAGATATCCCGCTTTATCGAATTGTGCCACATAATACATGTTGTTGTTGTTGTTGTTGTTGTTGTTGTTGTTGTTGTTGTTGTTGTTGTTGTTGTCGTTGTTGTTGTTGTTGTTGTTGTTGTTGTTGTTGTTGTTGTTGTTGTTGTTGTTGTTGTTGTTGTTGTTGTTGTTGTTGTTGTTGTTGTTGTTGTTGTTGTTGTTGTTGTTGTTGTTGTTGTTGTTGTTGTTGTTGTTGTTGTTGTTGTTGTTGTTGTTGTTGTTGTTGTTGTTGTTGTTGTTGTTGTTGTTGTTGTTGTTGTTGTTGTTGTTGTTGTTGTCGTTGTTGTTGTTGTTGTTTTTGTTTTTTGTTGTTGTTGTTGTTGCTATTGTCACTGTCCCGCTGTGAGGACTGTAGGACTGGAAAGGTAGTCTCCTCTCCCGGTAGTTAATATCATATATGTAGGTATCTCCTTCCCGCGAAAAAACCAGGTACTGAAAATCGTCTCATATTTGGCGACGAACTTCATTCTTCCCCTGAACAGATTTACTCTCTATGCGTACATGACACTCCTACTCACTGGTGGACGAGAAAGGCTGGGAAAAGTGGAGTTCCCCCCTCTTTGGCATTTACAAAAAATAGAATTTGTTTCCTAAGGTGTACGTGAAATGCCCTTGAAATTTCCAAATACCCCTCTTTGACGGAATTCCCCTCCCTTCGGATGTTTGACTCGTCCGCTAGGCCTCCTACCAACGCCACACAGCATCCCTTTGGAATACACGATCCTTCTACCTACAAAACAAAATCAAGCGTGTCTTTTTATAAAACATGATTATATGTACATGAATTGTGCATTTTCATTCCCCACTCTTCAAATAGAATCCATAATTTTAAGACTCTCTCCGGCCCCGCTACAGAAGGCACGGACTTTCATTCACCGTTGTATTTGTTAGCATTGAGCGTGGACAGATTAACTGACTGAGTGACTGACTGTCTAAAAATGAATGATTGACTAGATGAACGTCTGACTGACTGACTGACTGACTGACCGACTGACTGACAGACAGACAGACTGATTAACACACTGACTGACTGACTGACAGACTGACTGACTGACAGACTGACAGACTGACTGACTAACTGACTGACTGACTGACTGACTGACTGACTGACTGACTGACTGACTGACTGACTGACTGTTTTCGGGGGGATTGGTGTGGCGTTCGAACCGATGACTGTGCACGCGACAGACAACAGCGCAACGGATTGACCTCGTCTCGACGAGCGTTGAGTGGTTTCGGTGACTGACTGACTGACTGGCTGACTGACTGACTGACTGACTGACTGACTGACTGTTTCCAAACGGTTTGACGCACTCCTTCTATACTCGTCATACGTACAACATACAGTCAACGCGTTGGTGCGAGTTGTTATGCTGGCGTTGCACACTGCTACTGTTGTTGTTGTTGTTGTTGTTGTTGTTGATGTTGTTGTTGTTGTTGTTGTTGTTGTTGTTGTTGTTGTTGTTGTTGTTGTTGTTGTTGTTGTTGTTGTTGTTGTCGTTGTTGTTGTTGTTGTTGTTGTTGTTGCTTGAAAGGACATTTTTATGCGATTGCTGTTGATGAGTGTAATTCCAGCGTTGTTGCTCTTGTTTACATGTTTTTTTGCTGCTCTATTCAAATGATTGGCTTTTTACTAGAAAGAAGTTGTTTATGTTTCTTCCAGACATTTTAGGATGCAACAATAATATCTTGATAAATTTTATGCTTTAAGTGTTTTTCCCTATATTATTTATACCGTTTTTTCATATCAGTTTTATATTATAGACGATCTATTTTTCACACCATTATTCTTAGCGCAATCCACAATTTTACAGGTTATTACTTATTACGAAACACCAGCATTTTCTCAATGCCGCAGTTAAAATAATTTCATCTTCATCCGACCATGTGTCCGTGATTAAATTAAACGTTTGTTTTATCATTTCTGTAAGGAAAAAAAACCATTCATGGGTTAAAAACTACGGCTTCTTTTACCAGCATTTTTCAATTTACGAAACTTTTTTTTCATTTTAAATGCGGTAAAAAATTTTATTTTATTATTTTTCTAATGTTATTTAATGAGTGTATGTTCAGCCAAACCATTATTTGTACACGAACATAAACGTGGGCGTTTGATAGTGCTAACCCGTTATCTACAACAGAATCGGTCAGTCTGTCCGTCTGTCAATCAGTCAGTCATTGAATGACTCAGTATCATTCAAATCAGTGTATTGTATACAGAAATTAACCATGTTTTTATTAACCAGTCAGTCAGTCAGTCAGTCAGTCAGTCAGTCAGTAAGTCAGTCAGTCAGTCAGTCAGTCAGTCAGTCAGTCAGTCAGTCAGTCAGTCAGTCAGTCAGTCAGTCAGTCACTGACTGAGTCAGTATCTCCGAAATATGTCCCATGTTTACAAAAGTTAGCCACGTTTCTATGAATCAGTTGCCGAATAAGCGACGTAATGTTTCCTTTCTTCTGGCTCTGCTTTCATCTGTGTTTGCCTACATATTCTAATGCTATATTGACAATAAATATAATATTTGTGTGTTGTTGTTTTTTTGTTTTTTGGACAACCTCTATGTTATAATGATTCCAGTTCTTCGACGAAGCCTTACCAGATTTACTGTTGCCAACTTAACGGATCAGGGGTTAAGGATTCTGATTGTGTAGAATAGTTTCCAATGCACTTTTCTCAAAAATAATTCAAAAGTGCGCGACTGTACTATTTCTACATTTTCAGACACCTAACTAAATGCTAGACATACAAAATACATACTGTAAGTACATGTACAGTAGATAAAATTGTTACTTATAAAAGATAAAAGTGGCCTCAAAATACTAAATCTCTCCACTAAAATTCCCCTCTTTTTAGAAATTTGACTGTTCCGCCTGTGATACATATATATATTTTACATACATACAATGCGTGTATGTATATGTATGTATGAATGTATGTATATGTATGTATGAATGTATGTACACGTTACATCGGTCACCACTGGCGAACGAGAAGGGGTGGTAAAAGTGGAATTCCCCCCTCTTTGGGGTTTTCAGAAATTTTAATTTGTTCCCTAAGGTGTAGGTAAAACGGCTTAATTTCTGCCGATTCCCCCCTCTTTGGTGAAATTCCCCTCCCTTCGGAGGGTTAGCTCGTCCGCCAGTGTCGGTCACGAAACCAGTTTGGATGGTGTGCACTGGTGTTGTACAGGTCCATACAGGGCTGTCAGCTACTCCGATTCGTACCGTGTACACAGGAGAAATCGAGGGGAATCAGGAAATTACCCCCTTTTGCGGAATTTTCTAAATTGAAATTTTTATCTTACGTTGTAGAGAAAATTTTTCCAAAAGGAACGGTTTCCCCATCTTGGAGAAAACTTGCTCCCATCTGTCCAATTTTGATTGGCCGATTGTTATGCGTTCTGTTGTTATGTTATGCTGTGCTTGTACTTGGGTAAATAGGCACTGCACACCACTTTGACTGTATCTCCTGCTATGTGTTTGCTGGATTTAGAAATTTTATTCAGTTAGAAAATAAATTAATCATTACATGAGTGACTCATAAATTTGGGATAGGTTTCCCCCTTCTTTGGGAAAACGTCTTCTGTACTCTGAACTGCCGCCATTGGCCGATTGATATGCGTTCTGTTGTTATGTTATGTTATGTTGTGCTTGCACTTGGGTAAATAAGCATTGTACACACCACTGTATCCTCCTGTTTTATGTATGCCACACAGGAAACTTATTCAGTCTGACATTTATTCACAAAATAGTCGAAAAAATTTGATCAACTCTCCCCTTTCTTCTTTGGGAAAATTTTTTCTTCCTGTTTTCTTATCATTACTATAACATGCGGTTAAATGGATTTTTTTTCGTATCTCCTGTTTTATGTAAACTTGATTCTATACTTATTTAGTTATTCATAAATGCAGGAATAATTTTTCAGTCGATAATTGGTTATGCAATGCAATCAGTCAGTAAGTCAGTCATACACTTTTGATAAGTAAATTATTATATGCATAGCCTGAAAATTGACCAGTCAATGACGATTTTTAACAACTT
>OZ038445.1:26384189-26394189 GCA_964036265.1 Daptonema setosum
TTTAACATAATAATAAATAATTATTATTAAAAATTATTAAAAGATTTAAGTGTAATATTTTTTACGTCACCGACTAATCCCAGTGTGAAACATCAGGAAATGCGCGTCGATCACCCCTGTAACCTCAGAGAATAAAAATGTTTCATCATCAGTCATTTCAGGAGTTCATTTTGTGTTCGAAGATACGCCTGAACTTTTTCATATTCTTTAGAGAGTTTTTTTCCAGACTTATTTTTTTCTTATGATTATTGATGTCTTCCTTAATCATAATGTCATATTTATTATTGTTTGATCATAGTATTCTCAATTAGTTACGAAACCAAAGTTGAAACCTCACAATTTTTATACTTTAACCATACATATGTACGTGTGACGTAAGCATATAAGTTTGCCAACACACGCAATGCTTGTTCACACAATTACACCGTCGGTTTGATGAATCAAGTCATGACCACTTGCGGACGAGAAGGGGAGGAAAAAGTGGGATTCCCCCCTCTTTGGCGAGTTTGAAAAGTGCAGTTTGTTCTCTAAAATGTGAGAAAAATAGCCCAGAAACTGGCAACTCCCCCCTCTTTGACGAAATTCCCCTGTCTTTGGAAGTTTTGACTCGACCGCCAATGGTCATGTAGGTACAGCACAGTCATTTATTTTAATCGAGGGGTTTCAAATCTGTATTTTTTTGTTCAAGACATGCATGGTTGCTGATTTTGCTTTAAACTTCAACTAATTTCTCAGTGGTGTTTTTTTTATTCGACGATTTCAACTAAAGCCCGTATGTTGTTACTGCAAGCAAAAATATGGTTCATTACGTCTGATAATAAAAAACATCACTAGCCTCAACTCAACTCGGTGTTTACACCATAGTTTAACACAGTATAACATGGGGTGATGATGATTGATGTGCGTGTTAACATCGATTGTCTGATGTTTCATTGTCAGAGGTTTTGCGCAGTATTTCTGCTTGCAGAAACAAAATACGTGCTTTTTGAAGAAAAGAAGCGCATCAGAAGCTTTCGCATGCGCGGAGTAATCTTAACAATGTCCAAGAAGCAGCGGGTATAGTCTCATAATCCTTAGTTTGTCATGGATATCTGTTATAGAACAGGGTGTGATGTTTCATGTATGTTCATGATGATGCAATCAGGGTTTGAAGACATGAAAAAACTCCCATTAGCGAACGAGAAGAGGTGGGAGAAGTGGAATTCCCCCTTTTCAACGTTCTCAAAAAGTAGAATTTATTCTCAAAGGTGTAGGTAAAATGACCTGAAAACTTCCAATTCACCCTCTTTGACGAAACTCCCCTTCCTTTGGATGATTAGCTCGTCCGCTAGAAACATAAGAATCATCGATTTGCGCGATATCAATGCACTGGCGAACGAGATAATCCTCCAAAGGGAGGGGAATTCCGTCAAACAGGGGGAATTCGGAGTTTTCAGGCCCATTAACCTACACCTTGGGGAACAAGTTTTGCGTTATAAAAACGCCAAAGAGAGGGGAAATTCACTTTTCCCTCCCCTTCTCGTCCACTAAAGTATCAATGTGTCAAACTTTGTTTTTGTCTTGTTTGACGGATACATAGATATCCTGGATTTGCTTTTCTGTCTAGATTTGGTCGCACGATTATGCATTATTAACGGCCGGTTTTCGACGTTTATTAATCTTTCAACATATTCAAATTTTTCACAATTTGATTAGGAAAGGCATTTATTTAAGACTTTGTGTCCTAAATGTATTTCTTGTTAAGGTTCGATCAAAATGTTGTTCATTATTAATGGGCGACTTTTCAGAGTTTGCAATATTTGCATATATATTCTATAACAAAGATGCGTATTAAATTTATTATACTTTCCTATATTATAATTCATTAGAGAGGCAATTACTGAAGACGTTCTAAACCCTGACTTTATTTTTTATTTAGATCACCCCATAAAAGTAGCTCATCAATGACTCATGGTTTATAAGCTTAGCAGATCTTTTTCCGAAAGAATATTAATTACTGGATCACGGGTCTTTGAGTTTAAGAGGTTTTTTATACCTAGTATTATATTATATATTGTATTTGCTCCAAATAAATTCACTGAAAAATTCGATTGAATACTCACATAAGCAACTCAATGTAGTTCCCATCACCATCCACGGTTTCTAGTTACTCTGAAAAGTCTCTGGCGCGCAATTTGAATTCAAAACTGATATTCAAGTGCTTTCAAATTCTTGAGGTAAAAGTCTTTTTTCACATTCGGACAACATCGAATGTTTTACTCAATTCATTGTACATCTGGTAGCAGGTCCATCGAAATCGTCTTTATCATACAGCACTTGATTGAGCTGAGTTGAGTTCGGGACCCGGTCAGTCATCACCTTCTACATTTCATGATTTTTTTATTATGGTGATGTTTCACGGGCAGGAAAAGCTCTGTTCTTCATCAGAATCTCAATATCGTCACGTAAACACTTTTTCCACCCCTTCTCGTCCTCTCAGAAGAATCTGTCTCAAGAAGGTTGATGATATTTCATATAGTTGATAGAAAGAGTTACGTTCAGTTGCTTGGCGAATCATCATCACCTTCTATCATATAACAGTAGGAGGTAATGTTTCATGATCTGGAAAAAGCTGGAATAATTTACGTTAATCATCAATGACTGGTGCCGATCATGTTCCATCGATGTGTCTACGTGACTTTTGCAAGTTGTGCCATGGTACACTTTTGAAGCTATCACGGCACGTAGGCACAAGATACCCTGATGTGATTCTGACACTAGCGGACGAGAAGGGGAGGGGAAAGTGGAATTCCCCCCTCTTTGGCATTCTCAAGAAGTGGTGTCTGTCCCTTAAGGTGTAGGTAAAATGACCTTATTTCAGCCAATTCCCCCTCTTTGGTGAAATTCCCCTCCTTTTGAAGGATTAGCTCGTCCGCCAATGGATCCTGATGGTGCCCGTTCAACATGGCATATGTACCATCAGGTATGTAAGTAAGTACGCCCGTTGTCATTGACTACGAATGTCTCTGTTTCGAACCAAGACTGCCTTGAGGTGGTCAACAGCTAGTAGAGAAATCTCCGAGACGGAGAAGACTAACTGACCCGAACTACTAATGGTGAGTCACCGAACATGATTACACAAGCCCATTCGTTAAAAACATTAATGACGACAATCAAGGGGTCACCGAATCCAGAAAACCGATTGAGTCAGTCAGTCAGTCAGTCAGTCAGTCAGTCAGTCAGTCAGTCAGTCAGTCAGTCAGTCAGTCAGTCAGTCTTTCAGTCAGTCAGTCAGTCAGTCAGTCAGTCAGTCAGTCAGTCAGTCAGTCAGTCAGTCAGTCAGTCAGTCAGTCAGTCAGTCAGTCAGTCAGTCAGTCAGTCAGTCAGTCTTTCAGTCAGTCAGTCAGTCAGTCAGTCAGTCAGTCAGTCAGTCAGTCAGTCAGTCAGTCAGTCAGTCAGTCAGTCAGTCAGTCGATGTACTTACGTGATAAAAGGGACTGACTTTGTTCACGTCTTATGACACTGCTCACGTAGTCACCTAATGATCATGTAGCAAAGTAACTGATGCTGCTAAATATGTACATGTACACGTACCCTATGTCAGTTAGTCAGTCAGTTCATCAGTCAGTCAGTCCTTTAATGTTCAGTCAGTCAGTCAGTCAGTCACTCAGTCAATCAGTCAGTCAGTAAGTCAGTCAGTCAGTCAGTCAGTCAGTCAGTGAGTCAGTCAGCCAGTCAGTCAGTCAGTCAGTCAATCATTAGTCAGTCACTCAGTCTGTACGTGATTACGTTGATTGAGATTATGCACCTCCCATGCCACTCCTCACGTAGCCATCAAAGATCATGTTGCAAAGGAACTAAGCTGCTGAATACAGTCAGTAAGTCAGTCAATCAGTCAGTCAGTCAGTCAGTCAGTCAATCAGTCAGTCATTCAGTCAGTCAGTCAGTCATGTAGTCAGTCAGTCAGTCAGTCAGTCAGTCTGTACGTGATAATGAAGACTGAGATTATGCACGTCCCATGCCACTCCTCACGTAGTCGTCTAAAGATCATGTTGCAAAGGAACTAAGCTGCTGAATATGTACATGTACGCGTATCCTACTTACTAATGACGCACTAAACTTTATTACATGGTTACATACTTACAACACAATGTGGATAATTAACAAGCTAAAAATAAAATTTTCATCCGGCAAAATAACAAAAGCATTCGGGTCAAGAAAAATAGCAGAAATCGTAAACTCTTGAACCGAGGGTTGCTTTCATTTAAAGACTTTGTCCTTTGACGTATACACGTCCTTATATACCGTGGAAGAATATAAGTTTACCCAGAAAAACGTTCGATTAATTCAGGAACTTTTGCATCAAAGTCAAACAGTCAGTCAATAAATAAAACAGTCATTCAGTCAGTCAGTCAGTCAGTCAGTCAGTCAGTCAGTCAGTCAGTCAGTCAGTCAGTCAGTCAGTCAGTCCGTCAGTCAGTCAGTCAGTCAGTCAGTCAGTCAGTCAGTCAGTCAGTCAGTCAGTCAGTCAGCCTAAATCAGTCAGTCAGTCAGTCAGTCAGTCAGTCAGTCAGTCAGTCAGCCGTACAAAGATACTGAAAGTACAGACGTACCCGTAGGCTAGCTAGCTCATGTACAGCCGTCTCAGTACATTCTTATAATCACCTGCCCAGGCACTGATGGAATTAATTGGCTGAGCTATGTACATGCATACATACATGTACATACTACATACAGTACAAGTACATACTATGATACTACATACAGTACATACATACTTACATACATACATATATACATACATACATACATACATACATACATACATACATACATACATACATACATACATACATCTCTTCCCTCTCTTTGACGAATTTTCCCTGCCTCTGGAGGATTGACTCGTCCGCCAAAGCTTCGAGTACAAAGAGAGCTTGCTTGAAGCCACGGAGTCGCAGCTGCATGCCTACGTGATTGAGTCGTCTACGTGACATTCAACACAATACGTGCCATTTGTCACATCGCCGATCGTCTTACCTACGTGCAGAAGATCGAATGTTCGATTCTCACGCATCTATAGTTTGGTCAAGATATCTTGGTATTAAAGAACCCGTTTTTCCCATATGCCATGCAGTTGGAACATCGTTCGTATGTGGTCCAAATGAATTTTCAAAAAAATCCCAAAAATTTGAACGCAAGCCAAAATTAGATTTTCAATTGCATTTTTTCTCTGAGTAACGAGACATCTTGATTAGATGATTAGGAATTTTGAGAAAATTTCACCATTTTGGGCTTTGGTAAAACTTTTCCAATGTAGCACAAATGTAAGGTTTCATTCGGGAATCCAGGGAAGAACAGACTAATTACAATTAGCAGATTAATTAATTATTCTAAGGCACATACAAATAGCTTGGTCAAGGTTTCTTGCTTTCAAAAATCGATTTTGTGGACCGTCCAAACAAAATGTGAAAAAGTATTTATTTCTTCGAAATTTGAAAGCGCGCCAAACGCAGATTTGAATTTAAATTGCGCGCCAAAAACTAACAAGATACCGTTGGTCGGCTATATTTATGTCAGTAACAGGCCCATCAAACTAGCTTTAGATAACACGAACCAAGTTATAGAATACTTAGGATTAAGAGATCGGAATATACTTTGCCGTTTTGCAATTCAATTAGATTAGCAATTTGCCATAATTTTTTCTCTAAAATCTGAAAATGTATCTACAATATTTATACAAGTATTCATGTATAAATATTGTAGATACCTTGTATGTACCAGTGTATGTATCACTGGCGGACCAGCTAATTCTCCAAAGGCAGAGGAATTTCATCAAAGAGGGGGGAATCGGCAGTTATCAGGCCATTTCAGCTACACCTTGGGGAACAAATTTTACTTTTTGAAAATGCCAAAGAGGGGGAATTCCATTTTTCCCTTACTTCTCGTCCGCTAGTGGTATGTATGGACATGTGTCTACGGTACCTAGCGTGGGCGGAGTCAGGGGTCCAGCCAATCAGCAAGCAGTACCCAAAAGCCCTATACCTTGTATGTACCCCGTATTCCAGGAGCCCATGAGTTCCAATGGAGAATCATTGTTAAATCAGGTATATCAGGTTTGAATCCGGATTTCTTATACCAGGAGTTTTTGGGGAAAATCTTCATGACAGTTCACTTTACTTGAATCAGTAAGTTTACAATAGTAATTGCCAACTGACCTTAAAATTGGTGGTCCAGGTGATTCGAAGCCCGATTGTCAGATGGTTTCAATTACTATGATTACCACAAAAGAATTTCAAATAACAATGCATCAATAACAATAATCTTGGATCCACTGGAAGACCCCAGAATGGCCTGTTTGGAGTTTTGGCTGTAACTGTTATGGACAAAATGTGCCTTTTTCATACCCATCAGTGATCATCATATTATAAATGTTTTTTGCTCATCCACGCTGACTATTTGCTATCATTTTAGTGGCAAAGGGATCATTTCAGATCAGGTACATGCCGTGTGAATCTCATGGTTTAACCGACTTTTTATATAGCTTTCTTAATTGTTCAGGATCAGGAGACATAAATATGAGTTAGCTTTTTCTGCATGTTCCGATGATTAGCCTAAGCATAAGCCTATACCCAAGCCTCAGCCTAAGCCTTTTATCGTGCGTGATTTTTTCTAGACTTCGAATGGGAGTACCATTTAAACGTGAACTCCTATCATTGGATAGTTTATCCACGGTTCCTTGTTACATAATTTGAACTAAAACTTGTTTTAGTATTGCGTTTTCAAACATCTTCATAATTCACGTATCGTATCGTCCGATCTGTTTACAAGAAAATAAAGCTAAATTTGTCTTAGTAGGTCAACGTTCGTCATGTTTACAATTAAAAAGATCTCTCATTAGAGCGATCAGGGATTTAAGCAAATTACAATACTCTCCAGGCAACATTGCTCTTTTGTATAGTTTTATCGTTATTTAGTTGTGAGTCAGAGTCGGAAGAAAAATGTCTGAGTCACTCGTTCTAACTCTCTTTTCCTAATAGCTGATGACATTTCCTACAAAGTTGTCTAGATACTACAACTACACTTCTTTTCTTATGATCAGGTCGAACGTACTCAATTTTTCAACTCCGAAATTCGCAAAGGAGTGCCAAAGGTTTATTACTGTTTGACAACCAAAGTTTTACGAGCAGAAAAAGTTAATCCGTCTTAAAATTAGCTGTATTGGCGGCGAGAACCGGACTTGGCTTTTTATTATAACCAATTATGAGGCCTATATAAGACTTGTTTCAGTAGGTCTGTGATCACAAACGCATTGAGTTACATATGTAAAGCCCGTATGTAATTTCTGCTAGCAAAAATGCTGTTTGAAACCTCTGATAATGAAACATCAGACAATCAGTGTTAACACGCACATCAATACATAATCATCACCCCATGCTCTACTGTGTTAAGCCATGGTGTCAACCGACTTGAGTTAAAAGACTAGTGATGTTTCATTATCAGACATTTTGGGCTATATTTTTCATGCGATAACAACATACGGGCTTTAAATTCAGTGTAATTTGTCATTTGTAAGACCGATTATAAGCGAGTCAGCTCAATGAAATCTGAAATCTGATATGCGCGACGTTTGACTTCGAGAGAATTTTTTTGAAAACTTTAAAAAGCGCGAATGACGGATTATAATTCAAATTGCGCGCCACTAACTTTTTTGAGTAACAAGAAAATCTGACTAGACTTATGTACATATAACACTTGAACCGGTCGCCTTGGCCACAGGCGGGTTGAAAAAGAATAGGGATAGGAATTAGAATAGGGATAGGAATAGGAATAGGAATAGGAATAAGAATAGGAATAGGAATAGGAATAGGAATAGGAATAGGAATAGGAATTGTTTAGAAAGCGCGCCGAAAGCCGATTAAAGTTCGAATTGCGCGCCAGGTATTTTTTGAAATACTTACTTTCGAAACAAAAAACTTCTAATTGGCTAAACTCGGCATTATAACAATTGAACCGATTACATTGGCCAAACGTGGGCTGAAACAGAATAGGAATAGGAATAGGAATAGGAATAGGAATAGGGATAGGAATAGGAAGAGGAACAGGAATAGGAATAGGAATAGGGATTAAAGAAATGTTTAGAAAGCGCGCCAAAAGCCGATTGAAATTCAAATTGCGCGCCAAAAACTTTTCAAAACAAGAAACTTTGAATACACTATACTTGACATTATGTAACAATTGAACCGGTTATATTGGCCACAGGTGGGCTGAAACGGGATAGTAATTAAGATTGGGATTAAAAATCTCTGATTCTACAGAATCGAATTTCACCTGTTCCTAGATTCCACAATGTGGTTTTTTATGTTTCATTGTTTTCTTATGTTTCATTGTTAGTTTAAAAGGTTATCCGGTAGTGTCATTGTGTTTGCTTTATTGTTTAGTGGAAGTACAGTGGGAAGCAGATGAACTTATAATTAGACTTTCTACTGTATGTAGCAAATGTAAAATTGATATTAACACCATTCTGATATAGTATTAGTGTGCCTGATGGCTTCAGTTAATGAAGAAGTCCAAGTGAAATCTGAAAGAGCAGCATAGTTCTGGGATTCACGTGAACAGTGAAGTTGATCATGTTAGAACTTTTTGCTCCGGAGTAGCTTAACTCTGTCTCAAATATTCTCATCTCTTCTAATAGGATAATGTACGAACTGTAGGAGCAGCACAGTTCTGGGATTCACGTGAACAGTGAAATTGATAGTCTTAGAACTTTGATGTTGTTTCAAGAATAGCTTAACGTTGTCTCCAATATTCTCATCTCTTCTAGTAGGATAACCGGTATGAGCCTGAGCTTATGCCTAAGTCTATATGTATGGTGAGCCCAACCCTAATTATGTACAGTACCTGCCCACTCCTTAACCTACTGTACGTCAAAGTCTAAGTTTAGTGTCGAAGTCTATAAATATGATCGTAAACGAACAAAAATATACTCGCTGAAATGAAATACACTTTTATTGTCATGTTGTTCCCAGATTTAGGGAGCCCCGTACCAATTACTCATATCTAAAAGTATAGACCTGAGCCGATGTTTAGTCTCTGAGTCAATGCTTTTAAGCTCGTGCTAATCCTAATGCCAATGTCTACGTTTTCCTAAATTATCCTCTTATGTTATTAGGGTTGTCATTATTTCACTTGGTACAAGAAACCGATTCTCGTTATTCGAATGCCTGATCGAGAAGCTATAGCCTAGCCAGGGTTTCTTGTTAGCAACAAACTTTTTGGTGTGCAGTTTGAATTCAAATCTGTTCACATTTTTTATAACAAGACACTCTGACCAAGCGATACGTCAAACTTGATTCCAAACTTTATGCGCTTAAAAAATTATGTATCAGTTATTTTTTTTTCCCACATGTAATTAGGATGATTTTTTCACTATAAATATCACTTCGTATCCAACGTTGTCATTCCGGTATATACAACTATAAAAAAATCCTTCGATATTGAGTCCACTTAAACATGAAAGTTTCTGAACTAATTACCTTAGACTTTTCTCGAACTCTTCTCTCAATAAGTTAGAGAGATATGTAGCAATAAATTTTAATTTTACTCTTCTAAAATATTGTATTATTTTTGTATGTTTATTTTATTACATTTTATTAACAATATTCATTCTAAAGATGTTGTATTTCATTGCAGATTTACGGCTTACCATCCCCATTAAAGTCCGTATGTTGTTTCTGCGAACAAAAATCGTGCCCAAAACTTCTGATAATGAAACATCAGACAATCAGTTTTAACACGCACATCAATCATCATCACCCCACGCTCCAGTGTTAAACTATGGTGTCAACCGAGTTGAGTTGAGGCTACTGATGTTTCATTATCAGATGTTTGGGCAGTACGTTTGCTTGCAGAAATAACATCAAGGCTTTATTTGCATCTAATAGGATGAACATAAGGCTATATGCCTAAGTTTCCAAGCCTACATAATTCCATGTTCAAAACCTGAACCTACTTCAAAGTCAAA
>OZ038445.1:26399189-26406689 GCA_964036265.1 Daptonema setosum
AATTATACTTTGTTTCCGTAAACATAATAAGTGAGTTAATCTTTGTTGATACGATGGTTGAGAACTGTCTTTGTGCTTCCTCAAGGTCAAACGCTTCAGAACGCCTAACCGTCCTTATTATGCAACTGTTCTTAGCGAGGATCTAACATGGAAAATGAGTAAAAACAATACGGCGATGCCTGATAGAAGTCCCATATCAATCAACGTTATATGTCACATTATCTTCCTCTGATTGATATGGGACTTCTGACTTATAACGTTGCAAACACTGAAGATTCATGCACTGGACATGTATAATAAGAGACACCAATGATCTTTGATATAAAGGGGACTTATACCTTTCGGAATCACTGTTATAAGATCAAACAGAAAATACGTTCTAAGCTAATGTGCGGAGCGGATGACATGAATTTTTCATATACATTAGGACAACATTGATCATAATTTATACTTCTTAAACTTTTCATCAATGCACATTTACTTTATCAGTTTCATTATAGCGAGAAATAGCCAGTTATTTTTACTTGTCATCCGCTACAAGTATAAAATTATATGTACGTAATGTACATACTGTAAATACGTGTTACGTTATAAATTGACTCATACCTGATCATGGTCATATTACACGTTCACGCACAAATTACAATGGATTTTTTTTGGTATGGATTTGTTTTGGGTGGATTTTTTTTGGTATGGATTTGTTTTGGGTGGATTTTTTTTGGTATGGATTTTTTTTGGTATAGGAAAATCAGGGATTTTTTTTGGTTTGGATTTTTTTTGGTACACCATCTTTTTTTCGCTCGTTTAACTATGGGAATGAATGTTGTTTCTTAATTGTCATGAATGAAAGATGGAACATGAAGTTTGAGTTGTCTGTCGGAGTAAAGCGCTTCTTGAAACTTGAGTGAAAAGTGCGTACAGTGAGTTAGCTTTTCCAGCCCAGAAACATTACAGATGGATATGATGATTGCATGTTACACCATTGGACCGGTTCGGTGGAGTTGAGACTTCTACATTTCAATGAAGCTAATGTTTCAAAGTTGTAAAAACTAATATTTTCAAACTTTCCACGTGATTTCAATAACCTCGTTAGAACGTTCTGAATTCTGGTTCGACTCTTATGGTAGTACTGTACTGAGTTAGGACATTTCCGTTAACACCTCCCAACTTTCAAGCATATACCGTAACCCGTTCGGGCATGTACTTAGTGTCGTAAGTAATTTCTCCCATGTCAATACCGTAAGTAGGTATTTATCTCCTTCGGAGTAAATCGGTTACCATTTAGTCGAACAGATTAACTAATCAATTGGCTAATCGTCACTCAACGCAATCGTAAGTCCCCAAATCACCAGATTGATTACATTACTATAGCCAGTCACAATGGATTAGTAGACGGAATTTGAATTGGCGCCATTTTTTTCAGAGAATACTAAGATTATGAGTTTTGCGAAATCTTCTTAGTCAACAGTTTCACGTACTTGTACGAGTTCGAGTTTCCTGTTGATCTACATAATTTTTTAAACCGCTAAGATCTACAATGAATAATATTCGTGTGTTCGTATGTTCGTATGTTCGTATGTTCGTATTTTCGTCCATATGTCATGTGAAAGACAACAATTTCTTCATAATTGTGATCCCACCAAAATCAGATTTGAAATCTATTTTCGCGCCGAAATTTTCTTCTGAGTAACCAAAAATCCTGGTTAAACTATAATTGTAAACTATAAACGTCTCAAGAAAAAATTATTTGCATTCACATTGCACCCTCTTAACCAATGGTGTGCGAACTATCTGATCTCAGATTATTTACCAGTAATGGCCATTTAAATGGTCCAGGTACCGGATTCGGGGTACGCCGTCATCGGGTTACGGTAGCTGTTCTGAGATTACGGTAGTTTTAGTATGCCAGTTAGCCATGACATGAATGAGAGTAATGCAGCAGTCGTGTCTGCGGGCATCAGTGTCAATTGGTGGTCATAATCAAGTGTACCATTGCCACGGTGGTATGTCAGGACGTGCCATGGCATTCAGATATGTATGGTACATACATACGGTTACGGTACTTTCATATGCTACATCTGTAGAAAGTCATAATTAATAGTTATAGTCACCGGTGAAAAGGCTCGCAATCAAATTAATTTTTATTATCAATAGAAAATGTTTTACATACATCAGTGTCAAATGGTGGCCACATTCAAGTATACCATTGCCACGGTGGTATGTCAGGACGTGCCGTGGCACCCAGGTATGTATGGTACATACGTACATACGGTTACGGTACTTTCATATGCTACATCTGTGGAAAGTCATAATTAATAGTTATAGTCACCGGTGAAAAGATGTGCATTTAAATTCAATCTCATCATCAGTAGAAAATGTTTTACAAACATCCGTGTCAAATGGTGGCCACATTCAAGTATACCATTGCCACGGTGGTATGTCAAGACGTGCAATGGCATTCAGATATGTATGGTACATACATACGGTTGCGGTACATTCATACGATACATCTGTAGAAAGTCATAATTAATAGTTAAAGTCACCGGTGAAAAGGCGCGCATTCAAATTCAATCTCATAATCAGTAGAGAATGTTTCACAAACATCAGTGTCAAAAGGTGGTCATAATCAAGTATGCCATTGCCTTGGTGGTATGTCAGGACGTGCCGTGGCATCCAGTTATGTATGGTACATACATACGATTACGGTACGTTCATTACGATACATTTGTGGAAAGTCATAATTAATAGTTAAAGTCACTGGGAGAAGGCGCGCTTTCAAATTTAATTCCATGATCAGTAGAGAATGTTTTACGCACATCAGTGTCAAATGGTGGTCATAATCAAGTATACCATTGCCACGGTGGTATGTCAGGACGTGCCATGGCATGCAGGTATGTATGGTACATACATACGGTTACGGTACATTCATACGATACATCTGTGGAAAGTCATAATTAATAGTTATAGTCACCGGTGAAAAGGCTCGCAATCAAATTAATTTTTATTATCAATAGAAAATGTTGTACAAACATCAGTGTCAAATGGTGGTCATAATCAAGTATACCATTGCCACGGTGGTATGTCAGTACGTGCCATGACATCCAGGTATGTATGGTACATACGTACATACGGTTACGGTACTTTCATATGCTACATCTGTGGAAAGTCATAATTAATAGTTAAAGTCAGTGGGAGAAGGCGCGCTTTCAAACTTAATTTCATGAACAGTAGAGAATGGTCTGGACTTTCAGTGTCAAATGGTGGTCATAATCAAGTATACCATTGCCACGATGGTATGTCAGGACGTGCCGTGGCATCAAGGTATGTATGGTACATACATACGATTACGGTACGTTCATTACAATACAATTGATGAAAGTCATAATTAATAGTTAAAGTCACCGGTGAAAAGATGTGCATTCAAATTTAATTTCACCATCAATTGAGAAGAAGCTCGTTAGTGAGTAACAAGCCACCCCAAACAAACGGGTCAAACCCATGAACTGAGGTGATCGCTAAGTTTATCACACGGATGTCAGGGATCATGATGATTTACCCCTGGTCTAATGCGAGTGTTAAAGTCGACTATAAATAAGGTGTTGATTTGAAATTCTACAGGGATTTGCGTCTAATTAACCGATAATCCGATTTATCCGTCTTTCAAGGCAGGTGACCCCGAGTTGCAGCCAATTAAGAAATCAGTTTTAGGCCGAGGTTGTACTGTTTGATTCAGTACAGTAAACTTGACTAGCACTAGAATAGATTACAGTTGTTATGACGTTGGGTTACGGTAATGATGTGAGTGATGGGAACTTGCATCTTCGAAGAAAATGGCGTGTATTCAAATTCATTATTCCAATGAGTTGACTCTTTTTAACTTTGGAAATAAGGAAAAAATCAGAAGAAGCGATAGAGGAATCATCATGATGAGTGTCAAAGAACATTGACGCAGATCTGAATTTCAGTCTCTTATTCGATTGTGAATGCCTCAAGTGTCAACTATATCAGATACTGTCACAAGTGGACGAGAAGGGAAGGAAAACGCAGAATTCCCCACTCTTTGGTGGTTTCAAAAAGTGGAGTTCGTTCCTTACCCTGTAGGTATGAAAAAAATTGGAGAAATTTGAATAATGCCCTTCATTTCGGAAAGATTCCCCATTCTTCAGAGGTTTGGCTCGGCCGCCCATGGCTACCGTAATTACCATACATACTTGAATGCATTCGGACAGGTGTCGTGGAATAGATTCTGATTGTAACGATAATGTCAATACCGTAACCCGGTCGACGCTTGTACTACTTGCGCCAGCACTGATATAGCAGCTATTAAAGAGGTGTGAGTGAGTGAGTGAGTGAGTGAGTGAGTGAGTGAGTGAGTGAGTGAGTGAGTGAGTGATTGAGTGAGTAGTGAGTGAGTGAGTGAGTGAGTGAGTGAGTGAGTGAGTGAGTGAGTGAGTGAGTGAGTGAGTGAGTGAGTGAGTGAGTGAGTGAGTGAGTGAGTGAGTGAGTGAGTGAGTGAGTGAGTGAGTGAGTGAGTGAGTGAGTGAGTGAGTGAGTGAGTGAGTGAGTGAGTGCGTGAGTGAGTGAGTGAGTGAGTGAGTGAGTGATTGAGTATTGAAACTGCTCTAACGTAAATCTCCTAATTCGACTACATATGTACAGTACAAATGTAGATGACTCTGGTTGGTGGCAAACCACGATCGTAACCTGTGATGTATTGGTATATCATGTACCATAGAATACAGGTAGCCATCGGTCAAGAATGGGAAAATTATGCATGTTATCCACACATTCATGTTATTTGGGAATAAAAACTCGATTTTAGGAAAGTTATGGGAAAGTATGCAGTATGCATAATAAAGAGTATAAATCTCGAATTCAGGATGTACATATGTATTACGCTACCATACATCACTGTACATGGATGCATTTCTTGCTGCTGGCATTTCACAATCGTAACCTGAGATTTATCGACATACCATGTACCATAGAATACAGGTACGTATAGTCATCGGTCTGGAGTAGCAAAGAATGCATTAGTACCCTGCCATAAAGTACAAAAGTTGAGACCCTAAGTAAGTCGTTGGCTAAACCAACGTTCCAGGGTTTCTTGTTCCTCAAGGCAAGATTTTGGCGCGCAGTTTGAATTCAAATATCCTTTATGGTGGCACTTTTTGGGTACACGAATCTCTGGCAGCTATGGCATTCCAATATCGTAACCTGGCATGTATACCATCCACTCCATTCCATGTACCATGGAATACCAAAACCAGGTAGTGACATCGTGGTTATGAGTGGCAACTAATGCATTAGTACCTCGTGGTACAAGTTAAGTCACTACGTAATTTGTTTCACTGGATAAAATGAGTCTTTTTAATAAGTTACATATGTAAGTAACTACATAGGTATGTTTTAAAAGTTATTAGGTGACATACATACATCAAATTACATACATGTACATAGTTTAATCTCTGGCAGCTATGGCATTCCAAGATCGTAACCTGGCATGTATACCATTCATTCCATTCCATGTACCATGGAATACCAAAACCAGGTAGTGACATCGTGGTTATGAATGGCAACTAATGCATTAGTACATACCTCGTGGTACAAGTTAAGTCACTAAGTAATTTGTTTCACTGGATAAAATGAGTCCTTTTGATAAGTTACATGTAGGTAAGTTAGAAGTAACTAGGTAAGTTAACTATGTACATAAATCACAGTACATTGAGTAACCTCATGGCAGCTGGCATTCCACGATCGTAACCTGGCATGTACATATACAATACATACATACCATCCATTCCATGTACCATGGAATACCCCCGTAGTAAAAGTGAAGTCACTAGGTAATTTGTTTCACTGGGTAAAATGAGTCATTTAGTAAAAATACATAAGTAACTACATAGATAAGTTGAGTCACTATGTTAGTAAACTATGTACATTCAGTACATCACAAAACATACATACATTATAGTTTAATCTATGGCAGCTGGCATTCCACGATCGTAACCTGGCATGTATACCATTAATTCCATGTACCATGGCATACCAAAACCAGGTAGTGCCATCGTGGTCATGAATGGCAAAGAATGCATTAGTGGGGCCCCGTTGGAATCACGAACAATGCGATCATAAATAAGACGATACCCCAACCAAAAAGGTATGTACGCCCATCAGGTACCACTGACTGATGAGAGGGGAGGGAAAAGTGGATTTCCCCCTTCTTTGGCGGTTTTATAAAGTCTGTTCTTCAAGGTAAAGGTAAAGTGACGATACTTCTGCCAATTCCCCCTCTTTGGAAGAATTCCCCTCCTTTTGGAGGTTTGGCTCGTCCGCCAGTGCCAGGTATGCATGTATGGATGTATAAAGCCTTTGTGTACCATGAATATGTGCCATGGCAATAGGAAGATGGAACAGGGGAATAATGGAATTCCTCGTCTTATGGTCGTATTGGAGAAGAATGAGGTTCGAATAGAAGTGTAGGGAGGGTCTTGGAAAGGGGTTTGGAGAAGTATGGAGTATACTGCATGGAGAATAATTGACAGTATGTATGTGATTTCTGATTCAGGGAAGAAACTAATGTTTGTAGAATAGGTTGGAACACGTGCAGTTGTTTGTGTATTTGTTTGCAACATTGCAGTGGTGATGAGGATGAACATACATGGGGGGATAATGCAACCACCCTTCGACAATACAGTGATTTAAAAAAAAATTGGGTTCCAATAAAAACGCAGCGAAAATGAACAACAGGTTCAGACAACTGGTGTAAAAGCGGGTATTTTTTATTTTTTCACAAATCATGTTTCAATTGATGCGTAAATTTTTATTAAAAGATCTGGCAACATCATGGTACCAGCGGACGAGAAGGGGAGGGAAAAGTGGATTTCCACTCTCTGTGGCGGTTTCAAAAAGTAGACTTTGTTCCTTTAGATGTAGGTAAAACCGCCTCTACTTTACCTTCTCACTAAGAACAATTCTGTGTAACAAAATACGAATACAATCAATGACAAATGTTATATACAAATGTTACACATAAATGTGTGAGAATGAAAGACGAAACCACTCAGCAAAGCACCCTAATCCAAAACGAGTCATTTGTTGCACATATGTAGCTGTCAGAAATGCTCATTATGTAGTTTTTTATACAAATTTTCCGTCATATGAATTTCGGAACATACATATCAAATTGGCTTTACATGTTTTTATATTCATTGCCCTTTTCAGCCCCCACCCCCTTCGATCCGTTACCCACCATGGATGTTTAACTTTACCCGATGTTTGTTGCGAAACCTTACCAAGTTTCCCCAAATCTCAAAAGATGGGAATAACCACCCTCTTAGGTCCACCACAGTATCACCCCACGATACAAACCTATTCATGTACTACCTCCATGTAGCAGTCCATAATACTAATCCGACACTACATACTAACCACCCTATTCCCCCTCCATGTTTACCCCCGTTACCAGGTTTTAACCTCGATATGGAGGGGGTGGTTTTC
>OZ038445.1:26409189-26419189 GCA_964036265.1 Daptonema setosum
TAGCTAAGTAGACTAAACTAGTAAATTTTTAGCTGTGGTCAAACTCGCTGGCAACGGCGACCCCGACCTCGAGCTCCAGTGGCAAGTCGTCGATCGATTTGGGCATGCGTTAGTCACGACTTTTCACAACACGATGTTTCATGAAGTAATGTTTCATAACTAAATGTTTTTTAACTTCATGATGTATTGCTTCAAATTTTCATAATGTAATTTTTCATAACAACATTTTTCGAAACTTTATCATAATTTCATGATGTATAGTTTCACATTTTCGGAACGTGATGTTTCATAACGTAATGTTTCAGCATCAGCCGCCTATAACATGAACACGGCATTCACGCCGCCCGCCATCACATCGCTGCACGATCATCTCACTGCCAGCCATAACTTTATTCATTCGGCTGTTGTCAATGGTTGCTCACTCACTCACTCACTCACTCACTCACTCACTCACTCACTCACTCACTCACTCACTCACTCACTCACTCACTCACTCACTCACTCACTCACTCACTCACTCACTCACTCACTCACTCACTCACTCACTCACTCACTCACTCACTCACTCAGGACTGCTGCCCAACTCGCCACAATCATCATCGGTATCTGCCACGGATCTGATGGCAGCCTCAGCCGGATTATCCCTACCTCTCATCAATCCCGGACTGCTCAACAACAACAACAACCATCGTCTGCTGGCAGATACCACCAAACTCAACAACAACAACAACAATGATGAGAAGATGGTCAACAACAACAACAACAACAACAACACCATCACCATAACCAACATCAACAACAACAACAACATCATCAACACTGTGAGCGCCGATCCCAGTCCATCGACGAGTATCAAGCAGGAGTCAGAAGCGGTGGCGATGGCCGTTGGCAGCAGTACAGCCAGGATGTGCAGCATGACTGCCTACGTTGATATGGACAATATGGACAGACATCAGCTCGTATGTCTGGATGCCAGCACATTGACCGAACATCCCGAGGTTGGAAAGATGAGTGTGGCAGAGATCCCATTAAAAAATACGAAAAGCTTGAATCCCATTGAAATTTTTTATGAACCCGTCACGCGCGTATACATTGACTTAAGCGCATCGTTCGTGTTTGATCTAAAAACGTGGGTAAAATGTTTGTCCGAAAATTTGAAGATGCGCCTATAGATCAGTTTGAATTCAAATTGCTTCAAACTGGGACATACGTGAAAAAAAAACCAATGGTCCAAACGAACCTTGAATTCAGAATTTAGTTTCCCCATCAACTACCATTCCATTACCTCTTCATTCACAGACCGTGCCGCTCTCGATCTTCATCGACAAGTACCCCGAGTGTCTGCGTCAGGCGTACGACGAGGGACCATCGGATGCCTTCTATCTGGTCAAGTTCTGGGCCGATATCGGATTCGGCGTCACGGACGATGCGACGGCGTTCTACGGTGTAGATAGTGTTTACGTCACCGACACTCCTCGAACCATCCAGGTATCCAATAAGGTCTGCTCGTTCGGCAACGAGGTCGTCGCTAAAGTCGAGGTTCGTCTTGTTGTTGTCAGTCAGTGAGTCAGTGAGTCAGTGAGTCACTGAGTCAGTGAGTCAATGAGTTAGTCAGTCAGTTAGTCAGTTAGACAGTCATATATAGTTTTAATTATTTTAATAAAGCCATCCAGACGCACTAATGCCATGGAATGAAATGGTGTTAATAGTGCTCCTCCTCCTCCTCTTTCTCCTCTTCCACCTAGTACCTCCTCCTTTATTTGCAGACGGAGCACGCGACACTGCAGCGTGCCACCGGTGAGTACGAGTATCGGATCGACCGATCGCCCATGTGCGAGTACATGGTCAAGTTTCTGCACGAACTCAAGAAACTCCAGTTTCCGTTGCAGATGAATCGTGTGCTGGAAAACTTTACCATACTGCAGGTTGGCCTCGCTCACTCACTCACTCACTCACTCCTCACTCACTCACTTACTCCTCACTCACTCACTCACTCACTCACTCACTCACTCACTCACTCACTCACTCACTCACTCACTCACTCACTCACTCACTCACTCACTCACTCACTCACTCACTCACTCACTCACTCACTCACTCACTCACTCACTCACTCACTCACTCACTCACTCACTCACTCACTCACTCACTCACTCACTCACTCACTCACTCACTCACTCACTCACTCACTCACTCACTCACTCACTCACTCACTCACTCACTCACTCACTCACTCACTCACTCACTCACTCACTCACTCACTCACTCACTCACTCACTCACTCACTCACTCACTCACTCACTCACTCACTCACTCACTCACGCACTCACTAACGTACTTCGACTGCCATATCTACTCTAACGATTTCTTAAATTTACACGTCAGCTTATGAAAACATTATTGTGGTTCACTATATAACATAACCGAGCTATGTTTATTCTTTTATTTTTCTTTATTTTCATTTTATCTTCTTTCATTTTGCAGCACGTGCGAGACAAAGCGACCGGTGAGACGCTACTTTGCCTCTGTTTCGCATTTGAGATCTCCACGGAAATCGTGGGGCCGAGCTGTCGTGTCTACAGATTGTCCAACTGATTTTTTCATACTATTATTTTTGTTGTTGTCAAGTATAGTAAACTATCCGAAGTTAGGCCTATATGGTATACCGGGTGTGTGGAAAACAACTGGCAACTTCGGATTTCTTGGATAAGATACAGCACAAACGGTTGACATCGAACATAGGCATTATTCGCCCACCCTGTATACCGAGTATTGAGTACTCAGATTTTCTATTAAACTCTGCATAAAACGGATGTATACGTTATATATAATTTTATAACATATACATATTATATTATATACTTTTATCGATTGATATCACTATCCGAAACTGGTTTTGTCCCGCCGCAGTTACACGACGAAAACATGGGATACGCCACGCGCCGTGGCGGCTATTAATACTCGGCTTTGATTGGTTCCAACACAAAGCATATCCAGGGCTTCTTGTTATTCAAAAACTTTTTGGCGCGCAGTTTAAATTCAAATTTGTTTAGGCGCGCCAGCCACAATGGATACGCTCTACAACAAATCAGCGCAGAGAATTTAATAGCCAAAGCAACGGCGCGTCGCGCGTTCCATCGTTTTTTGTCTCGTACTTTACCCTACATTTGGTATGATTTGGCGCTGTTCATACTTCACTTGCGGTTTTGCGACTTCGCGATTTTTCGTATTGCATGTCCTATCCCCACATATTATGTGTCAGCTAATGTTTCAGTTCTATAACGTGTGAGGAAAGGACTCGCAACATCGCAAAAACGCAAAATCGCTAAATCGCAAGTGAAGTAGGAATAGCGTCTTTGCATTACGTCTACGCGCCTGATATCAATAAATAGTCATCATTTCTTGTGTTATATATAAATATAAATTTATAATTACTTTATTTTTACTTTACATAAACTTGTATTGCTTCGAAAGTTGCAGAAATTTAATTCCAGGCTAAAACTATTTCCAGTTTACAGTTGACTACTAGTTTACGAAATGTGTAGCATGTTTCTGTGAATGCCCTACAGGGTGGGCCAAAAGAACGACGACACTTTGATCTGATATGAAAGTGGCTGTGTATATAGAATATTAACAATTGTCGTTTTCACCTTATATTAACAACTTAGTTCTTTTGAGAGTTTCGTTAGGATCGGTTTAGGTTTATGAAAATTGTGATGTTTTGACGAAAATAGTTGCTCGCTCGTTTCTACAACAGCCCCACACAGCCAGTGTCGTCTTTATTTCTGACCACCCTGTATATAAAATTTATCCGCAGGCACTAATTTTTTTTGAATCCAAAATTTGTTCAATCAATTTTTTTTCAACACGCCCTGTACTCGTTAACAACGATTAGCAATAACACGTGTTACTCATGTATAGTAATTTTTTTATTAATATAGTCTCTCCAGGGTTTCTTGTTCCTCAGAAAGGTTTTTGGCCTGCAATTTGAATACAAAATTGATTCTGGCGCGCTTCCAAAATTTCGAGAAATGAATACTTTTTACATAACATTTGGAAAACATACGAAAATTGCGGATAACTCATTCCATACTTGCGTAACCGACCTGCAAACGTAGTTTTTGATAACAAGAAACCCTTACCAAGCTATATGACTTGAGTGCAGAACTGAATGTTTCAATCGAAATGTTTTAAGTGGGTATAAGCCAAGCCTGTTTCCAACCGTAACTAGCCTATCCCAATACGATGAACCCATCAAATGTGATATAGTGATTTGTACTATTGTTCTTCAATACATACATTATAGCTTTTTCGATTGACTAGGAGACGGAATTTGAATGCGCGCCATTTTCTCCCTGATTTCTCAAGGAACAATTCAGGCATGCTCCATTTGCAGACTGCCAAATTAATTTTTTAGTCCAATTTCATAGTTTCAAATTTTATTACAGTAACAAAAAACCGGTGTCTAAAAATCTAAGCTAAAGATTCACCGAATAGAAGCATTTCAAATTTCAAGTCTCCTAACCAGTGGGAAATGCTGGAGCTAAATATTCTACTTCATTCACTCATAGGTACTGTAGATTGGATCAGTGAGGTCTAAAATTAATATTTTTGTTTAATGTTAATTGATGGTTAATGTTTTGCTGTACAACTCTTTGAAAATTGAACTGTCCGTTGTCCATTTGAACCAAACTTGTTGATTTTACATCAATAATATTTTCAGATGTTTTATGTTTATTTTACTGTATTTTCGTTACTGAATGACTATGTGATCTATGATGTTTCTGTATGTAAATAAAACGCAGCAACATATGATATATTTGTATATCGTTTTCATCTGTGAATTACACAAAAACATAAAGCTGTAAAAGAAACACAGAAAAGAAAAGCAGTATGTACCATGGAAAAGAGGCAAATATTTAAGAACTGAAATCGTAGGTTTCGAACTCAGCCGGAAAAAAACGTTAGTCAACTTCACCTCAGTGTCAACCGATAGGGGTAAGTAAGGCATGTGCCACTAGCTGTAGTTATTGTTTTGGCAAAGTCGGTTTGGAAAATTATTTTTATTTTGACAAAATAACATGCGGTGTTTTTATAGAATCATTATTCATGCTCCACTGCAATACATCTCTTCAGCGTTGAAATAAAACGTGCAACTTTTACGGTGCAACACGCAACAGATAACAGTGATTACAAATTGCGTACATAGGTCAGCCAGCTGTTTTATATGACCTGTTCATAGCCAGTCAGTCAGTCAGTCAGTCAGTCAGTCAGTCAGTCAGTCAGTCAGTCAGTCAGTCAGTCAGTCAGTCAGTCAGTCAGTCAGTCAGTCAGTCAGTCAGTCAGTCAGTCAGTCAGTCAGTAAGTCAGTAAGTCAGTCAGTCAGTCAGTCACTCAGTCACTCAGTCACTCAGTCAGTCAGTCAGTCAGTCAGTCAGTCAGTCAGTCAGTCAGTCAGTCAGTCAGTCAGTCAGTCAGTCAGTCAGTCAGTCAGTCAGTCAGTCAGTCAGTCAGTCAGTCCAACTGTGAATAACATCAGCGTCACACTTTCTCTCATGGGTTTCACCCTAATTTCACTGCATCTGTTGCGATCATCGGCGCAGCAGATTCGTTTTCAATGACGCAACCGCGACACATAACAAAGCTGAGCCCAATCACAAGTGCAACAACTAAGTTAATTTGTTGTATAGTTTAGTCAAGGCGCAAAATTACAAAACCCAGTAATTTTTCTAGAATTTTTACTAAACGCCAGATTTTTTTTTACCAAAAATATATTATATATGAAGTTTTATTGTCCGTTAACCCCCGATTACCTATCGTTAGGCTGGCTTGTCCGAGCGGGAGCGAGGAAAAGCGCGTTAGGCCCGCGCAGCGGTGGTATTTCAGTGGTCACCCACCTCATTAAATTTCGTGTATGGGAAAAATTCTAGGAAAATTACTGGGTTTTGGAAATATGCAGTCAAGGCATCTTGTTGTTAAATCGATTTCTCTGGATAAGCTATGTAGTTACTATTATACATTTCATTGGACTATTCGTTTATTAACTGTAACTGCTTCTCAAACTGAAATTTTGTCGACCACATGATAAATACTTGAAATAACGAGTTACTGTACCGCCAAACATTATTATGTACTGTATCATGTACTGTATCATGTACTGTATCATGTACTGTATCATGTACTGTATCATGTACTGTATCATGTACTGTATCATGTACTGTATCATGTACTGTATCATGTACTGTATCATGTACTGTATCATGTATGTACTGTATCATGTACTGTATCATGTACTGTATCATGTACTGTATCATGTACTGTATCATGTACTGTATCAAGTACTGTATCATGTACTGTATCATGTACTGTATCATGTACTGTATCATGTACTGTATCATGTATGTACTGTATCATGTACTGTATCATGTACTGTATCATGTACTGTATCATGTACTGTATCATGTACTGTATCATGTACTGTATCATGTATGTACTGTATCATGTACTGTATCATGTACTGTATCATGTACTGTATCATGTACTGTATCATGTACTGTATCGAGTACTGTATCATGTACTGTATCATGTACTGTATCATGTACTGTATCATGTACTGTATCATGTATGTACTGTATCATGTACTGTATCATGTACTGTATCATGTACTGTATCATGTACTGTATCATGTACTGTATCATGTACTGTATCATGTACTGTATCATGTACTGTATCATTTACGGTTGGCTGAGAAATTTTTTCTGGTTATCAAAATCGATCTTGCTGATCTAATCTACTTTGGCGAAAAAGTGGATGTACATATTTTCCCATCAACCATGTCTGTTGCGAATTACTGCTGAGACATTGAAAAGTTAATTGTCGAAAGATTTCACTGATCTCACTTTGAACGGGGAAATCGAAATTGACAAAAAGCGCGATTTTCGACGGAGAAAACCGTTTTCGGTTTTGCATTCGTCCGGTTCGAACGCGCAGGGATTTTTGTGTTTGTCATAATTTTAGTCAACTTTGTCTTTGTGTGCGTCAGCATGGAAGGCTAAAAAAATGGTTGAATAATATCATAATTATTTTAGCCGAAAATATATGTAGGTGCACCATGTAGTGGAATCGCACGTTTGATAAATGTGTGTTCATTAGCTTGTATACACAAAATAAATTCATATTGTTGTTTTTTTGAACAAACCCTGGATAAGTGTCTAGCCTTATATTATATTTCGAACAGAATTTCACTCTACAGAAACACATCATCGACGATAAAATGCTGCTTTGGCATGACTAGCTTTATATGATTTTTCGAAATAGTTTCAGATAAAACAATGTCGCTACTTTACGCTTTATTTCTGCTGGGTCTGGCCGGCTGCGCCCAAGGTTGGGAATTGGGGCATTTGGCATTTTCAGAAAGCCTATATTTTTGCTCTTGCTGGAGACCAGAAAACTCCTGAGTTGCGTCTTATAGCTCTCCAATTCCATTGATAAAGCTATAGCCGTGTCATTTAGGAAAAGCAAAAAAACCGTCCTATTAAGGAAATGCAAAGACCCGGTTCTAACTTATTCCTAGATCTTCGCCCGTAGTCCGGACGCCAACAATATTTCAGGTCTATTTTTAGGCTTATGATTAGGCTTAGGCGTAGGCTTAGGCTTAGGCTCAGGCTTAGGCTTAATTACATAATCTTAATACAGTGTTTTTCAGGCCAAGGTCTTGAGTACTATCTGAAGCAGCACGGCTTGATCCTCACCACAACCATACCTCCACCTATTACGGGATTGCAGCTGCAGGTTAGAGTTCATTTACTGTATCCTATGTATCTGTTGTTATAAACTATTTAGCTTATAAGGTGTCTTGATATCGAAATTACATTTTATGGCCCCCTTAACCTCTGTGGCAATGAAGATGTTTTTTGCTCTCGAACGAATGCAATGAATGGAAGACGTTTGTTCTCGAAAATTTGCAGATTTGAATACACATTGTGCGCCAATTTTTTTTGTTGTTGTGCAACATGAGACCCTAAATAGGCTGTAAACGTGCGCAGTTCTTATGTTTTTATCCAAGTGTCATTTATAGTTTCGTCGTCTCAAACTTTTGAATGCGCGTCAAAAAAACTCTGAGTGTGGAAAAGATCTATTTTAATAATATAAGATAAATAATATAAGATAATACACAATGAGTGTCAAGTTATACCACTCAGGACCTGGTGGATATCACATGTCTCCGAAATCCGAGACACCGACTGTGCACACCGTACGACTATGCCGAACCATCCACCGAATCACCATCTACCACCACAACAACATCGACCACAACCATTGCCGGCACTCGGTTTGTGCCGCGAGCCAGTAGATACAGGTTGATGAACGAAACATACTATCTCATTCACTCACTCACTCAATCACTCACTCACTCACTCACTCACTCACTCACTCACTCACTCACTCACTCACTCACTCACTCACTCACTCACTCACTCACTCACTCACTCACTCATTCACTCTATATTTCAGTTTACCAGATGACGATCAACCCCATTATATAAATCCCGATCTCATACAAGGAGGATCCTCCTTTTCTGCGGAACAATACTATGACTATGGGCAAGTGCCGGATGAGCTGCTGAGAAGGTAAGTGAGTGAGCGAGTGAGCGAGTGAGTGAGTGAGTGAGTGAGTGAGTGAGTGAGTGAGTGAGTGATTGAGTGAGTGAGTGAGTGAGTGAGTGAGTGAGTGAGTGAGTGAGTGAGTGAGTGAGTGAGTGAGTGAGTGAGTGAGTGAGTGAGTGAGTGAGTGAGTGAGTGAGTGAGTGAGTGAGTGAGTGAGTGAGTGAGTGAGTGAGTGAGTGAGTGAGTGAGTGAGTGAGTGAGTGAGTGAGTGAGTGAGTGAGTGAGTGAGTGAGTGAATGAGTGAGTGAGTGAGTGAGTGAGTGAGTGAGTGAGTGAGTGAGTGAGTGAGTGAGTGAGTGAGTGAGTGAGTGAGTGAGTGAGTGAGTGAGTGAGTGAGTGAGTGAGTGAGTGAGTGAGTGAGTGAGTGAGTGAGTGAGTGAGTGAGTGAGTGAACTTCCATTTCAGTCTGTACCCTGACCTGGCAGAAGTATCCTCAGAAAGCAAGTCCCGACGTGATGGTATCAACTTCAGTGCCGCTGACGTTGGATCGTTATCCTTTGACTACGGACTACGAATTCCGCCCACCCTCGCTTACAAACCGTTCGAATTTACAACAACAACCACACCAACCACAACAACAACAACATCTGCACCCACAACAAAACCATCATCTTCGTTGTTCTCCCTGGGTGCGGACTCGTCAGCATCGGATACGGCCACCTACTGCGCCCAGTTCACCCGACACTACCAGTATTACTGTACGAATATGACCAGTTATGGCGGTATTATTGCACAACAGCTGCATAAATATTGTCCGATTTACGAGTTGGTTTATATAAAAATACTGATTAATTTATTTGTTGTAAATACTGCAAGGTATTCAAATTATTTAGAGCAACTTTTGTATATGAATGCTTTCAGTGTGCCAAGGAATGTAAAAACGCTGAGGGAAATTAGCCATTTGTGAAACCTATGACCTCTACGTTAACAACCTTGTTTCTGGTAAAACATACCCGGTCAAACTTTTTACAAATCTTTGATTTTCTTGTTCCTTTGAAATCAGAAAACACCCTTAAGAAAATACTGTTTTTGATTTCTTTGTTGTTGTAAATACTGCCTCGTTTTTAAGTTATTTAGGGCAAAGGTTAGTCAATATTTGAAGCGTTATATGCTGATGTAAACGCTTATTAAGTGAGGATTATTTGAGTACGAGATCAACCCATAAAGCCCCCACACAGTTTCTGCCCGCTATACTCATTGCTAAACTCACTAGTGAAACATCAGACACATGCACAGCTCACAACACAACTTTTCATAACCAGCATTTTAATGCGTGTGTCATAAGATGTTCCTCTAAGTTTCATTAGTGAATAGTTAAAAATATTTAACAATA
>OZ038445.1:26420879-26530879 GCA_964036265.1 Daptonema setosum
CGTCACATTTGCGCTGGAACAGTATGTAATTCATTGGCGACCCACTGGCGAATGAGCTCATCCTCCAAAAGGGAGGGGAATTCCACCAAAGAGGGGGATCCCTCGTTTTCAGGCCATTCTACCTACACCTTACGGAACAAATTCTACTTTTTGAAGATGCCAAAGAGGGGAAACTCATCTTTTCCTACCCTTTTTCGTCCGCTAGCAGAATGGTGCATGTATGTGATTGGGGCTTGTATTAAATTTTTTTTTTATGTTTTGTGTGGTATAGCATTCTCAATTAATTACGAGACTAATTTTGAATGTTCGCCTTCGTTGTGCAACTTTTCTATGCATCACAAAATAGTGTATTTTGGGCAGAAATACATGCTGGTATCCGAGATCATTCCTAATTAGGTTTTAGAGGCTTTATGTCTTATAAAAAGTGCATATCTTAACGGAAATTTGAGTTTAGGCTCGTAATCAAATGAGAATGCCTTATACCTGTAGATCCATGAGTCCCCAAGTCCATGGCCGTTATGTTATGTTATGTTATGCTATGTTATGTTATGTTATGTTATGTTATGTTATGTTATGTTATGTTATGTTATGTTATGTTATGTTATGTTATGTTATGTTATGTTATGTTATGTTATGTTATGTTATGTTATGTTATGTTATGTTATGTTTTGGGTGCTATACCTGTAGAGCCATGAGTCCCCAAGTCCATGGACGTTTCAGAACATCGTCAATACACATGCTTAGGCGTATTTGAACCGTCCATTTTTCGTTGGTGTCAACGTCACGAATCAATAGCGGTCGGTTTTCATTGCTTGCTGAAGTTGTTATTGAATGATCTGACTGACTGACTGACTGACTGACTGACTGACAGACTGACTGACTGACTGACTGACTGACTGACTGACTGACTGACTGACTGACTGACTGACTGACTGACTGACTGACTGACTGACTGACTGACTGAATGACTGACTGACTGACTGACTGACTACCTGACTGCACTGACTGACTGAATGAATGACTGACTGACTGACTGACTGACTGACTGACTGACTGACTGACTGACTGACTGACTGACTGACTGACTGACTGACTGACTGACTGACTGACTGACCGACTGACTGACACAAATAGTGAGAATGCTTTAGCAATTTCATTTAGTTGGGAATAAGAATCCGTAAAACAACTTCCGACGCACTCATTGAATTTTTTTAGTTACCTAATCCATCAAAAAGAAGAAACTGGAGTGAATTTCAGGCAACAAAATTCCACAATAGGAGCGTCAAAAAAATAATTTTCCAGATTCAGTACCCTATGCACAAATGACACTAGCGGACGAGAAGGGGAGGGAAAGGAGGAATTTCCCCTCTTTGATATTTCCAAGAAAAGTGAGTTTTTTCCCAAAAGTGCAGGCAAAAAGGCCTAATTTCTGCTATTTCCCCCTTCGTTGACGAATTTCTCCTCCTTTGATAAACTCGTCCGCCGGTGCTAAATGAGAACGGCAATCCGGTAAACCATACGGAATATTGTCGAAACTTAATTTCTATGTTATAATTAAACTATTTTAAGTAATTTTTTTGTAATTACCTTGATGGTATGCACCTCTTTGGCCGTTTTTTATGCCCTCGGTGGTCGTATTGCAGCGTAAAATAGCCACGAATCTGTGCCCATTGAGCATACGTTCCTTCTCAGAAGGTTTCATCAGAAGCAGAGCCGACTCGTCGACTGGAAAATCATGATAACATGAGTGAGTGAGTTAGTTAGTGAGTGAGTGAGTGAGTGAGTGAGTGAGTGAGTGAGTGAGTGAGTGAGTGAGTGAGTGAGTGAGTGAGTGAGTGAGTGAGTGAGTGAGTGAGTGAGTGAGTGAGTGAGTGTCACAAACTTTTCGGGATTATGGCTGTTCGACGAATGACCTTTTGCATTTCATCTTCCGAAACCGCGAGCATAGAAAATCGTACCAAAAGAATCGTAAGTATCAGCAAGGTTAGGATCATCAACAACTTCCAACGCACACATTTCATCGTACCTGAGTAGAACTTTTCTGTATTATCGCTTTCGATAGAGACACGAGAATTTTGTCGAATTTCGTGAACGTTAGATCGAAAAAAGCTTGGAGGTGTACCACAATAAAACTATTTCCTAGAGTCGATCTAAACCTTCTTGTTAATCAGAACACTTTTGGCGCGCAGTTTGAATTCAAATCAACTTTCAATTTTTCTACGTTTTGAAAACATGCGAAAGACGCGCCTAACTTATTGTATATGTGGTACCTGTTAAATGAAAAATATTTACATTTAGTCAAGCTAGACCTGAACGAAACAACACTGTGCATCATCAAAATGAACATCTCAGTAGTATTCTGTCAAGAATTGAAACAAAATTTCCATCACTAACCCTTTTTTGTCTTATTTTAGTTAACAGCAACTATTTTAAAATTTCGTTTCCGGTGATGCGTTTAAATTACGTACATAGCTGTATTAACGGTCGTGTAACTGAACGGTCACATACCTAATAAACAAGTTGTTGGTGGCGTTGTTGTTGTTGTTGTTGTTGTTGTTGTTGTTGTTGTTGTTGTTGTTGTTGTTGTTGTTGTTGTTGTTGTTGTTGTTGTTGTTGTTGTTGTTGTTGTTGTTGTTGTTGTTGTTGTTGTTGTTGTTGTTGTTGTTGTTGTTGTTGTTGTTGTTGTTGTTGTTGTTGTTGTTGTTGTTGTTGTTGTTGTTGTTGTTGTTGTTGTTGTTGTTGTTGTTGTTGTTGTTGTTGTTGTTGTTGTTGTTGTTGTTGTTGTTGTTGTTGTTGTTGTTGTTGTTGTTGTTGTTGCTGTTGTTGTTGTTGTTGTTGTTGTTGTTGTTATTGTTGTTGTTGTTGTTGTTGTTGTTGTTGTTGTTGTTGTAGTTGTTGTTGTTGTTGTTGTTGTTGTTGTTGTTGTTGTTGTTGTTGTTGTTGTTGTTGTTGTTGTTGTTGTTGTTGTTGTTGTTGTTGTTGTTGTTGTTGTTGTTGTTGTTGTTGTTGTTGTTGTTGTTGTTGTTGTTGTTGTTGTTGTTGGTGTTGATTCATCAAGAGTGGATGTATCATACAAGTTGACACGAGTTTGTGAACACCACCCTAATATTTTACAGTTCAACGTCTCCATTTTCCTATTTACCCATGACACGGCAACGTGTGTGTTCCCATACGGTGATTTTGGGTGGGCCGTTCGATCCGCGTCATTATCGGCTTGGAAAACTCTGAACCTAATTTTGTTTTTAAATTTTGGGTAAAGCACACAGAACATCGTTTTCCAAACAAAATTTTGTGAAAGTTTCGAGTTTTACAACCAAAATAGTGTTGATTCAAGAGTTAACACAGTGAAGCTGGAGCTGTGTCGTTGACCGATTGATGCATGTGTCAACCACTAGAGGACAAGAAGGGGAGGGAAAAGTTGAATTTCCCCCTCTTTAGCAGTTTCAAAACGTAGAATTTTTTTCCCGAAATAATTATTCATAGCAAGATTCCCTGAGTTGTTGTTGTTGTTGTTGTGGTTGTTGTTGTTGTTGTTGTTGTTGTTGTTGTTGTTGTTGTTGTTGTTGTTGTCCTGACCAAGCTGTACTTAATGGTCAACGTGTGTGGTATCGCGGCCGTCGTTGAATACGTATACTGTACACTAGCGGACGAGAAGGGGTGGGAAACTTGGAATTTCCCCCTCTTTGGCGTTTTCTAGATATGGAATTTGTTCCCCAGATGTAGGTAAAAAGGCCTGAAACCTGCCAATTCCCCTCTTTGACGAAACCCCCCCCCCCCCCCCCCCCTTGGGGGAATTAGCTCCTCAGCCAGTGATCGCGGCCATCGTTGAATACGTGAACTGTATGTAGGTCGAGGGTTTTTTTCAAAGCCTATCCACTGTTTCTAATTACAGAGAACACTTTTTTTACGCTCAATTTCAATTGGAAACAGATTTTTAGCACGGGTTCAAAATTTTTGAGATCCTTTCTCCACATAATATTAGCTTGGTCAGGGTTTCTTGTTATCAAAAATGAATTTCGTGGGCCGGTTACGCACGTTGCAATGAATCAGGTGCAATTTTCGTATTTTTACTGTTATGTGAAAAAGAGTTTATTTCCCAAAAATTTAAAAGCGCACCGATATCAGTTTTGAATTCAAATTGCGCGCCAAAAACTCTTGTGAGTTTGTAAGAAAACCTGGTCAGGCCCGTAAAAGGTTAATGAAAATATATTTTGACCGAACTATAATTCTAAAACTTCAAAAAAAAAGTTTAGTCAAACAAGTTTGTAAACGCAATAAAAATTTTCGGAGAAATACAGCAGTCATTTGTCACTGACCATTTTAAATATTAATTTAATTACGTTTACGTACGTGTTCTCAAACCGTTTTTAACACGATAGACGAACTTTTTTTTTTAAATAAACATAGAATAGTTTAATGATGCACAGTTTCAAATTGAAAATTTTAAGCATGCATGGAAAAAAGTCCAACTATTTAATTTACAGAAAACGAGGGGCTTTTCAATTTAGTCACATGACATATTAAGAATGCAATTATCTAGTGTTTTAGATAATTTTATTAAAAATTATAGGTTTCAAATCATAACGAAAGTTTCCAGGATTTATTAGCAAGAGCAATTTATCAAGGTTGCTTTATCAACACACGCACTCATTCACTCACTCACTCACTCACTCACTCACTCACTCACTCACTCACTCACTCACTCACTCACTCACTCACTCACTCACTCACTCACTCACTCACTCACTCACTCACTCACTCACTCACTCACTCACTCACTCACTCACTCACTCACTCACTCACTCACTCACTCACTCACTCACTCACTCACTCACTCACTCACTCACTCACTCACTCACTCACTCACTCACTCACTCACTCACTCACTCACTCACTCACTCACTCACTCACTCACTCACTCACTCACTCACTCACTCATTCACTCACTCACTCACTCACTCACTCACTCACTCACTCACTCACTCACTCACTCACTCACTCACTCCCTCACTCATTCACTCACTCACTCACTCACTCACTCACTCACTCACTCACTCACTCACTCACTCACTCACTCACTCACTCACTCACTCAAACAATCACTCACTCACTCACTCACTCACTCACTCACTCACTCACTCACTCACTCACTCACTCACTCACTCACTCACTCACTCACTCACTCACTCACTCACTCACTCACTCACTCACTCACTCACTCACTCACTCACTCACTCACTCACTCACTCACTCACTCACTCACTCACTCACTCCCTCACTCATTCACTCACTCACTCACTCACTCACTCACTCACTCACTCACTCACTCACTCACTCACTCACTCACTCACTCACTCACTCAAACAATCACTCACTCACTCACTCACTCACTCACTCACTCACTCACTCACTCACTCACTCACTCACTCACTCACTCACTCACTCACTCACTCACTCATTCACCCACTCACTCACTCACTCACTCACTCACTCACTCACTCACTCACTCACTCACTCACTCTCTCATCGTGTAACGAGAATCGTGTGGAGTTTGTTCGGCGTACGAGAAATAAATATAAAAAATTTAATAAAACGTTTTGTGGTTGAAAAATACTGGGATCAACTGGTGAAGCTATTTATCAAAACTATGTTTACCGTACCCATTAGGAATCTCTGCTTAATATTTTTCATCCGGCGGTCAGTAAGTTACAGGAAAGGCATGATTGATTACAAGACTGAATTTGAATGCGCGCCGTTATTCTTCGTAAATTTCATGACTATTCGGAGTGACCATTATTTGTCACAGCGAGCGAGTGTAAGTTCAGTTCAGCCTAAGCCGAAGCCTAAGTCTAATGGCTAATCTAAGCATTAGCCTAAGCATTAAACTACAAAAGCGAGGTCGTGGGTGTGGGATTCGAACCGAGTCGAATGTGTATTGTGTGATACACGACGATAGTTTTTCAAATGAGCGAAGCATACATATAGCCAAGTTCATTGTTTAGCCTAAGCCTAAACCTTGTGCTAATCTAACCAAGCCTTATACCTAAGCCTTAACCTACAAAAGCAAGGAAACAGCGCGCGCGGTCAGGAGTGCCGGAATCGAACCGACGTGAATCGTGTGATAGACAATTGTTTTCCAAGTGAAGTAACCACTGCGCTAAGCTCCCGCCTGTGCGTGGTAGCTACGATCATGTTATATTCAGTCGTATGTGTGTCGTGTTCGTGTATGCACTAGCGGACGAAAAAGGGGTGGGAAAAGTGGAATTCCCCCTCTTGGGCGTTTTCAAAAAGTTGAATTTTTTTCCCTAAGGTGTAGGTAAAACAGCCTGCAAACTGCCGATTCCCCCCTCTTTGGGGAGATTCCCCTCCTTTTGGTGGTCTGGTTCGTCCGCCAGTGTTGTGTATGTACGATATGTCAACGTAAAATGCAGTTTGTGTATGAGTCATGCTCAAAACGAATAGAAGTTTCAGGAGAACTCTTGCGGAAAACGTAAGACAGACAGACAGACAGACAGACAGACAGACAGACAGACAGACAGACAGACAGACAGACAGACAGACAGACAGACAGACAGACAGACAGACAGACAGACAGACAGACAGACAGACAGACAGACAGACAGACAGACAGACAGACAGACAGACAGACAGACAGACAGACAGACAGACAGACAGACAGACAGACAGACAGACAGACAGACAGACAGACAGACAGACAGACAGACAGACAGACAGACAGACAGACAGACAGACAGACAGACAGACAGACAGACAGACAGACGACAGACAGACAGACAGACAGACAGACAGACAGACAGACAGACAGACAGACAGACAGACAGACAGACAGACAGACAGACAGACAGACAGACAGACAGACAGACAGACAGACAGACAGACAGACAGACAGACAGACAGACAGACAGACAGACAGACAGACAGACAGACAGACAGACAGACAGACAGACAGACAGACAGACAGACAGACAGACAGACAGACAGACAGAAACACACAGGTTGAGTGTTCATATACATAGCATGCTTAGTGAATTTATATAAACACGTTACATGCATATGATGGTTGTAGAATAGTAAATCGGTCTGCAAAGCTTCATGCTTTCCGACAAACAGACAGAGAGACAGACAGACAGACAGACAGACAGACAGACAGACAGACCGACAGACAAACAAACATACAGACAGACAGACAGACAGACAGATTGAACGTACATAAAACATGCTAGTGAATTTATGAACACGTTACATGCATATGATGGTTGTAGAATACTTCATGCTTTCCGACAAACAGACAGACAGACAGACAGACAGACAGACAGACAGACAGACAGACAGACAGACAGACAGACAGACAGACAGACAGACAGATTGAACGTACATAAAACATGCTAGTGAATTTATGAACACGTTACATGCATATGATGGTTGTTGTAGAATACTTCATGCTTTCCGACAAACAGACAGACAGACAGACAGACAGACAGACAGACAGACAGACAGACAGACAGACAGACAGACAGACAGATTGAACGTACATAAAACATGCTAGTAAATTTATATTAACACGTTACATGCATATGATGGTTGTAGTGAATCGGTCATTGCAAAGCTTCATGCATTTCAATGTCATATTAACATTACCACAATTTGCCGGCTTGTCTGCATTACATGTTGTGTATGTGTGTGTTATTTTGGTTGAATGCTTGTCTGTTTATTTGTTTGTCTGTTTTTTTGGTTTAATTATTTGTTCATTTGTCTGTCTCTGTCTGTCTGTCTGTCTGTCTGTCTGTCTGTCTGTCTGTCTGCCCCCTTCTCGTCCGCTCATGGTTGCATGGAATCAAAGCATGTTCAACCACGTATGTAGGCCGTTTCTTTATCCCATTGAATTACTTCTGTGACTTGTTTCTACTCGTTCGCCTACATTACAGTACTTGATTCAATCATACAACAAGTTTGCTATAACTATTCAGTATTATTCTTCATATTTATTTTTAATTCAATATAGTTCATTAAATGCACTTTTCGATTTGGTGAGAACCGACAATTCGAGCCTGTCAAAAGAACCTTTGAAATAAAATACCGTTTCAAAAAAATATTTTCTTTACTTTTTTTCGCGTATATTCTGTGACCACTCAAACACGTTACAGGTTTGTTTCAACTAACATAAGATATCAACACATATAAAGACGTGGTGAATATCTAGAATTTTGTTCATTATTTACTTGATTTTTTTTAATTTTCACCTGTATATTTTTTTCATAAAATATTTTCAAAATGGTCTGTTCCCAGTCTTTGGGAAAATTCCGCAACCCCATGGACATCAAACACACACAACAAAATTCGCTATTTATATATTTATTCCGTGTTTATTTTTATAACATACACCATATTTTTTTCGCTTATCGAATGATGATGCGGGGCTGACTTGAAGTTGCACCGTCACTAGCGGACGGGAAGAGAAAGAAAAAGGGGAAATCCCCCCTCTTTGGCGGTTTCAGTAAGTAGAGTTTGCTTCTTAAGGTGTAGGTAAAATGACCTAGTTTCTGCCAATTCCCCCCGTTTGGAAAGATTACCCTTTTTTCGTCCGCCAGTGCACCGGAAAACTGAAGAGCGTAGAAAAAAAAACAGATTTTTTCATTAATCTGTTCCAAAAAAATAACGTTTTTTGATGTGGATAAAAAGATTAGAAAATATTAAATTCCCTCTTCATGATGTATTTTCTTTATTAGCTCATCCGCTAGTCGTATCTTTGGCGGACGAGCTAATTCTCCAAAAGTGAGAGGAATTTCGTCGAAAAGGAGGGAAGTTGGCAGAAAATTGATACTTTTACCTACACCTTAGGGAACAATTATGCTTTTTGAAAGTGCCAAAGAGGGGGGAATTCTACTTTCCCACCCTTTCTCGTCCGCTAGTGGTATGTATGGCCGTTGCATTTACAAACGTAGACTTTATGTAGACGTACACTGGCGGACGAGGTAATCTTCCAAAGGAGGGCAATTTCGTCAAAGAGGGGGGAATTGACTGTTTTCCAGGACATTTTACATACCCCTTAGGTAACAATTATACTTTTTGAAACCGCCAAAGAGGGGGAATTCCACTTTTCTCCCCCTTCTCGTTCGCCAGTGGACGTATAGAATAAAGTTTGGTCAATACGCTCCCCCTTCTCGTTCGCCAGTGGACGTATAGAATAAAGTTTGGTCAATACGCGGTGAATTGGTGTTTTTGGTCCAATATATTTATTCGTTGCATTGGCATTAAAGAAGTCAACACGTAACCACAGCGTGTATTTAAAATGTTTTCTATGAAAACCACTGAATTTTTCCGTTGCTGTTCAAGGTATTTTATGGAAGGATTTCATGTTTGTTAGTCAATATCATGATGCTTCAGGTCACCAGCGGACGAGAAGAGGTGGGAAAAGTGGAATTCCTTCCTCTTTGGCGTTTTCAAAAGGTAGAATTTGTTCCCCAAGGTGTAGATAAAAAGGCTTTAAAACTGCTAATTTCCCCCTCTTTGACGAAATTCCCCTCCCTTTGGGAATTTAGCTCGTCCGCCGGTGCTTCAGGTGTCTCCATTCCATTTTTTTGTCATGATTTTTTTTGTTGTGAAGAAAAATTCGATTTTTGATTTTAACATTTTATCCAGCTGGAAAACTAGATCCACTTTTTTGCATAAATATGTCCAGAGAGAAAAACGTTTCAAAGAGAGCAAAAAATGTTATAGGTTTAGAAAACCATCGAATTTTGCTGATAACTGGGTGTAACTCTCCAGTGATTTTACGAGAAAAAAGTGAACGCAGATTTTTCAGTACAAAACGTGTAATAATCGGTTGATTGAATGGAGTACATATCACGTTTAATATCACGTTTAACGGTTGATTGAATGGAGTACATATCACGACTAGTTGATCCATCAAAGGAAGTAGAATTTTTTTAAAGAGAGAGGAATCGGCTGTTATTAGGTCATCTACATACACCTAGAAAAACTAATTTCAATTTTTGAAACAGCAAATAGGGTGAAATTCCACTTTTCCCTCCACTTCTCGTCCGCTAGTGCCTGAGTTATGCTTGTAATTTTATTCATTATCGCAACATTGCAGAACAACGCCGGGTTATCATTGGTGCAGCCAAACAACAAGATATATTTGGTAAACATTTCTATTCGCCATAAATAACTTAATAAAAGCTACCAGCCAGTGGCAAAAAAAATCTAAAAAATCTGAAAACGTCACAACAAAATCAACAACAACAACAACAACAACAACAACAACAACAACAACAACAACAACAACAACAACAACAACAACAACAACAACAACAACAACAACAACAACAACAACAATAACAACAACAACAGATGTATCAACCGAATACCTCCACGCCGGATCGGAAAATCGGTACCGTAACATCACCGAACTTGGATTTGAGCGATACCAGCACACTGGATGAAAGTGCTGATGTAACACTGCCAGAGGTTAGCTTTCATGTTTTTCATTTAACATTTTTTTTAAATTTCTGTTTCTTATTTTATATTTTTTTATTTCGCAAATTTTTTATAGTTTCTTTTTTTTGTTTTTTTTTAAATTTTTTTTGGCATTGCATTTTTTAAAAATGCCACGTCGAATGGCACTGCCGCTGTAACCTAACCAGTAATTTGTTTCGTTCGACTTCCGTTTATGTAAATTTGTTATTCTTTTTCGATTTTGCGCACAAAGATTAAGATCGGTCGTAAAAAAACAACCAAATCTCGAGAAGGTGAGAGTGATTCTTTAATCATTTAGTGACAAACAAAAACCTTCATAAAAACAAAACAAAGAAAAGCAAAACTACAACATGATAAAAATAGGAAAGCAAGACAAAGAAAAAGTAAATAAAACAGTATCATAAATTGGTAACATAGTAAACATGTACACAGCTAATTAGAAACAAACAACAATTGTTTCTTATCATTCAGAATGCAGCTGTAACCTGATTCCGCCCATGAATTCACGTAATCTAACCATGTTTAATGAGATGCAACTTTGACCATACTAAAGCATTGTACAGGGTGGGACAAAAGTAACTATACACTTGTTGGAGGCCAATTTCTCAAAAAAATTATATTGAGTGTATATGATGTTATGAGCATTATATACGTTATTATACCTGAAAAAACCGATTCTGATGTCTATTTGACCGTATCTTGAGTTATTTTCAATTTAAAACAGGATTTTCAGTATTTTCATGGTTTTTCCTTATTTAACGTCTTTAAGTGACCTCATGGTCTAATCAAAATCCTCAATAAAGGATAAGAAGTGTATAAAACGTTTCACTTGATGTATCTGAATGAGAATCGAATGATTTCAACTTCAGAATATCCCTATGGTTCAAATCGATACGGATAATATGGTAAACCCCGTGTTAAAGATGCCTGAACCAATTTTCGCGGTTTTTGGATTATTGACAAAACAGTTCAAGTTAAATGTTTTAATGGACCCTATGGTACTAAAATAAGTCAATAAACATGAAATACATTGTTTTTAGTTGTTTTAAGCTGAAAAATAAGATTTTTGAATTTTACCATTTTCAGACTGAAATCGGTGATTTTCGTGGAAAAAGAAGCAATTATACTATTTATTAGGCATGAATGTAATTTTGCTCTCCTGTTAAACGTTTACGAATATTTTTCTACATTCTATATTACATACCAACATCAATTTTCGTCAAATAACAGTTGATATTGCGAGATAACTGACAAAAATCACTGAAAAAACCCGAAAATATGGTGAATTTCGAGAAAAAGACGCATAACTCATGAAATAAATTGTTGTAAGTTAAAATAAATAGCAGAATCAAAATTTTCAGGTGTTTTAGCATCTGTTTGAATTGTTAAATCATATTGATGCAATATAATTTTTTGGAGAAATTTTGCGTCAACAAGTGTATAGTTACTTTTGCCCCACCCTGTATAGTTCAGTTCAGAGTATATTGTTATTCTGCAATAAGATACGACGACGATATACAGCCAAACAGATGGATGATAAACACCCCTACTTCAGCTCTGGGGCAGTCCAATCCAATCCAAATCCAAAAGTTTATTGCCATTTAAGGTAATATAGAGGGCACAGAAAATGACTAACAAGTTAGTCGTGACGTAATGTGCATAATAAAAAATAAAGTATTAAATTACATTATGAAAGAAAAGAAAAATCATAATAATTATTTGAGAAGAGAGAAATTTGATCACTGATTAGGACAAAATAAAGAAATAAAGATAGTAACTTTTTTATCTATGTCATACGTGACCACAAATCCGCCATAGTTACATATGAACTGGTAAATTTCAGTAACAATATACCGTGGCCTGACCAAGCTATTCAGCAAGAAACGCATTTTTCAATTCTGGGACCAATTTCTGTGAGATATCTTTGTACAATTTTAGCAACAAGATACCCTGCCATGACGTGAAATTCCCGACCCCAAAAATTTTCCTAGATTTTTTTCTAAACGCCGAAACTTTCTGTCACCGAAAATAAATTCCATATGAAGTTTTACTTTCCATTAACCTCGATTACCTATTGTTAGGCCCGCGCAGCGGTGGTATTTCAGTGGTTATCCACCAATAGTTAGTGGTAGTCCGTTAGTATGCGGACATAAAATTTCGCGTTTGGGAAATATTTCTAGAAATTTTTGAAAATATACTGCTCTGACCAAGCTAAAAGCCCCTATTTCATCTCTGCGACTGTTATTTTTTCATCTACAATTACCTCAATTCCAATAAAGTTATGCTGAGACTCACAGGCAGGGCTGACAAACTCCAGATAATAAACCTAGGATACTTTTTTTCACATGGCCATAACAGAAACGATATACTTCTTATAATCTTCTTAGAATGATTTTTCTGCTGTGCGTACGTAGAGTGTGTTTATCTGTTATGAGTATGATAAATCGTTTTCCAACCCGTACCATGTACGTACTTTTCCCTCACGCTCTATATTAATCATGTCTTTCTGTATGATGTGGCGGATTAACGGACATAAAAACCCACTTCTTTCGGCACGATCCAACTCTCGTCGAAGTCTTTTTATTCCTCCTGCATTTCAACCACCTCGTAATGTCGCCAAATTTTCCGTATTTTCGTCAGCCGCTTCAGCGTCATCAAAACAAGTAAAGCTCAGTCAGGGTTTCTTGTTATCAAAAAAATCATGGATCCGTTATTATACACAATCTTAGCTGAAAAAAATGAGATTTTTTCTCGGAAATCTAAAACGCGCCAACATCAGGTCTGAATTCAAAATGCGCGCCGAAAACTTTTCCGAGTAACAAGAAACCCTGTATAGTCTATATGCCATAAAGTTCACGCGAGCGGGATAACGTCTTAACGGATCGCTTAACCGTCAGAATTAGAATCACCTAATAATCAGCCTCTATAAGCGCTTTATATGCTAACACTGTGTGTACGATGGTATCACCCAAGAAGCTATCTTGAGCGTAAACAGACCAGACGGGAATTCTTTCCTTATAAAACTTGATTGTTTTTCTCAAGTTTCCTGTTTTTTCTATTTCATTGATTATTATGAAAGAAATCATGTTATATCCAAAGAGGCACGGCTCAAAAATGTGTTCAACGATTAGATCGTACACACCAACCATGGTTTTCATCCACATAAACAGTTGTTCAATGGACGACACTCACGTGGTTCGGTTACGTATGATCGAGCTATAGCTAATCTCCACACAGCCACGTGATTCCAAGATTTAATAGGTAAAAACGTATCGCAATAATGTTCATGATATTAGTGGCTCGCCATGAAGGGCTGAGCAGGTGCTCACTCATGAATCGTCTTCCTTGCGCTGGGCCAAACAAGATAAACATGAAGTGTAAAATGTTCCAAAGTCAACCTTATATATTTTTTTCCTGCGCATTCCAATACGGCATGACATAGACTGCTCGATAATCCTGGAAAAAATGCAGGAGATTATCCCTGTTTCAAAACGGGTGCATGCGATCATATTTCTGCGCAGCGATCGAACGTGGCGTTTCCTGTGGGCGGAGTTTGTCCGTCCGTGAAACATTACATTGCCCTCGCTGCAAGCATGAAACCTTACCGAGAGGTAATGTTTCACCGTCACCGAAAATCTCAAAAATCCAACTTCCTTGGCATAATAATTAGATAAAACTTTCCAGTCATAATTTCCTGGTGCGTTTATGTAATCAGGCAATATAATCGCAAAGATTATCCTTGCTATAACACTGTGAAGGCCATCATGTTGGTGCCCCGTGATTCACTGATGAACGAGATAACCCTCCAAAGGGAGGAATATTCGTCAAAGGATGGGCAGTTTTGAGGCCATTTTACCTACACTTTAAGGAACAAATTATTTTTTTCTGAAACTGCCAAAAAGGGGAAAATTCCACTTTTCCCTCCCTCCTCGTCCGCTAGTGCCGTGATTGAGCGTAGAGTGATGAAGAGCAGCGGAGAGCAGGTGCTTTGATCACGTCCTTAATTAGGCCATGGTACAACCACTCATGGTCAGGTGCCACTAGCGGGCGAGAAGGGTGGGAAAATGGAATTTCCCCCTCCTTGGTGATATTAAAAAGTGGATTTTTATCCTCAAGGTTTTGGTTAAATGACATTAAAACTGCCGATTTCTCTTCCTCGGCAAAACTGCCTCCCTTGGAGGGTCGCCTCGTCCGTCCGTGGGCACGGGGCATTCGTTAGTTATTCCATTATCTATCCACTGATGGATATGACTTGCTTACCATATTGTGTTTAAGGAAACACTTTATCACATGTGTTCGAAGTAGTTCGAGTTCCCAGAGTTCGCGTTCTTGTTATACTAATCAGTGTTCATTTTTCTGTAACTGTTGTGATATTCATTCAGTTTTGTCTCCGTGATTGTAATTTAGTAATGACCGTTATGACTTGGTTCGACTTCACATTGTGACTTGGTATTCCTCGTGGCCATTATGGTGCGAAAACTGAATAAATGTTTAAGTTAAAGTTGAAAACGATGAATGAGCCAGAGCTGAAATGGCCCTTGCTTTATATGAGGTATGTGAATAGATGCACTAGCGGACGAGAAGGGGTGGGAAAAGTGGAATTCCCCTCTCTTTGGCGTTTCCTAAGAGTGGAATTTGTTCCCTAAGGTGTAGGTAAAAAAGCCTGATAACTGCCAATCCCCCCTCTTTGGCCAAATTCCCCTCCCTTTGGGAAATTAGCTCGTCCGCCAGTGAATAGATGGTATATGAATAGCGTGGCCTTATGCGCTTTTCAATCTCGTTGACATTAAAAAGTGCAAAAACTTCTTAATTTAGTAACAGTCTTCCATAAGTTAGCAAGATATAATAAGTAAAAGCAAATTATATTTATCTTGACCTAAACTGTTGCATTAGTCAGTTGCCTTATTCACTGTTTCATTTATTACTGTGATTAAGGATGTTTTGCGGTTTTCTATCTCCCAGCGTTTCTTGATAAAGCCCGTATGTTGTTTCTGCATGCAAAAATAGTGCCATAATAAATAGTGCCAAAATAATAAACATCTGATAATGAAACATCAGACAATCAGTGTTAACACGCACATCAATCATCATCACCCCATGCTGTACTGTGTTAAACTATGGTGTCAACCGAGTTGAGTTGAGGCTAATGATGTTTCATTATCAGAAGTTTTGGGCAATAGTTTTGCTTGCAGAAACAGCAAACGGGCTTTAGCTAAGGTTTCAGTTCTATACATGTGAGATAAGAACTCGCAAAACCGCAAAATCGCTAAATCGGTTGAAGCTAGTGAGCATAATCAGCGTCTAAATTTAGACATACAATCCTATTAGGGGCTATAACATCGTTACATTAACTTACGTAGTCCTCAACCTTATTACAACTCATGTCAACGTACTATCCTTATCGCATCCACAGCTTTATCATACCACTTGTGTTATCAACTCATCACTATGTACATACAATATTTTTTTATTTTTCGGAGCTTGCTTATATGTTAGACCAGTTCTGCAGAACCATGAAAAATACTTGCAGGAAGTTATTGAAGGAACTTGCAGGAACTATATTGAAGTCTCACATTTGTGACCCAAACTGTTTTGCTGAGAATCACCTTCAAACTGTGATTGAACTAATTCTCTTTAATTCTATATTTAACTGATGTTACAAACTTGTTGTTTCCTGATTTGATATCACTGTTCATTTATAAGATTTTCAGATCTCTTAACTTTTTATACCTTGAAATTTAGAATCTTTGCATTGTGTTTTTTTAGTGCTAAAGCTGTTTGAAGCTCTTTGAAACTTGTGGACTCTGAAAAATTTTCAATAAACCATGCTGGTCTAGTCAGGCTACGAATGACTGTACACTTAATTCCATAAGTAGTGATAGTCTGAAGATGGCCCACCATTTCCAAGTTGCATTATAACTTACAATAAATCCTGTGCTGTTAAAAAGAATGAGATGACGAGCAAGATTGGTGCTGATGAGATGAGAGATGAATCACGGCATGACCTCCTATGACCAGTCGATCACGTGACATCTAGCTGGTCAAGTTAACTATCCAGCTTGTACGATATTTATGAGATTAAACCACTTGTATGGCAGAGGTCTGAAAATGTTGCAAGAATTCCTAAAGATGATTGCTTGTTGATACTAAATTACTTTAATTACAATAATGTTTTTGATTCATATCCTACAAGCATGGGGGTCCAAGAAACCCGCAGTTCTAGAAGAATTTTGATGCGAAAATTAATTATATCGGTAAATATTCTCACCTGTGCATAAGCCATACTGAATATCGTATAGTTAGCGGCTGTTAATTATGCCTACGTAGTGTTTATCGTCAAATAATTGCCGCATGAATATAATCTCCATTAATGTGAACCATGAAAACACGGTTTTATCATCCTGTTTACCATGGTTATTGGGTAATCAAGCACAATAACACAGTGGATCAGCTCGCGCAACAATTGCCAGCTATTTACATTCTATGTCTACACATTATATGTCTATACTTCTCGACTTCAAGTAGAATAGTTATGGTTTCCCGGGATACCACAGATATTTACGCATGTATGGCAGACAGTAGCGTTAAGGAAGCGCTGCAGGTGGAAAAAATACATGTAAGTGCATATGACTTGCTAGCTGTCTTGTATCAGTATTGTCTTTATGATAAGTTATGTTTAGTTATTGTTTATCGACGGTACGCTTTCAGACGTTCGTCATCCGAGTAATCGATAATAAAGCTTCTGGGGTTCGACTCGTTCTTCGAGGTATTCTATACCGAAGAATCATCGATCTGATTGAAACCGTTATTCAAATCGGTTTCTCGACCGCCTCCAGACATCGATTAATCGATTATTCCATCGACACATCGATCGATCGATCGATCGATCAATCGATCCATCCATCCATCCATCCATCCATCCATCCATCCATCCATCCATCCATCCATCCATCCATCCATCCATCCATCCATCCACCCATCCATCCATCCATCCATCCATCCATCCATCCATCCATCCATCCATCCATTCATCCATCCATCCATCCATCCATCCATCCATCCATCCATCCATCCATCCATCCATCCATCCATCCACCCATCCATCCGTCCATCCATCCATCCATCCATCCATCCATCCATCCATCCATCCATCCATCCATCCATCCATCCATCCATCCATCCATCCATCCATCCATCCATCCATCCATCCATCCATCCATCCATCCATCCATCCATCCATCCATCCATCCATCCATCCATCCATCCATCCATCCATCCATCCATCCATCCATCCATCCATCCATCCATCCATCCATCCATCCATCCATCCATCCATCCATCCATCCATCCATCCATCCATCCATCCATCCATCCATCCATCCATCCATCCATCCATCCATCCATCCATCCATCCATCCATCCATCCATCCATCCATCCATCCATCCATCCATCCATCCATCCATCCATCCATCCATCCATCCATCCATCCATCCATCCATCCATCCATCCATCCATCCATCCATCCATCCATCCATCCATTTATCCATCCATCCATCCATCCATCCATCCATCCGTCCGTCCGTCCGATATGTCTCTGCACAACGACTCTCCACGACTGACCATCCGGATCGTACCACCACCACCCACGATACCCGTCAGTCCTGCGGGTCCTCCGATAGACATCAACCCAAACTTTTTGACGATTCCGTCCATGTTCGACTCTTCCATCATTGAGGGCGAACCGATACCACCGTCGTGGTCACGACGTCGAGACTCGTCACTGTCCACGTGCAGTGCAGCCACTGAAGAGAGTCTATCGGTTGGAATTTTGAGAAAGTTGTAAGAGAGAGAGAGACAGGTGGAATGTCAAAGGCTAATGGGGTGGTACATAGGATGTCAGCAGAGAGTTCGAGACTGCTGCAACTCAGTCAGACTAGCTTCGCCTTGAATTACAGTACGCCTTAGTTTTCGGCATAAGATTTCAATTTATCTAGTTTATCTGATTGTTCACTATACACCAAGCAGATCATAGTGAGCCAAGGTTAAACGCGGCTGACTTCTGACGAACAAAACTAGCCATCTAGTTGCATTCTCTCACCACCTCAGCCTTTGACAACCACCCTATCAGTCAATGGTCGCATAAAAAAGAAAAAAACAGTAAAAAAATCTTCAGAGTTGTTTTAACCGAATCTGAAGGCACCAAAAACATAATAAGAGGATTTTGAGGTCTCCTCAGTTAGTCAAGACCCGATAAAAGCCGAGCTGATTGCAGACACTCTTCTCGCGTTCTTCTTCGTTGTCCGGTGCGATATCGCCGGTGCCATGGGGCGATCACCATGATCATCATGGTCATGAAGGTCATGAAGGTCAAGATGGTCACGATGGTCACGATACACCGATCGGCGGTGACGACCGACATGTGTTCTGCCTGTGTGCCGCCTGTACGACCATCGACGAATCTTTCGTCGGCTTTGAGAGTATCGTCAACAAATCGGTAATACTTCAGTGTTGTGGTTGTGTTGGAAAGTGTGATATATATTATGTTATGTTATGTTGAGTTTGGTTTTAATGTGATTTGTGTTGTGATATAATATGTTATGTTATGTTGTGTTTGGTTGTAATGTGATTTGTGTTGTGTTATATTATGTTATGTTATGTTGTGTTTGGTTGTAATGTGATTTGTGTTGTGATATATTATGTTATGTTATGTTGTGTTTGGTTGTAATGTGACTTGTGTTGTGACGTGTGTTGTGATTGTGATTTATGCTTGTATCGTCTTCGCTACTCGTGAGACTTATTTAATGAGATTTCACTTGATGGTGTTCATCAACTCAGTTAATGGTAAGCCATACTTAGGAATTGCCAAACGAATGTGTAGTAAAATGTAGAACTCTGTGTATCATTCTCTTTGGCGTAGTCAGACATCTTTCCTATTTCAGCACTTTATTAATGTTTCATGTTTATGTCAGTTGATCCAGTTTTCGCTCAGAAAACGAACAACGTTTTTATTTCCCTTCTTACCAAACATCATTTTCTGCTCAAGTAGCGCTGAAGTGATCGGTCATGTATGCAGAAACACAATAGAATACCACATCTGTATGTAAACAACCTGCTAACCAATTTTTATACCAAATTATGACACATTGAGCATAATAATCACAACAGCAGGTAGTCACCGATTTCGCAAACCCACCGATTCTTATAAACATTAATATTATACAACTACATATGTAAATAGGTAATAAAAAGTAAAAACCGATGATGAAAAACAAGTGGTCATGTTGTAACCATGAATGTACCACACAGCATGCCATTTTTTAATAACACGTAGGGAATTATACGAAATTTTTTTCCTAGAACTTATTGCGGTTTTTCTCGTTTATTGGCGAAATCACACTGTGTCATGACTAATTCACTCTTCACTGCCAGTACAGCTGTGTAACATGCAATTTGACAAATGAAAAACGGCGTTGTTTGGTGCGATGATGAGTCACGCTGAAGCCAGTAAACGTGCTTTCATGTGATTCTCGTTGTTCATGACACTGACGGACGAGTGAAACCTCCAATAGGAGGGGAATTTCTTCAAAGAGGGGGAATAGGTAGTTTTCAGACCGTTTTATGTACACCTTAGAGAATAAAAAAAAATTGAAAACGCCAAACGGGGAGAATTCCACTTTTCCCATCGTTTCTCGTCCGCTGGTGGTTCATTCATGCCACAAAGCGAAGGTGATTATAGCACTCTCAATTGAATAGAATACTAACTGTGAAAGCCGGTCATTACATGAAATTCGGTGAGACTTTTCCATACGGGCACAGAACGAATTCATTTTTTTTGTACTGAAAAGCAGAAGAATAAAAACAAATGTCCGCCGTGTTGAAAAATAATTTTTAAATTATTTTTTTTTCAATTTAATTAATTAAAAATTAAAACAACAGTTTTTTCATCAATTTTTGCCTTATTGAAACATGGACAGTTGCCGGCGCTCCTTACGACGAAGAGTGGTGAGTTGTGGCCACTGGCGGACGAGTTAAATCTCCAAAGGGAGGGGAATTTCGTCAAAGAGGGGGAAATGGCAGTTTTCAGGCCATTTTACCTACACCTTAGGGAACAAGTTCTACTTTTTGAGACAAGCCAAAGAGGGGGGTATTCCACTTTTCCCTCCCCTTCTCATCCGCTAGTGGTTGTGGCTATAGCCCATCCAGGGTTTCTTGTTGGCCGAAAACTTTTTGGCGCGCAATTTGAGTTCAAATCTGTATTTGGCGCGTTCTCAAATTTTCCAGAAAGAAACTGTTTTCACATTACATGCAAAAAATTCACCTAATGCGTAACCAGCTCACAAAATTCATTTTTGATAACAAGAAACCCTGACCAAGCTATGTATATCACACATAATCATTGATATTTTTTTGCATTTTTGCGATTTTTCGTTGAATGAGGTTTTTTTATAAATTATGTTAAAGACAAATGTTGTGTAAAATATGTTGTTTGAAATTTTTTTTGTCGTTTTCAGAATGTGGCCGGCATGGATTCATCGGCAGATACGGCCTCGAGCACGCCCGATCAGATGACACACACCTGGTACCATCCACCTAGTAATGGTTGGTAGACAGACTGACTGACTCCCTCACTCATTCACTCACTCACTCACTCACTCACTCACTCACTCACTCACTCACTCACTCACTCACTCACTCACTCACTCACTCACTCACTCACTCACTCACTCACTCACTCACTCACTCACTCACTCACTCACTCACTCACTCACTCACTCACTCACTCACTCACTCACTCACTCACTCACTCACTCACTCACTCACTCACTTACTCACTCACTCACTCACTCATTCACTCACTCACTCACTCACTCACTCACTCACTCACTCACTCACTCACTCACTCACTCACTCACTCACTCACTCACTCACTCACTCACTCACTCACTCATTCACTCACTCACTCACTCACTCACTCACTCACTCACTCACTCACTCACTCACTCACTCACTCACTCACTCACTCACTCACTCACTCACTCACTCACTCACTCACTCACTCACTCACTCACTCACTCACTCACCCACTCACTGCAGACTCATCTCGTGGCACTCCCTCCGATGACATGGGTCCGACCACGTACTCACACAGTCAGTACCATTCTTCCTGTATATCGCCCTCACCGTTGACTCTGCCCAACTCCGGCAGCCAACCGCTGTCGATGCCCCGATCGGCCAGTGCTCATCGACTACAAATGGGTGAGTTTTCTTGTAATTTTTTGTTTTGTTTTTTTGTTTTTATTGTTTTTATTATTGTTATTTTCTTGTTATCAACATTGTTTTTGTTTTTATTTATTTTTTCTCACGATTGAGTACAGCAAATGGGTGGGTTTTATCGCTGCTATTATCGTTTTTTTTCACGATCTGTTGTTTTCTTTTTCCACAAATGATTGATGAGACCCTGGTCGACTAAGCATATTTATTCCATTTGTGGTTTTGTGTACGTACTCGGAGAGTTTTCGGCTAGAATTGGGATTAGAAATGTTTCAGCGCATCAAGATCATTCTATCGTGTAGAAACCAATTTCTTACTCAACTCAACTCAACTCAACTCAACTCAACTCAACTCATCGGCTGTATAATATAACCTAGACCAATCATCATCTTTTTCGTTCACGAGAAGGTGATGATTCATGATCTGGACAAGCTAGATTGTTCCATGAATGGCCTCATGGCATTGGTATACATACAGTACATAATCCGATGCGTCAGCCGGCCAGTACCAAGCTGATGTTCATTCATTGAGAGAGCTGGTATCATCAAATCACTAGCGGACGAGAAGGGGTGGGAAAATTCGATATTCCCCCTCTTTGGCAGTTTTGAAAAGTAGAGTTTTTTCCCTAAGGTGTAGGTAAAAATGCCCAAATTTTAGCCGATTCCCCCCTCTTTGGGAATATTCCTCTTCCGCCAGTGCATCTGATTATGGTATGGTACAATGTGCAGATATGGCACATACAATATACCATACCATACCACATGTAAGCACAATGTTTGTATTACTGTAGTCATGCACATACAGTGCTTTTATTTGAACTTGACATTTTTTCGGGATATTTCATGTAAAACCTTTCCCTCACGCCCGATACTGTGCACTTCTGTCCCGTTCGATGATCCAACTGGCCCCATTGATTGTAAAAGTATGTACATCGTTATTTCGATTCAACATACATTTTGAAGGCATGGATTGAAGGAAGGTTTTCGAATTTCCCTTCCCGAAAATAAGTTTCAACAAAAAAACGGAATATTCATTCATACCATGCCATATTATACTTACATACTGTACATACATACATACGTACATTTGTTTGTATTATACTATACCTGTGTACATTCAATCGTCGACATTGTTGGTAACATCCACTAGCGGACGAGAAGGGGAGGGAAAAGTGGAATTCCCCCTCTCTAGGGAGTTAAAAATTGCATTTTGTTCTCTGTGGTGTAGATAAAATAACCTCAAAACTGCCGATTTCCCCTTCTTTGGCGAAATTCCCCTCCCTTTAAAAGGTTTAGCTCGCCCGCCATTGGTAACATCGGTCGTCAGGGCAGAAGCGCCAGGCATCCCAATTTCAAACGCCTCCTACGTTCAGCAGCCCATGAGTATCATGTGTTTGCAACCTCTACCACTACCACTACCAGATGTGTATTCTATAACATATCCCAATTTTCTTGTTTCTTGTTACAAAAAGTTTTGGCGAGCATTTAACATTATGTACAACAACTCACCCGAATTCAAACGGCTCCTACGTTAGGCAGGCCATGAGTATCCATACAGTACATATACATACCAGGTGTCTGTAGCTTACCTAGAAATTCACGTTACATAGAAAATATTCAATTTTGATGCGCGCTAAAAGAAGTCTTGAATTCAAAACGCACACCTAAAGCTTCCTGAGTAACTCCGATTCAAACGCCTACGTTCAGCAGCGCATGAGTATCATATGTGGCCATTGGCGGACGAGGGAACAACCAAAAAGTGGAATTCCCCCCTCTTTGGCAGATTCAAAAAGTAGAGTTGGTTCTCTAAGGTGTAGGTAAAATGGCCTAATTTCTGGAGTTTATCCCCTCTTTGGGAATACTCCCCTCCCTTTGGAGGTTTATCTCGTCCGCCAGTGTATGTGGCGTAGCATGTGTTTGCCAACCTGTACCACTATCATATAGGGTGGTCGAGGTTTCTTGTTACTCATGAAATTTTGGCGCGCATTTGAATTTTTAAATTTAAAACCCCTAATTGGGCGGCCATTAAAATTATTGAGAAATTTTTCATACCAGGATTCAACGCTCAAGTTTTATTGTGTTTCCAACCTCTACCACTACCACTAGATACCAGAAAGCAGGTACCAGAAGCCTCTACCTTCCCAAAAAGCAGGGTAACGTTTTGTATGGGGGTGAAAGGTAACTTCAAAAAATGGTAAAAAAATTCAAAATCTTTTTTTCGATTTCCGAAGTATTAGTAAACGAATTCTAGTCCTATGTACCAAGAAACTGGAAAATTTCAAGTATCCTGGTAGGATTCGAACCCACGACCTTCCGTTTGTCTGATACTCATAAAGTTCGATTTCAAAATTTTCCTTTCTACCTTTACCGTTCGGTAATTCTAAAAACTGGCCCCATATGTTCAGGTACGAATGCGAGTGTTATTTTGCTAGAATTTTGAATCCAAATATGTTCATCCATTAATCATTTTTCTAAAGATTTTCTGAGAGTTTCCCCGCACAAGTACTTTGGAACAATAAATAGAACTCATGTACCGTACCTCACAGTGCCTGTATCTGCATAAAATTTGTATCCAACCTCACGTGTCCGCAGTTTTCCGTTTCCTTCAGCAGAATGGGGACATGCAATTAGTATTCCATGATTTGTTTATCTTTCATTTAGAATCAGCAGCAACCCGTTGTTATTCCTCTCCTTAAACCCCTCCGGTTTTCGATATGTCCATCAGGACAAGTTCCGTATATGTCTGGTCGTTACTCTCACTTTATATTTTATTTTTTATTAATTACGTCTCATTTACTTTCATTATATTTCTTTATTGTTTATTCAAAGTAATTTGTAATTCGTAATATGTAAGACCGATTATATACGAGTCAACCCAATGAAACCTTGAAACCTTGAAACCTTGATCGTTAGCGAATACTGGGTGCTAAGAATGCTATACTAAGAAAACTTTTACAAGTTCGCAATTTTTGCAGCTAAAGTTATTTTGTTCTTGTATTCCAAATGTATTTTGGGAAGCTTGATACGGACCGCCGGGTTAATCATTCGATTGTACGGCAATGGCTTAGTCTAGTGCGTAAGTCACCGGACTCGAAAACTGGTGGTCTTGGTTCGAAACATGACTTGAGATACAGACAGCGTTGTATGGGGTTTCTGCCGTTTACTGTCAGTTTATTCAGCTCTCTACGAACGTATGTACCATTCTGATATGGTATTATTGTGGCTTAATGACTTCAGGTCTTCAGGTATGAAGAAGCCCCGATAAGAAAACGGGCCTATGAAAAACCTGTACTTTATATCAAGAAACCCTGACCAGGCTATATACAGGGTGGGGCAAAAGTAACTATACACTTGTTAGAGGCCAATTTCTCAAAAAAATTATATGGAGTGTATATGATGTTATGAGCAATATATACGTTATTGTACCTGAAAAAAACGATTCTGATGTCTATTTGATCGTATCTTGAGTTATTTTCAATTTAAAACAGGATTTTCAGTATTTTCATGGTTTTTCCTTTTTTAACGTCTTTAAGTGATCTCATGGTCTAATCAAAATCCTCAATGAAGAATAAGAAATGTATAAAACGTTTCACTTGATGTATCTGAATGAGAATCGAATGATTTCCACTTCAGAATATCCCTATAGTTCAATTCGATACGGATAATATGGTAAGGCCCGTGTTCAAGAAGCCTGAACCAATTTCCGCGGTTTTTTGGATTTTTGACAAAACAGTTCAAGTTAAATGTTTTAATAGACCCAAGGGTACTAAAATAAGTCAATAAACATGAAATATATTATTTTTCGTTGTTTCAAGCTGAAAATAAGATTTTTGAATTTTACCATTTTCAGACTAAAATCGGTGATTTTCGTGGAAAAAGAAGCAATTATACTATTTATTATGCAAGAATGTTAACTTACTCTCCTGTTAAACGTTTAAGAATGTTTTTCTACATTCTATATTACATACCAACATAAATTTTCGTCCAATAACAGTTGATATTGCGAGATAACTGACAAAAATCACAGCAAAAAACCGAAAATATATCGAATTTCGAGAAAAAGACGAATAACTCTTGAAATAAAATGTTTTAAGTTAAAATAAATAGCAGAATCGAAATTTTCAGGTGTTTTAGCATCTGTTTGAATTGTTCAATCATATTGATACAATATAATTTTTTGAAGAAATTTTGCGTCAACAAGTGTATAGTTACTTTTGCCCCACCCTGTATGTATGACCACTGGCGGACGAGCGAAGTTCCCAAAGGGAGGGGAATTTCGTCAAAAAGGGGGGAATCGGCAGTTTTAGGCCACTTTACCTACAACTTAGGGAACAAATTCTACTTTTTGAAACAGCCAAAGAGGGGGGAATTCCACTTTTTCGTTCTTCCCTCGTCCGCTAGTGTGTATGACTCCCACCGGCTATAGGAAATGCAATTAGTGTCAGATGTGTTTTCGTGAGATTGACATGATGACATACGGTCACTGGCGAACGAGCTAATCCTAGAGAGGGGAATTTTCCCAAAGAAGGGGCAATTGGTAAACATTAGTTCATTTTACCTACACTTTAGAAAACAAATTCTAATGTTTGCAAACGCCAAAGAGGGGGGAACTCCACTTTTCCCACCTCTTATTGTCCGCTAGTGCATACGGTGGTACATTTTCCGATTATTAAATGTCGACCTGACACAGCTGAGCAGCTTACATTGGATTAGGAGACTAAATTGGACGGGAGTTCTTTTTTCTTGAGGTATCTCTTTAAAGAAATTCCCCTTGCTTCGGAGGATTGGGTCATCCGCTGATGGTTTACGGTATCGCTTCCATTTCATCGTGCATTTTTTTAGCTACTATGATACCCGTCGCTCCTTTCACTAGCGGACGAGAAGGGGAGGGAAAAGTGGAATTCCCCCCTCTTTGGCGTTTTCAAAAAGTTTAATTTGATCCCTAAGGTGTAGATAAAATGGTCTAATATCTGCCAATTCACCCTCTTTGGAAAGATTCCCCTCCCTTTGGGAATTTCGCTCGTCCGCCAGGGGCTCCATTCAATCTGGCCGTTTTATTGACACATGCCCACGCAAGCAAGTAAACGATTCTTCATTGCGAAAAAAAAACAAAAAAAACTCTATCACAAGTAAAAAAAAACGAATTTTTTCATCATTGTGTTGATAAAACCCGACTCAAAACGGACCTTTAGTTTGACAGTAAACTGTTTCTATTTCTTATTCTGAAATAATTTACTATCCGCCCATGGTTCACGCACCACGAATTCAGTGAATGAAGGTGGTATCGAATAACAGGGTCGTACTATCAAACAAACAAGTAGCGGGTGAGTAGGTTCAGTTTCACCCAACTATGACACTCAGTTAGGTTTACAGTTAGCGACACTTGACTTAAATTAGCTTCAATTTCCCACTTTCCAAATGCAGGTATAGCTTGTTCAGGGGTTTTTATTATCAAAAATTTGTTTCATGAATCCGGTAACACACTGATGTTGTCATTCGAAGTATAAGTGTCTAAGTATCATTCGAAGTATAAGTGTCTAAGTATCATTCGAAGTATAAGTGTCTAAGTATCATTCAAAGTGTAAGTGCCTAAGTGTCAAGTGAAAAAAAAATCTGGAAATTTTTAGCACGCACCAAAATCAGTTTTGCATTAAAATTGCGATCAGAACTTTTTGCCGAGCCACCAGGTACCAAGCAAAGCATTAACCACGCTATAAGGACCAAAAATCCCTTATGAAATATCTACCATATGAAATTGTGCATCCGCCTCCATCAAAAACTGGTATCATCCAGGTTCGGGTCCATGAATGAATGAATATGTCTCATTCATGTACCATGTATCGTCAGACCAGAGACCCGGGCGGACGAGCCAATCCTTCAAAGGAGGGGAATTTCTCTAAAGAGGGGGAATCAGCAGTTTTGAGGCTATTTTAGCTAAACCTTAGGAAACATATTGCTTTTCTGAAACTGCCGAAGAGTGGGGGGATTCCACTTTTCCCTCCCTTTTCGTCCGCTAGTGACTAGAGCCAATGTAAGCCAAACAGTCCCCCGATTATAATCATTGTGGCAGAAGCCCAGTTAAATTAATTCAGTCAGTCTATTTATGTATGTGATATAGCCTATCTAGGGTATCTTTGTTACTTGAAAATTTTGGAAAATTTTTTTTCTTCGACAAAATTTGAACTCTTGAAAAATTCTTATGACTGAGGTCATTCGGTTCCATAGACATAATTTCGAGTAGGTACTTTTGCATGTACCATCAGACCAGATACCAGAGCCAATGTGAGCCAAACAGTCCCCCGATTATAAACATTGTGGCGGTGGCCGGTTAATTTAACCCGGTCAGTCTGTTTCAATGTTTAGCCTATCCAGTTTTTCGTGTCACTCAGAATTCGGAGTCAAATTTTGGCGCGCAATTTGAATTCAAAAATTTTAATTAGAAAATTTGTCTTTTCACAAGACACTTGGAAAACAACAGAACGGAGCGCACTGGCGGACGATGCAAACCTCCAAAGGGAGGGGAATTTTTCCAAAGAGGGGGAATCGGCAGAAATTATGCCATTTTACGTACACGTTAGGGAACAAATTATACTTTTAGAAAACTCCAAAGAGAGGGGAATTCCACTTTTCCCACCCCTTTTCGTCCGCTAGTGACGGAGCGCCTGATTAAATACAGGTCATACGGGTTCATCGAAATAATGTTTGTTAAAAAGTTAACTCGAAAAAGCTATATCTTGATTTTTTACCGTTAAGTACAAATGCGATGCGTGTGGCGCACCCATGCTCGAATGGGGTATGAATGGATGAGATGAAATGTATCATGTACCGTTAATCCAGATCCTAGAGCCAATGTAAGCCAAACGGTCCCGTCTATAATCACTACGGCTGTAGCCGAGTTAATTCGACCCAGTCAGTGGCACTAGCGGACGAGAAGAGGTGGGAAAGGTGGAATTCCCCCCTTTTTTGCATTTTCAAAAAATCGATTCTGTTCCCTAAGGTATAGGTAAAATGGCCTGAAAACTGCCAATACCCCCCTCAATGACCAAAATCCCCTGCCTTTGGAGGATTGGCTCGTCCGCCAGTGTACGGGTTCATCGACATAATGTTTGTTACATTACAAAGATGACTCGAAAAAGTTTTATCTTTTTGAGTACAAATGCGATGCGTGTGGCGCACCCATGCTCGAATGGGGTATGAATGGATGAGATGAAATGTATCATGTAACCTTAATCCAGGTCCTCGAGCCAATGTAAGCCAAACGGTCCCGTCTATAATCACTACGGCTGTAGCCGAGTTAATTCGACCCAGTCAGTGGCACTAGCGGACGAGAAGAGGTGGGAAAGGTGGAATTCCCCCCTCTTTGGCGTTTTCAGAAAGTAGAATTTGTTCCCTAAGGCGTGGGTAAAATGGCCTAATTTCCGCCGATTCCCCCCTCTTTAGGAATATTCCCTCGTCCGCCAGTGACCCAGTCAGTGGATACCATCATTCAGTAGCTTGGTATCATTATTCAGTATTGGTGGAAATACTGGAACAAACCATCCGAATTCATTCTGTAAAATAATTCCCATAACGATTTTGTGCCATAAGTGGATTGAACTGTTCCCATATTCCCCACATTTTCGGAGTACCAAGAAACCCTGGTTAGGCTATAAAGGACCAGTATTTACAGAGAACCGAATTAATGTTTGCGTTTTATACGGTGGCTTTGTGGCTTCCATGTTGCGAGGGCGACCCATCAGGCGGACGAGAAAGGGGTGGGAAAAATGGAATTCCCCCTCATTGGAGTTTTAAAACAGTAGAGTTTGTGCCTGAAGGTATAGGGAAAATGGCTAAATTTCTTAGAATTCCCCCCTCTTTGGGAAGATTCCCCTCCCTTTGGAGGGTTAGTCGTCCGCCGAGTGAGGCGACCCATCTGGCTCTGCACAAACAGTGATCATGGTAGTGTTTCGGACTGCTAATACTGAAAACTGTGAAATTACTGAAAACTACTTAATACTTTGAAGAATGCTGGGAAATGAAGTTTTTTTAAACATCCTTATACGGTTAGAAATGTTCCATTCGACACTGTTGTACAGGCAGTTAAAAAATTCTTGGTGTGAAAATTATCATGCGGCTGAAATTTGAAATTATTTTGGCGCGCATTTAAATGTTCGTAAAAGAATGGATCATGGAATGTCTTGTTATCAAATTTTTTTCATTGACTCCTTGCTACTAATTCATGCACAAAACACGTGCAAAACAATTGAAGTCATTTAATCACTTGCCATTACTTTATAATTAACTTGACGTTGACATTGTTCGTTTGTTTAACGAGCAGTTGGTGCCCTGGACAAGCGTTACGTAAAATTTCATTACATTTCATTTCATTAAGGCCGGGCCCAACAGCGAACGCAAAACATTAAACACGGGCAAACATATTCCATGACCATAGAACTTTTTCATATAGCCAGTTTTCCATCCACAAAAGTGCTTCTAGAGTTTGAATCTGGGATAACGGGAATGGGATAACAGAGAATCTCGTCGAAAGATTCCAAAAAATGAGTGGTTATCAAAAATTCGCAGACGTGTAGCAAAACAAATTCATTACAGTAATACTTGTATTATAGAATGTTCCCAATGTCTTAGGATATGTAATTTTTTGTAACTTGTGTAACTTCTTGCACTTTTCCCATGCAAATGTTTTTGAACTCTATATCATCAAAATTATTTTTAAGCAATTTTTTTAATAAAAATCATGGAGCGCATTCAAATTTGATCTCCTGAACAACATAATTGTGATTGGCTAACTTCTCAGTTTGTCGGTCTGTCATCGTCAGATAATGACGCACCAAAATAACGCAATGGTTCAAACCACTAGCGGTAGAGAAAGGGAGGGAAACGTGGAATCCCCCCCCCCTCTTTGGCAAGTTGATAAAGTACAGTTTGTTCCCTAAGGTGTAGGTAAAATGGTCTAACGTTTGCCAATTCTCCCCTCTTTGGGAAGATTTTTCTCCTTTGGGATATTTCGCTCGGACGCCAATGGTTCGAGCAGATAACAACCATTCGGAGATTCTAATTAATCACAGCTATTTCTGCTTTTCCACTCCATGAAACATCACTTGTAGTGTTCAATAGTTATTCAATCATTGAGAAACATAATTTTTCATTCAAAGTTGGATTTTAATGGCATACATTTGGGAGTGAAGGAAAGGTTTTACGAAAAAAATGTCTCAGAAAATGTCGTAATCAAATAATCCGACTATACATACACTTACTCACTCACTCACTCACTCACTCACTCACTCACTCACTCACTCACTCACTCACTCACTCACTCACTCACTCACTCACTCACTCACTCACTCACTCACTCACTCACTCACTCACTCACTCACTCACTCACTCACTCACTCACTCACTCACTCACTCACTCACTCACTCACTCACTCACTCACTCACTCACTCACTCACTCACTCACTCACTCACTCACTCACTCACGTGCGTTAACCAAATGACGCACATTAAAATTCGGTCTTTTAATCAAATATAATTACCCTAAAGCCGTAAAACCTAGCAACCGAAGACTAAGTAGATTTCACGATCTTGACAATCGTATTGAACTCAATGGTCTACGGCGAATGGAAACGTTGATTATCACTGTTCAAGACCACCTCCGCATTTCAGTTCAAGTGATGCTCTCTGCCCGGACGCAATTACCGAAATCTTACACTGGCGGACGAGCCAAACTTCCAAAGGGAGGGGAATATCTCCAAAGAGGGGGAATTGGCAGAAATCAGACCATATTAACTACACCTCGGGGAACAATTTCTACTTTTTGAGAATGCCGAAGAGGGGGGAATTCCACTTTTCCCTCCCCTTCTCGTCCGCTGGTGTAGACGATTGAAGTTGAATGCACACCATTTTTCTCGGCCAGCATTTATTTTCTTCTCAGTGAGTTTTGAGTTAAATTATAGCGTATCCAGAGTTTCTTGTTATAGCCAAAACGTTTTTGGCGCGCAATTTGAATTCAAATATGCTTTTGGCGCGCGTTCAATTTTTGAAGAAATTTATCATTTTTCACTCAATATTTGGACAAGATATTAACATTGAGCTTAAAAATTCATTGCAATTGTGTGTTACGACTCTTAGAAAAGATTTTTGATACAATGTACCTTGGCCCACTGGCGGACGAGTTAAATTCTCAAAGGGAGGGGAATTTCGTCAAAGAGGGGGGAATCGGTGGTTTTCAGGCCATTATACCTACACCTTAGGGAACAAATTCTGCGTTTTGAAACAGCCAAAGAGGGGGGAATTCCACTTTTCCCACCCCTTCTCGTCCGCTAGTGCCTTGGCCAAGCTATGTATAAACTGCTACAGTAAGTGAAACCTGTCAAAAGTAACAAGTTATATCCTCTGATGTATTAAAATAAATCCTTCACAAGTAGTTCGTGAAATCCATGAAAAATAATCAGTGTCTTAATCTCCTTCTGTGTGTCGTTAATTCTTCTTTCTAACCTGTTCTATTCTAATTACATATTATCTCATGTTTTTCATGTGATCCACTGTTTTAGAATCTGAGTAGGATGTTTGTTATAGCTAGTGTCTTCAAGAGCATGTGAATCCAATATTCGACTTAATGCCCTTGTGAATCCATTATTGACTTTATGAGCTTCTGAATCCATAATCAACTTTATGAACCTATCGAATCCATAATCGACTCTACGAACTTTTTTTTCCATTCTCGACTTTCTAGCCCATGGATTCATGATCTACCGTTTAAAGGCCAGAAATCGAAAATCAACATGTACATATGTACATCGTACTCGGTAAATGTTGAATAAATGACATCTATATGTAAATCCGAAGGCCGCCATTATTATTGGGTGAATCCATAATCGACATGTTGATTCGGTGAATCCAAAATGTCATCCATGCGTCATTCCCGTTCACCGTCAGGGAGCACGGAGGCCACTTCATTGACCACGTCGGGCCGGTACTACAAGTCGTCATGGTACAGACAGGGTGAGTGAGTGAGTGAGTGAGTGAGTGAGTGAGCGAGTTTTACTTTTTTTGTTTGCTTATCAAACATCTTAATGTGGTTAGTACACATGGAAACAGGAGACTTTTTGGTCTAACTTCCTCTTGACTATTAGTAAGTCTTAATCTGAGAAATATTGAACCGTAGCTCTTACGAAAAATTTTGGGGTGTGAAATTTCGCTAAGTACCCAATAAAAAACCGATCATCTTCGATCATTGAGAAAAGGTTACAGCTCATTTTTGGTTTGCAGTAAAAACCAATATAAAACAAGAAAAAATAACTCCGCTATACGGTACATAAGGTTCATGGCACAACAAGTCAGCAGGGTTTGTTGTTGTGCCACGGTCAGTCAGGTCATGCCTCAACGATCACGAAGCAGCAGCACTGGGTGTCCCATGGATCCATGAAGCCAACTTCATGCTATATATGGCCTATCCAGGGTTTCTTGCTACTCAGAAACTCTTTGGCGCGCAGTTTGAATTCAAATCTGCTTTAAGGAATATATTCGATCAAGAAACTATAACTCGGCTATACGGTAGGACTCATGGCACAACAAGTCAGCCAAGGTTTGTTGTTGTGCCACGATCTGTCAGATCATGCCTCAACAATCACGAAGCAGCATGACTGGGTGTTCCATGGATCCGTGAAGCTAACTTCATGCTATATGTATATATGTATATGCTTGCTACTCAGAAACTTCTGAATTCAAATCTGCTTTCGGTGTTTATTGCAACAAGAAACCATGACTGAGGTATACAGTAGGTTCATGGCACAACAAGTCAGCAGGGTACGGAGAATTTTCACCCCGCGGAACTTTCACCCCGATTTTTTAAGGGCTTTTCACCCCGCGAAAAATTAGAATTTTCGCATGGTGAAAAGACACCGCCAAAATTATGAAATTTGGCACCCCGAGCGCTGTGTCTTTTCACCCCGCGTGATTCACCTACCGTAACCCGATTTCTAGTTCCTCGGCTGATCGATTAAGATATGTATCATGTTGACGATGAGTGAGTGAGTCAGTGAGTGAGTGTCAAATTCAATTTCACCAGTAATTTTGTGCTTCAAAATACGAAATTAACTTTTCTGAAAACTTTCTATATTGGTTCGATTCACATGAAAATCATTTCGCAGACTAAACCGGACGTTCTGATTACGATGGTGATGTCGGAAATGCCGTACCATAAACGCTGCGAAACGATACTATTTCAACGATCTACTCGATTGTCAATACACTCCTTTCAAATTTCGCTTCTCCAACTAAATGTCATTTTTGAAGAATGTAATTTTGTTACATCGTACAGCGTTCACACCACGTCTATTCTGAATTCACCATCGTAATCAGACGGTCCGGTTTAGTCTGTAGAATGATTTTCATGTGAATCAAACCAATATAGAAAGTTTTCAAAAAAGTTGATTTCGTATTTTGAAGCACAAAATGACTGGTGAATTTAAATTGACACTCACTCACTGACTCACTCACCCATCGTTAACATAATACATATCTTAGTCGATCAGCCAAGGAACTATAAATCGGGTTATGGTAGGTGAATCACGCGGGGTGAAAAGACACAGTGCTCAGGGTGCCAAATTTCATAATTTTGGCGGTGTCTTTTCACCCCGCGAAAATTCTAATTTTTCGCGGGGTGAAAAGCCCTTAAAAATCGGGGTGAAAGTTCCGCGGGGTGAAAAGACACGGAACCGTCAGCAGGGTTTGTTGTTGTCCCATGACACGTCAGGTCATGGCTCAACAATCACGAAGCAGCTCACGTGTTCTAATAATACAGGTCACCTCATGCTACATGAACTTCGGGAAATGAACATTCTCCGTTTTTTCGTCTATTTATATTGTAGTTGATTCCATGAAGTTAACTTCATGCTACAGAACTTGAATGAAATGAACATTCTTACGTTTTGTATTCAACTTATATTTGTGCGCTCATAAAATCTTCGTGTGTTGTATTACATGATATGTACCTTTGTGGTTATAGCTCCTTCAAGGTACATACAGTACATACATTTATGATAATCAAGAGCTTCTAGTCTAACATGAAAATCAGATCGACGGATGCTTTAATCTTGTCGCAACGTAACGTTTCGTAAGTATGCTCTCTAAATGTCCAATTTTTCTATTGGAACAAAAACGTTCATGAATAACAGAAACCTTTGTTACAAATTTGTTTCAGCTTTGACATGAATAAAACTGAACATCACTGTTGATGAGGATGTATAGCCTATCCAGGGTTTCTTGTTAGCCAAAAAAATTTTGGCGCGCAGTTTGAGTTCAAATCTGTTTTTGGCGCGCTTTCACAATTTCGAAAAATAAATACTTTTACACAAATTACACAAAAATTGCGCATAATTCATTGCATGATGTACGTGCGTAACCGACCTGCAAAATTATTTTTGATAACAAGGAACCCTGACCAAGCTATCGGAGTAGACGGACGTTAAAGCTAAAATTGTCCTAACTATGGCTAAAAAGGATCTTTTTATTATGAACATAAAGTTATGAACAAAATTAAGTTGAATTGTCCACAATTTTTTATAGTGGAGAAGAGACTCATAATGTCAGAGTTTGGAAGGGTTGATAAAACCATCTTAGTTGTGAGTTGTGACTCCAAGTCATGTGTGCCATTGATACATACGAGCATGGTAGAGGCCAGGGTTCGTGGTATAAAAGTCAAGATATGGGCACACTGATAGCATGCATCATGGTTCATGGAACACGGAACCTACCGTATTGGAACTCCCATTCAAGTTATCAAAACTATAAAGTTATATAATATAATATTACATCAAGATTTTCATTTTTAATATATTTATAAAGGCTGCCTGGAATTGAAGTGAAAAGTTGTAGTGTTAAAACTACTTCAACTTTGAATCGTTAGCTACTAAAAATGTAAGAGAAGGTGATGTATAAAAACCGTCTGTCCGACTCAACTGAACCCAACTGATGTATGTATGCTATAACATGCAATCATCATGTTCAGTGGGTGTTACCCAGTTTGAACAATATAACGTGTCACTTGCTCACTTGAACCTCAAGAAGCTTTTTATTATTATGACTCATACAGATTACGTACATGCTGGCAAAGTTTACTCAGAATATCATGTTATGGCAGAAAAAAATTACTGTGCCACGGCACCTGGCATCGCACTCTTGCACGCGATTCCAGCGACATGTGAATCAGTGAATACACGACTGAATCTGTACCGCAAGGTCATTCGGGTTCCGTGTCACGAATCCCTACAGTATTTGAAATTACCTTCAAAATATGGAACTAGGAAAAAAATTACGAGACGTACATACCGTATGCTGGTATAACGTCCACTCAGAATATCATAATAAGGCTATATTCTATTATAGCCAAATTCGTTAAACATAGCTATTTTCGTAAAATATACTTTTTTATTTTGCCCCGGCATTTCGTGCACGCGAACCCACCGACGAAGGGAATCAGTGAATACGTGACCTGAATCTGTGGCACAAGGTCTTGTCAGTTTCATGCCACTGATCCCTCAGAATATTTTCTATAGGTACATAGATAGATGACGGATTAAGAAAGGTGTGCTTTCTATTGCATATAAATATGTCGAACAGCGCGCACTTTCTTAGCTGATCGCGAATTGAAAAACAACTGGCAAGCGCTATTCGTTCTGATTTCAAGAAAGAAACCCATTTGTCTCCGTAGTAAACTGTCTCGCATAGCTCCAGTTAAAGACCCTGCTTCAAGAATCGTGTTTTTGTAAACCATTTTCTACTCACAAGTTCTCATATGTTTAACTTTTGTTGTTAATTATTGTTTCATATCGTTTACTATTTATATTTTTATTATCATTGCTCTTACATGATGGCAAAGTTTATTCAGAATATCATGTTATGGGCATACATTCTTAACTTCGCCACGGCACCTACCGTAGTACCGCATTGAAGCACGCGAACCCATCGGCATGTGATTCAGTGAACACATGACTGAGTCAGTACCACAAGGTCTGATAGTTTTTTGTGCCATTGATTCCTACCGTGTTGTAAACTACCTACGACTAATTGTTCAGTAGAACAAATACATGTGCAGGAAAAAATCTTCAGAATACCATGTTTCGACAAAAAATTACTTTGCCGTAGGATGACTGAATCGTTATTGGAAGGTCATTTCGGTGCCTCGTCATTGATCTCAGGAACATTTCCTCGGATTAACTTCTAAAAATACTTACACCACGCAGCTGTTTTCTGTATTAATAACCGTCAGATGGCTTGTCAGTTGGCTGGCACTCGTGTGCTGCGGGCAAACGTCTTTTTAATCAACATAATCTTTCTTCGTTATTCTAGAAATATTCCGTGTTAAGAATTTATAATTAGCGCTTAAAATCATTAAGCGTTTGGTGAATATTTATTGGGAAAAGTGGAACTCCCCCCTCTTTGGCGTTTTCAAAGAGCACAATTTGTTCCCTACGGTGTAGGTATGAAGGTCTGAAAACAGCAAATCCCCCCTCTTCGACGAAATTCCCCTCCCTTTGAAACATTATCTCGTACGCCAGCGCCTCGAGAATAAGATAGAATCATTCATTATACCGTATAAATGCTCATTTCACCTTTCAATCAAAGCTAAATTATTGGATCTGTGCTCATGTATTGTTTGGCACACTATCAGTACAAGTTCTCATATTGAATGACACGACATGTTGAATGACAAGTGTTAATTGCAATAAAAAGTGTTTACCATGATTACGTAGTTAAGTAGACGATGTCATAGAACAGCTTGGTCAGGTAATGTCGTTACTCAGAATGTTTTTCTATAAACCCATTGACGCACATAATTAGAAATTCATAAGAAAATAAATACAATAAACTATGTGCACGATCGTATGTTATTCAAGTTCATTTGTTAAGATTTGAATGCTCGCCTGAACAAAATTTTAATTCAAATTGCGCACCCCCGAAAAAAAACGAATAACAAGAATCGTTTTACAGGCTATATTAAAAGTTCAGACTTCTGAATCATCTTGAGATCAAAAAGTTCAAAATTATATCCCCTTAACCGCTCTGTTAATATTGAGCATTTTAATTATTTATAAACGTCTTTATATTGAACGTTATGAATAATTTCGCTGCAAGAAGGCAGCATTATAACTTGTTCGTACAGTCGTATGATTATGCTCTTTGGCGGGTGAGAAGGGGAGGGGAAATTGGAATTCCCCCTCTGTGGCGGTCTATTTCTTATAAAATGGTCTATTTCTATCATTTTTCCCCTTTCTGGGGAAATTCTTCTCCCTTTGGGGTTTAGATTCATCCGCCAGTGATTATGCTGTATTGCGTGATTAAATGGTATTGCTTCCCACGATTCACGATTGAATAGGGAATTGCGCTTTAAAAGATATAAAAAAAACGCGCTTAAAAATTTTCAGTTCTTGAAACTATTCTATGTATTCATGACACAGTCAATGAAAACCCAAATTTTTTGTTTTCATGCGAAAAGTAAATTTATTTCGAATGCGAGTTTTTTGGAATGCACGCCAAAATCAATTTCTAAATCAACACAAAATTGCGCGCCCGAAAACTTTTGAGTTACAAGAATTCCTGGATAAGCTATAAACCACGGTTCCCAAAAAAGCGCGCGCATTCAAACCCAGTCTTCTAACTAAATATAATTGGCATAAAATGCTACTGAGCGAGTGACGCACTTGTATTAATTATAGCATTTATATGACACGTATTAATCTGAAATCGCGTCGTTGTTTCATGAGTATAGCGTCCTAAATAGATTGATGGACGGATTTTCAAAACCTGCCCTGTTTTTCGACTCCAGCACAGCTTGGTCAATTTGTTTTGTTATAAAAAATTAATTTTGCGACCCATTTACCCACGTATATAACGAACTAAGCGCTGTTTTCTTATGCTGTCCCAATGTCAAGAGAAAAAGATTATATTTCCAAAAAAAATGGAAGCGCGCCAAAAACAGATTCGAATTCAAACTGCACACCTATCCATGCCTCGACATGACTCCGTAGCTCAGTGCCAAGAGGGCCGCCTTTAAAGTGAGACCATGGGGGTTCGACTCAGGAGACGCTATTGTGATGAAGTTGAACCTACTTGCTATACATAATTGCCGAGGACAATAAGTAATTACGCTTCAATAGCCAGGTTGACTCGGTCATCTCTTCGTGGGTAGCAGCGTGAGTAGCAGACTCAGTTTGCATAGAGTATTCCTTGTGATGTGATCTCCGTTGGATCTTTGGGGCTTCTTTACTCTCAAGGATTCAGTTCAATTTTGTGGCTTCTCCTGCGGCTGAATTACGGAAAAGGGAGTACGTTTGTTGAGAAAAAAAATTTCCGTGTAAATCTTGCTAAATGTGAAAACAATTCCCACATGCCGTGGGCGAGGCATTTTGTTTAAAAAAAACTTGTTGTTGTTTATGTTAAACTGTTTATCTTATTGTTTCTATTAAACTTCAAATCAAACTCGTGAAAGCGGCCAAAACTGTTTTCAAATCAAATCGCGAACTAAAAACCTTGTCGTAACAAGAAACATTGGATTTGCTACAAGTATGTAAATAACTGTGACTGTAAGGAAGATTGCGATGAAGAGCGGTGTTTAACATAATTAGGGTGTAGTTAATACTTATAAATGTATGTATACTGCACTACGCTGCTTTACTCAGTCCGTTCTTCCAACTTCTAACGTTTATTATAAAGTCATTTATTAAATATATTGCTCAGTTCTACGGACCGATTTGCTTGCATCGAACAAGTAAAGTATTATAACTTATAATATTAAGCCATGTGCAGAGTGTATGATTATACTGAAAAGAAAGTATAATGCTCTTGTACACGTTGAAGTAAAGATTAAATAAACTTGTCATTAATGTGACAAGCTTTACTTACACCCGAGCCGAGTGTATCACGTGGTGCCATGAAAAACCCGAGACTGAGTAAAACTCGCCACGAAGATGCAAGACGAACAGGTTCGATTGGATTATATTTTGTCATTTACAGTCATTCGCAGAAATGTATTCAGATTTGAAGGGTTTATACTTCCATGGTAAAGTATAATGCTTATATACATGTAGAAAACCTTAAAAAAAATAGCCCTCATTCGTATGACAAGCTTCACGTTTACCTGAGCCGAGTATACCGTATGGTGCCATGAAAAACCCGAGACTGAGTAATCTTCGCATGCTGAGCAGGCTCGATCGGGTTATACTTTGGTTCTCTTTAGATGTCATTCGCAGAAATTAAATAGATTTAAATGAATTATACTTTGACGGTGAAGAACAATACTCAAATACATTTAGATAACCTGAAGAAGTATAGATTAATCATGTCATTCGTTTTACAAGCTTTACTTGTACCCGAGCCGAGTGTATTCCGCGGTTCCATAAAACCCGAGATTGAGTAAAACTCGCAGCGAGCAGATTCGATTAATTTATATTTTGAATGTCATTTACAGTTGTTTGCAGAAATGTTATCAGATTGGAATGGTTTATACTTTGAAAGACTAACTTATTTTGTTGTATACGTGAGCGTGCCGCTCAATTTACGTGATACTTACGTTTCCGGTCACGATAGTAGAATATGTCATTAAGAGTTGCTGATTTTTTCACGCATCCGCTAATTAGAGTTAGCAAGCACTGGCGGACGACCTAATCCTCCAAAGGGAGGGGAATTTCGTCAAAAAGGGGGGGGGATTTCACCTACACCTTTTAGAAAAAATTCTTGTTTTCGAAAACTCCAAAGAGGAGGAATTCCACTTTTCTCATCCCTTCTCTTCCGCTAGTGTTTGCAAGGCTACTTTACTTTTCAGATGAAATTAGAACGAGTCCCCGTCGGATCTGAGTTCAGAAAGATTGTTTACGAAAATAATATGGCCGTAAAATGATTTTCTGTATCTATAGAAATTTCTAAATTTCTAGAATTCCGGGTCATTTCGACAACAAGATTCTAGTAAAAGGATAAATTTTCCGAATCAGCCGTTAGACCACTGGCGGACGAGCTAAATACCCAAAGGGAGGGGAATCTTCCCAAAGAAGGGGAATTTTCAGAAATAAGACCATTTTACTTACACCTCAAGGAACAAACTCTATTTTTTGAAATTGCCAAAGAGGGGGCAATTCCACTTTTCCCTCCCGTTATCGTTCGCTAGTGCGTTAGACCATATGGAACTTGTCAAGCTCAACCATGTGCATACCGTACGCATGGTATCTTGGGTTTCTTGTTAGTCAAACACTTTTTGGCGCGCTGTTCGAATTCAAACTTAATTTTGGCGCGCTTTAAAATTATCGAAATTTTTTTTTCCTCATTACATACATAGTTAACATACAAAAACTGCACTTAATTCATTGCATCCGTGCGTAACCAGCCTGCAAAATCGTTTTTTTTTTATAACAATGAACCATTATCAAGCTATACGCGCTCGATGTGGTTTAGTTCATGTTATAATTAGATGTATGAATTCAGTTGAGAATTCCCGATTATGAAACTGTTTAGAAGTTGAAGGCCGTTTATTGCTTTTAGTACGATTGAACGTGAAGTATTTAATTAAATCAAATTAGTGTCTTAATCCGGTGAAAATGTGATAACTTGATATTCTGAACCAGTTAAGTGCATATAACTTGGTTGGTACGCAACCTGTTAAAAATTATGTTGGGTAGATTTTTTTTTGCAAAAAATGGTTTTTGTTCAGATTCAAGTTTATTCTCCCAATGAATTGTGAATGCAATGGTTAAACACACTTCTCATTGTTAATCAGTGGGTGTGCGCCGACTTCTGCAGGAATCCCTCGGTGGCACAGAAAATCGGCATGCGCATGTCTCGGAAAAGACACATTTGTATTCTAAGAGATTTGTATTCTGGTAAAACTATACATTTGCCGTGATGGCATGCTAAAATCACTAGGAGACTAATTTTGAATGCGCGCCAAGTTTTCCATCTTGGTACTTAAGCCGATTTTATAGTCAATCCAAGGTTACTTGTTGGGCACAAAGTTTTTGGCGCGCAGTTCAAATTCAAATATGCTTTTGGCGCGCGTTCAAATTGTCGAGAATTATTTTTTATGGCACTTGGATGACAATGAACAGTTCATTGTTTGAAATTCATTGCACACGTGATAAACGGTTTATCGAAAGTAATTTCAGTAACATATGATACCTTAACCTGATAGCTGTTTTCGGAAGCATCTCATGGTTCATGTCAGAAATCAGAGTTTCAGTGACTGTGTTTGCAGAAAATCACATTTTTTCAAATTTCAAAATATGGCGCGCATTCAAAAATTCAGTTCTGTAATCTTTTATGAATGCCAAAGATTATATGGTATAGCACAATAATGGTAGTGGTCGGATGAAAGCCGGGATTCCGGCTCGAAGGTCATGGTCGTGCCATTCATTGCCGGTTGGTCGCACTGTTGTTGTTGTTGTTGTTGTTGTTGTTGTTGTTGTTGTTGTTGTTGTTGTTGTTGTTGTTGTTGTTGTTGTAGTTGTTGTAGTTGCTGTTGTTGCTGTTGTTGATGTTATTGTTGGTGTCGCAAAGCAACAGGAAGCAACCCAGAGCCCAATTTTTTGACACCCAGTCCCAGGCAATCCAGCCACTATTCTTTATATTCCAACGGTCGCCATTTCCGATTAGCTGAGTTTAGGCACCGAAAGCTTTTAGCTCCTTTCATTCATATTATTTTATATGTTGATCCGTGGTTTCCTGTTACGCATATCAGATACAGTAATTCGTACATATAGGCCTCGTAATTGGTAATAAAAAACAAAGTCGGTTCACGACCATCAAATCGCGCTGAATAACACTTTTCATAATCATGAAGTTGATGATCTGGTTCTAAAATTATCCAAAACATGGCACTGAAAATTTATAACTTGAGAATCTGGTTCTGGACTTGAGAATGTGGTTCTGTCCAGGCCAGAACCTGATTTTCAACTTCATAAGTTTTTGCAATTGTAAATAATTTCTTATAATCAATTATGAGGCCAATATGTACAGTGTTCTATGTAACTGGCGGACGAGGGAAGAACGAAAACGAGGAATTCCCCCTCTTTGACAGTTCTCATAAGTAAAATGTGTTCCTTAGGTGTTGGTAAAATGAACACAGAGATCGTATCTTTTTTATGTTGTACATGGGGCAGATGAAAGAAAGTGTGGTACATACATAACTGGCCTGGCCTATAAATTTTTCATAACATGTAACATTGACCAAGCAATAAACAATTCGTACATTAACTGAGTTCAATTTCCGTTCTGCAATTCTCTAGCCAGCAGGTTAATATCCTGCTTAATGTGATATCACATTGAATGAAGTGTCAATGCAATTAAAAATGTTTCAGTTGGGACCACATATTGTATTTTTTAAATTTTGGTTTATCCCGGATATTAAACATTATCATTATGACTTTATTATGCATTTGAACACCAATATACGGATCTGCATCGACGAAACTCCCGCGGAGTATTATCTCCACAGTATTTTGAATATTGTCCTATATTGGGCAGAGGCACTCGTAAGTTCTACTATATTTTTACGTCTCTATTTCTATCGACGAGTGACTCAACAACCACTATAACGTTTTGTTTATATGGTCCGGTCTCATAACGAATGAGAGAGGGGTGGGATTAACAAAGTTTTCTTCTGGAGCATACTCAAAAAATTCTACGTACTGATTAAAATATTTGCAAACCAGAAAATTGTTCTATTTTTAGTGTAAAAGCCATCCTGTTTGATCAAATTTCTCAGCGCAGAGACGGGATCATGTTCTGGCTAGCACCATAACTTTATTAGCGGATTGATAGAGGTAGAAGATAAAAACAATTGTAGTTGGACGCACTACCGGACGAGAAGGGGTGGGAAAAGTGGAATTCCCCCCCTCTTTGGCGGTTTTAAGAAGTGGAATTTGTTCCCTGAGGTGTAGGTAAAATAACCTTCTTTCTGCCGATTCCCCTCTCTTTGGCGAAGTTCCCCTCCCTTTGGGGATTTAGCTCTCCGCCAGTGGTTGGACGGTTCTCTCCTCTCCCACACTGGCGGACAAACTAATCCTCCAAAGGGAGGGGAAATTTACCAAAGAGGCGGAATTGGCAGTCATTAGGCCAGTTTACCTACACATTAGGGAACAAATCATACTTTTTGAAAACGCCAAAGAAGGGGGAATTCCACTTTCCCACCCTTCTCGTCCGCTAATGCTCTCCCACGTCGGGTTATTAAAATACCGAGTGACTCAAATGACAATTACTGTGCTCGGTCCTGTAGTCAACAAGATCGTATAAGGGCTTATGGCCACTAGCGGACGAGAAGGGGAGGGAAAAGTGGAATTCCCCCCTCTTTGGCGGTTTCACAAAGTAGAGGTGGTTCCCTAGGGTCTAGGTGAAATGCTCTGAAAAGTGCCAATTCCCCCTCTTTGGGGAAATTTCCCTACCTTTGGAGGTTCGTCTCATCCGCCGATGTATGCCAGCTAAATAATTGTTACTGTGTGATGCCCCGTGGGTCTACTAGTCACTTCTAAAAATACTTATAAAATGATAAGTGAATATGGGAGAAATGTATGTATAGGCCTCGTAGTTGTTTATAAGAAAACCCAAAACGTGGCACAGAAAAGTTCTTACTTGAGAATCCGGTTCTGGACTTGAGAATCTGGTTCAAAGAAATTTTAAACAGTGGCTAAAACGTGGCACAGACATTTCATTGCTTGTGAATCCGGTTCTGGACCTGAGAATCTGGTTCTGGACTTGAGAATCTGGTTCTGGCCATGCCATGGGTTCTCGCAGTTTTAAACCATTTCTTATAATCAATTATGAGGCCTATACATATTTCTTATTGTGGTTGTCAATTGTATCGATAACCTCCGTTTATTAATCATGATGTAATTTTTTTTTGCATTTTCATTCATAAATAATAACTCATTCACTCACTCACTCTTTCACTTTTTCAGTCGATCACTCACTCACTCACTCACTCACTCACTCACTCACTCACTCACTCACTCACTCACTCACTCACTCACTCACTCACTCACTCACTCACTCACTCACTCACTCAGTCACTCACTCACTCACTCACTCACTCACTCACTCACTCACTCACTCACTCACTCACTCACTCACTCACTCACTCACTCACTCACTCACTCACTCACTCACTCACTCACTCACTCACTCACTCACTCACTCACTCACTCACTCACTCACTCACTCACTCACTCACTCACTCACTTAATTCAGCCTCCTCACCGCTCACACCCCGACGTCACATGCTCCTGGTGAGGACGGGATCTGACGTCGTCATGAATGGAGCACAGACGGTAGAAGCCAGACGACGCAAATACAGTCAGGTGAGTGAGTGAGTGAGTGAGTGAGTGAGTAAGTGAGTGAGTGGAGTGAGTGAGTGAGTGAGTGAGTGAGTGAGTGAGTGAGTGAGTGAGCGGGCATTGCAGGCACCGACTCACGGCCAGTTCAGCTACAGTCAATCTATCCTGGCCAACCGACCCCGCTCGAGTCTTCATTGGTATAACCATCATGCTTTTGGTGAGTTTTTTTTATTATGTTACTTTTATTATTGTTATAGTGTTTGAGAATTTTTTCCATTTAATTATTATAATATTCTACGTTGATATTAAAAAAAGGTATTGAAACAGTTTAGTTCTGTTATTTTCTTCGAATATGTCGTTCAAGTTCAAACCTTTTCATAGAGCTGAGTTTTTATTAATATTCATATGTTATTACAAAAATATTCATATGTTATTACAAAAATATTCATATGTTATTACAAAAATTTACTCATATGTTATCAGAAACTTTGTTCAGACAAGATTTTCTTGATTACCCCACATGATATTCTTCATTCATTGTGTCGCACGTCAATAAGCGTCTTACCATATCATTAATATCCTGCCATTAACCATTTGCGTATGTACGGCACCTAAGACTCAGGCTAATCCGAATGTCTTTCATCAACTTCGTGACTTTCCGTCAAGTACTGGCAGTGATTATCCGGCACGGATGTATGTCTTGTACATAATATAACTGAGGTTCGAATATTTCGCGACAGTTTTCCGAGACATTGTCGGGACAGTTTTTTTGTAAAAAAAATTCACGCACACTTTTTTTTGTAACATGATTGCCAGGCACATTAATTTAAAATTTTCAATTTAAGGTGTGTGGCAAGAATTTTACTAAAAAACCTTGAATTTGTTGCTTTTGTCGCAAAATATTCGAACCTGAGTTATTTGTATCAAATGTAGAATATGTACCATACATTCATAAATTTACAGTATAGCATAATCAGGGTTTCTCGTCATAAAAATATTTTTGTGGACCAGTTACGTTCATAAATTAGAATTTTGAACGCCCGCCAGCATTAGTTTTGAATTCAAATCGCGTGCTAATAACGTTTCTAAGTAACAGGAAACCCTAGATAGACTACAACTAAAGTGACTTTTGTATAGTTAACTCATAAAGTGGTTCCAAGTAATGCGACTCGACCATCTATGTAGTCCCCGGTGAATCGTAAAGAGGAACATCTTTGTAACTTGGACGGGCGGAAGAGGGAGGAACGAAAAAGTCTAATTCCACCCCCCTCTTTGGCAGTTTCAAAAAATTGGTTTTCTTCTCCACCCAATCTGTAAATAAAAATGGCTAAAAAAATGGCTTATTCCCCCTCTTTGAAGAAATTCCCCTCTCAGTTGGAAAACCGGCGTGTCCCGCCAGAGTTGTAACGTGCGTGTTGTGTAAAGAAGTGCGTTGTATAGTTTCTTCAATTTATCGGTCGACTGATTTTGAAAACCCGCCATTATTTTCATGAAACTTTTTATCCAGTCTATTCCAAAATGAACAAAGATCATAAAAAAATTCCCTAAAGATTAATGAGAGAAATGGCGCGAAATTTAAATCTAATCTCATAATAAATAGAAACTGCTATAGTGTAAAGAAGCGTGTTGTAAACGCAGTACTGTGTTCCGTGCAGCTGTTGTTATAGCCTGGTATCCAGGGCTGAAACAACAGCTGTTATTGAAATAAAAAACGTTGGCACGCTATTTGAATTTGAAATTGATTATTTTCGAATTCTTGTCGAATTTTGTCGCCTGTCTAGTCTAGTGCGTAGGTCGCCAGCCTCTAAAACTGACGGTCTTCAGTTCGAAACCTGACTTGAGACATATATCCTGTTTCCTGACGCGTTACTCTGGGATTTCTTCCACTGCCCGTCAGTTTGATCAACTCTCTGCTCACTACGAAAACATCATTCTGAATGGTATTCGTGTGCTCAAATTACTTCATTTAATAAAAAAAATCAAAATAAAAAAATTTCGACAATAAGTTTTTTACAAGACATTTGAAAAGGAAACAAATGGTGTCACTACTGAATTGAGTGAGTATGCTGTTGTGTAAAGAAGTGCGTTGTAAACGCCGTGCTGTGTTCCTTGCAGCTGTTGTTATATGCCTGCCAATCAGGATGCCCCAACCCAACCCCAGTGGTTTGACGAAGTTCGTACATTCTCGTAAGTTGGAAAAATATCAATGTGTACAAAATTGCTAAGCTGATGTCTTATAGCTTGGTCAGGATTTCCTGTTATCAATTTTAAGTGCTACTTTCGTATGCTGTCCAAATCTTATGTGAAAAAGTATTTCAATATCAAGTTTTTGAAAACGCGCCAAAACAGACTTGAATTAAAACTGCGCACCAAAAAGTTTTGGGTTATCAAGAAACCCTGGCTATACACCCTGCTTTCGTATCACAATCCTTATATTCCATTGTTCCTTTTTGATAAACCGCAACGATAATTACCTTCTTCATTGAACTTTTCGTCTACAATTCTCGGGCAAATTTGTCAACTATGTTCACTGAACATTTTTTTCTTTAAACCGGTATTTGTTTAAACCGAGGGCACGTGGTTTACTTCTCAACTTTTCGAAACTCTTGAAGAAGTTCTCAAAAAGTTTCACGTGTTGTTCGATTTGTTTACAAAAGTTTGCTTTTTTCAAATTAGCTGTTATCACTTATATTTGAACTTGGTAGCCGGCGTAGTGGCGGACGAGCCAAAAGGAGGGGAATTTTTTCAAAGAGTGGGGAATCGGCAGTATTGAGGCCATTTCACCCACACCTTATAGAACAAACTCCACTTTTTGAAACTTTCAAAGAGGGGGAAATCCACTTTTCCCACCCCTTCTCGTCAGTGAGCCGCCATACAGTAGTAACGCTCAACAGTCCTGATTTGAACATGTCTGTTTACTTTTTGATAAGAAGATACATATTATTATACCGACTTTCGCCGTTTCTATTGTTATTCTTTTAAGTTCTTTAGTTGGTCACACTTTTATTTGTCCTTAATTCATCTGTCAAGCTCTGCGAGGGTTTTTTCGTTATCAATAATTGTTTTATGGATCGGTACCAAATTATGGAATGAATTACGCGCAACTTTTATATTTTGTCCAAACGCCATGTTAAAATTTGAAATTTGAGTTTATGCCAAAAACAGGTGTTGAATTAAAATTGGGTGCTTGAAAACTTTTCTGAGTAATAAGAAACCGTGAATACTTAGGATATATGCAGTTACAGTACATCTCGGTTCATGAAACAATGCCAATTACGAAGATAGGATACAATCATGTCGTGACATTGCCCGAGAACAATGTTAACTTGATGAATAGTTTTCTTGAAACGTGAATACATAGTTAGCATTTGGCCATTTTGGCTTGCGTGTTGTTGTTGTTGTTATTGTTGTTGTTGTTGTTGTTGTTGTTGTTGTTGTTGTTGTTGTTGTTGTTGTTGTTGTTGTTGTTGTTGTTGTTGTTGTTGTTGTTGTTGTTGTTGTTGTTGTTGTTGTTGTTGTTGTTGTTGTTGTTGTTGTTGTTGTTGTTGTTGTTGTTGTTGTTGTTGTTGTTGTTGTTGTTGTTGTTGTTGTTGTTGTTGTTGTTGTTGTTGTTGTTGTTGTTGTTGTTGTTGTTGTTGTTGTTGTTGTTGTTGTTGTTGTTGTTGTTGTTGTTGTCGTTGTCGACAGTGGCAGTGTTCTGTTTGCCCAAACACTTAAAATCTGAACAGTAACTGAATCGACATCACTATGTAAATGTTCAGCAGTCATAATTGATTAGAAGACTGAATTTGAATTCGCGCCAAATTTAGAGCCGTGTTGATATTTTATATTCGTAATGTTTCCCTCCCACCGAATCGGTGATTGAAAAAAATATAAAATCTGCAATTTAACCGAAGAAAATTTTCTGCTTCCGTTTTCTCGACTATGTCGATTTTTCTTCCATGTGATAGGAAAGAGTCTTATGAAAATGAAAAAATTTTAATTGGCGCGCATTATAAGCTCGGAAAATCCAGTCCGCCTGGCTCACTGGCGGATGAGAAGGGAAGGGAAAAGTGGAATTCCCCTCTCTTTGGCTTTTTCAAAAATTAGAATTTGTTCCTTAAGGTGTTGATAAAATGGTCTGAAAACTATCAAAATCCCCCTCTTTTGGAGGATTTGGTCGTCTGCCAATGAGTCCGTCCAATCCATTGTGAGTACTGGAATCAGAACTGTTCAGCACCTGACCTAAACTCTTTTTGTTGTTGGATGAGACAGAATCGCAACAGTTCGTCGCAATTTCAATGTTTCGTTTGTTCTCTTCGTTGCAAAGTTGCAAACTTTCAGGATCACGATATAATAAAGAGAATTCGTATATTTTTGTTCTGTTTTTATGCAAAAATTATTTTATTTTCAAATTGTTTTTTTATAAAAAATCGAATAAATTTTTTTTTTATAAATAACCACAAAAGACAACCCGACGCCACTTCAAGTGTCTTTGTTAATGCTTTGTCGAACTGACTGGTTTTGATTATTGGTTGATACCAGATTCGATGGATTCGTTTCGATTCTTATTTAGTTAGGTCTCTTACACAGTAGTGTATAGCAAGCTCAGTGCGCATCTACATTTAGTCTACAATACAAACCAATTGATACTGCTATAGTTTGGTCAAGGTATAGTCCAAAATGAATTACTGTTCCCACAAAAATGTTTCGCTCGTGCCACTTTTTTCACTTTGCACTATTCGTTTCTTTGATTTTTCGAGTTAATTTTGACGAATTTGAGAGCCATGTTATGCAAATGCCATCAGAGAACAGTTCTCGGAAATTTGAAAGCTCGCTAAATGGGTTCACTGAATAATCTTATTATACTTCATGTACTGTATTTCATGTCACCGAGAAAATATGCGTAAGGCAAGTTCAGTCTGCTAACCATTTCAGGGTGCCTAAACACGAAATGTACATATGCCCCAGCCCCTAGTATTCCCTCATGTTGCATACATTCATACTATAATCACTGGGGCTTACGCTTCACTGTGGCATACATGTAGTACGATGGCCATGGTACACATTTATACTGTATGTACATTTATGTACATATACTACGTGTGTACCTCGACTCGATTCATTAAGGCCTTCCCCAGACAATGCATTAATGCTCCCTGAATTCTGCATTACAAGTGGCATAGTGAGTGAGTGAGTGAGTGAGTGAGTGAGTGAGTGAGTGAGTGAGTGAGTGAGTGAGTGAGTGAGTGAGTGAGTGAGTGAGTGAGTGAGTGAGTGAGTGAGTGAGTGAGTGAGTGAGTGAGTGAGTGAGTGAGTGAGTGAGTGAGTGAGTGAGTGAGTGAGTGAGTGAGTGAGTGAGTGAGTGAGTGAGTGAGTGAGTGAGTGAGTGAGTGAGTGAGTGAGTGAGTGAGTGAGTGAGTGAGTGAGTGAGTGAGTGAGTGAGTGAGTGAGTGAGTGAGTGAGTGAGTGAGTGAGTGAGTGAGTGAGTGAGTGAGTGAGTGAGTGAGTGAGTGAGTGGGTGAGTGAGTGAGTGAGTGAGTGAGTGAGTGAGTGAGTGAGTGAGTGAGTGAGTGAGTGAGTGAGTGAGTGAGTGAGTGAGTGAGTGAGTGAGTGAGTGAGTGAGTGAGTGAGTAAGTGAGAGTGAGTGAGTGAGTGAGTGAGTGAGTGAGTGAGTGAGTGAGTGAGTGAGTGAGTGAGTGAGTGAGTGAGTGAGTGAGTGAGTGAGTGAGTGAGTGAGTGAGTGAGTGAGTGAGTGAGTGAGTGAGTGAGTTAACGGTGATGTAACGTTTGGTTCCTCTCTGATTTACTCAGATTTGTTATAGTCGATTACTCTTTTCTGCAGAGTGAAATCGTTATAAACAGAACATATTTGGGGAAAAAAGTTACAGAAAATATTTGTTGAAATTCAGACTAAAACGGATTTTGATAACAAATTACTCTGCCCAAAATCTATGGAGAAAAGAGAAATCTATCTAGCGCATTCAATTTTAGTCTCCCAGTCAATCACTAGCGGACGAGAAGGGGAGGGAAAAGTGGAATTCCCCCCTCTTTGGCTGTTTAAAAAAGTAGAAATTGTTCCCTAAGGTGTAGGTAAAATGGCCTGAAAACTGGCGATTCCCCCCTCTTTGACGAAATTCCCCTCCCTTTGGGAATTTAGCTCGTCCGCCAGTGCAGTCAATTGAGAATGCTCTGCCTGTATGTGCTGTGATTCGCGTGTAATTAGTGGTGCTTTCCTCTGGGCTCCAATTTGTGGCAATGGAACCCCGATCATAAACTGACTGGCCTGTGAAATTAATTGGAACATTTTTGTTCCGCTCCAATTTATTCAGATTTGATTGGTTCAGGTTCCGTAGTATATAATAGTATAGTTTATACGACTTATCCGTGGTTCCTTGTTACTCAAAATTTTTTGGCGCGCAATTCAAATTTGAAACTGGTTTTGGCGCGCGTTCAAATTTTCAAAATAAAAAAACTTGAACATCATATTTTATTATTTATGTACGTAACGGATTCGAAACAAAAACACCCCTCGTAAGAATCTTATGTGGTGGACTATTTATAGTAACACAAATTTGTCTTTCTCCTCGCTGGACACCGTCTGGTGATTTCCTTGGCCACACGTAATTATGTATGGTGGTACAGTAATTCATGTGGTATGTACACCATCCATGTACAAAGTGCCATCAGCGACACCAGAGACCAGACCAATTTCCATTGACTTACGATGGAGTGGTTTTTGTACCAAATTTTTTTCACAGTTTCTACGTTTGTTCAAGAGATTGAAGTTGTGATGTGCAAAGTAGAATTTCAACGACAACACCACCGACGTTATTAATTTGGAGTACCTATGCTTTGTGGCACCACTAGCCGACGAGAAGGGGAGGGAACAGTGGAATTCTCCCCTCTTTGGCGTTTTCAAAAGCTATAATTTGTTCCCTAAGTTGTAGTTACAATGACCTGAAAATTGCCAATTCCCCACTCTTTGGTGAAATTCCCCTGCCTTTGGAATATAGGCTCCTCCGCCTGTGTGTGCACACCCGGAATATCAATTTGGAGTACCTATGGTTGATGATACATCCGGAATCCTTGAATCTTGGTAGTACCACAATATATATTCTGTCATTCGTCATTGGCATAAGATTTCCTATTTAGATTCCTTACATCAGATTAATCTGGCATAGTGTTCAACGGTTCCAAATTAATCATTGATGGTATGCCATTAAATCGCTGAGAAGGGATAATAAAGATACATTCGGGATTCTAACCCCCATATCACAAAAACTCTGCATCACAGGGTGCCAAAACTCATGCATTCTTTATGCATAAAAATGCATATAACCTATCCTGGGTTTCTTGTAAGCCAGAAACTTCTTGGCGCGCAGTTCAAATTCAAATCTGCTTTTGGCGCATTTTAAAGAGAAAAAATTTTCACATAACATTTTTACAACATCCGCAAAATTCCGCTTAATTTGTCGCTTAATTACGTGCCTAACCGGTACATGAAACAAAAATTTCATAACAAGAAACCGTGACCAAGCTATAAATGTAAATGAGTTTTGCCCTTGATGCCGAAAAGCTCTGTGCCATATCTGTAAGTTTGCTGAGCCAAATCCAGTGGTGTATGACAGTGTGTTGTTTACCCCCCCCCCCCCATAATACTCACGCGCACGCATTCGTGTATTCACAAAGTACAGCATTCGTGTGTTCACAAAGTATAGCATTCGTGTATTTACAAATTATAGCATTCGTGTATTCACAAAGTATAACAATGTATAGCATTCGTGTATTCACAAAGTACAGCAAAGTATAGTAAAGTATAGCATTCGTGTATTCACAAAGTATAGCAATGTGTAGCATTCATGTATCCACAAAGTATAGCAAAGTATAGCATTCGTGTATTCACAAAGTATAGCAAAGTATAGCATTCGTGTATTCACTAAAGTATAGCATCGTGTATTCACAAAGCATAGCAAAGTATAGCATTCGTGTGTTCACAAAAGTATAGCATTCGTGTATTCACGAAGTATAGCATTCGTGTGTTCACAAAAGTATAGCATTCGTGTATTCACGAAGTATAGCATTCGTGGATTCACGAAGTATAGCATTCGTGTGTTCACAAAGTATAGCATTCGTGTATTCACGAAGTCTAGCACTCGTGTATCCACAAAGTATAGCTAAGTATAGCATTTGTGTATTCACAAAGCATAGCAAAGTATAGCATTCGTGTATTCACAAAGCATAGCAAAAAATAGCATTCATGTATTCACAAAATATAGCAAAGTATAGCATTCATTTATTCACAAAGTATAGCATCGTGTATTCACTAAGTATAGCATTAAGCTTTCCCACGGACTTCTATAGAACATCAATGAATGTGTGTCTATATGTATTTACATAGAGTGATTAGGCGTGGACGGTGGTCTGCATTCATTGGCACATATGTTCATATGACACATACTATGTATGTATGTATGTGTTCTATATACATTTTCGTACACATTATGTATGTATGTATGTATGTATGTACTCCATATAGAATACATATTCAGTATGTGCACTGACCATTGGTCTACTGGTGCCGTTATCCACTAGTGTGACGTTATATGGGTTTGTTTGACATTATTGGATACATTATGTTATACATGTAGATACATATTATGTTATACATGTTCAGATACATATTATGTTATACATGTTCAGATATGTACATATTATGTTATACATGTGCAGATACATAATATGTTATACATGTGCAGATACATATTATGTTATACATGTGCAGATCCATATTATGTTATACATGTGCAGATACATATTATGTTATTCATGTGAAAACACGTACATACCTAATCTATAAAATGTAGATACATACGCAAATGTTATAAATGTAATGTAGATAAGTAATATGTAACAATATGTATGTATTATCATAATGGATTTTTTTGTATTTATGACTTATGTACATAGACTGTAACCCTGATTCATCTAAGTACTCTTCCCACATATATTCTGCTTAATGAATCCCTAAAATAATATCCTAATTAAGGCATAATCAAAGTAATGGTCCTCCTCATTAAGATTATTATAATTTATAAGTATCATTTTGTTTCTCACTTTGGCATTATGAATATATTTTACCCTATCCAGGGTTTCTCGTTAGTAATTTTTTGGCGCGCAGTTTGAATTCAAATCTGATTCTGACGCGCGTTCAGTTTTTTTAGAAAATTTTCCTCATGGAATTTAGTCATTGTATCGGGCAAACTATTGGGTGCGAATTCCAATTAAAAAAAATCCTCTTTTTTCAAATGACATTTGTCAAGTACTTCTATTGAGTAAGATTCTTGCGATTTACTCTCCGTGAAAGGTGATATTTTCATGCAACCGAATGGGAATATTGCTTCATATTTACATATATGTGCAAATCTCACTTGAAGCTTTCAATGAGCTCACTGAGTTCACTGAGTCACTGAGCTCAATGAGCTCACTGAGTTCAATGAGCTCTTACATCGTGATAATCTAGTTAAGTACAGCGACCAACGGTCATGAATGGCTGACTTGGAAATATAAAACGGAAACATTATCGGATCTCAGCTACTCTTTGTAAAGCTAACTTGTTCAGGAAGTCCTGTCACTTAGCAGCACTTCCTATGAAAATATATTTTCCTTTTGAAAACTGTTTTGACTAGCTTTCAAATTAAAAAACCATTTTCCGCCAATCACTTGTATTATTGATTAGGAGACTAGATTTTTTTGTAATACGATTTTTCTATTCATTACAGACATATAAAAGAGATCCGTGTAGTTTGAGTATTATGAAATTCTGAATAAACTATAATATACGAGATACCATCCAAGCGTATCTTTCCGCATCGCTCGTGTCATTCCTCAGGTGATCGCTCAAGCATCACAGTTGGTCGTCGACCATTTACCATTAGTGGACGTGGGAAAAGGGAAATTTCCCCATCTTTGGCAATTCCCAAAAGGTAGAATTCATTCTCTGAGGTGTAGGTAAAATGGCCAATTTTTTGGCAATTCCCTCCTCTTTGGGAAGATTCCCCTCCCTTTGGAGATTTTGCTCGTCCGCCAGTGGTCGCCGACCATTATTACTATTCAACTATGGAGTTTCTGTTTCCATGCGGAATTTTTTTGACTATCAGTTGAGATTATTTACCCTGAAAATCAGCATGATTTCTTCAAAAAAATTTGGTTGCGACTTACTATTCAACTTTTGAGTTTCTGTATCAATCCATGCGAATAAGTTTCTTCGACTGTATGTTCAGATTGTTTACGTAAAAAATCAGTATGATTTCAGCAAAAAAATGTTTAAATGTATGTATGTATTCTATGTATGTATGTATAAAGTTTCACGTTTTCCTGTATCTTATCTCACTTCTTACTTATCCTACATTCTTTCCTACCTCTCCTGTCCTGTTTTGGAGCTCAATTACATACATGCATTTCGATATGGTAAGTACCATGCACTAGCGAACGAGAAGAGGTGGGAAAAGTGGTATTTCCCCTCTGTATCGATTTCAAAAAAGTGGAATTTGTTCCCTTAAGGTGTAGGTAAAATGGCCCCAAAACTACCAATACCCCTCTTTGACGAGATTCCCCTCCCTTTAAATGACTACAAAGCTCGCCCGCCAGTGACAGCCTTCACACAAACGAAAAAAAACGATGACTGAGTAAAAATATTTTCAAGTACATAGCAATTTACACGTTCATGTATAAAGTTTGTCATGTGCATACTGTATTTGAGAAAAAAGTATGTAGGCCATGATGGTAGCTAAATTTAAAGGGTCAAGTAGCCGAATGTACTCACTCAGATTTCGTAACTTTTTCTGAATATAACTTGCTGGCTTAGCCATTTTCTCTCTCCATGATGGCGACACAAGAAAAAATTATCGCGTTTCCGCTCCGGACGCTCTGGAGTAATTCATCGCTCGACTGTACTCGAATCAAATCAGTGTCACATTGATTCCGTGGCAGACTCGTCAGTGACAGATTCTTGGTACATAGCAGTACCATGGGTTTGTCTGAGTGCCAGTCGGATATAGCTGAATCTGGATACTATTTTCTGAGTCACCCATTATGCAATAAAGCCCGTATGTTATTTCTGCAAGCAAACGTACTGCCAAAACATCTGAAAATGAAACATCAGTAGCCTCAACTCAACTCGGTTGACACCATAGTTTAACACCAGAGCATGGGATGATGATGATTGATGTGCGTGTTAAAACTGATTGTCTGAATGGTTCATTATCAGAAGTTTTGGGCACGATTTTTGTTCGCAGAAACAACATACGGGCTTTATCATTTTATGTGGAACAAATTTTAGGAAAATGACTGTCTGTGACATCGTATGATGTGAGCTCCTTCTTCGAAAGTTCAAATGGCTCAAGCTCTAACGTAAACGCAGTAGAGGAATTTCTCCAAAGAGGGGGGAATTGACAGTTTTCAGGCCAGTTTACCTACACCTTAGGGAACAAACTGTACTTGCTGAAAATGACAAAGAGGAGGGAATTCCACTTTTCCACTCCTTCTCGTCCCCTAGTGGTCTGGTGTTTCCAGTTGACTAATGTCGTGTCTTAGCACCGTGACTGAGTACAGTTATCGTACTGGAAAGACACAATCACTTTTTGCTGAACCGGCTATATATTTTCACCATTTACGTGACTGACTTGACGCTGAAGTTGATAAGTGTCCATTATATTGAATGTTGGCCGTCAGAGAGTGACATATTTATTTGACATGTTAGTGGTGGCTTAGATACATACAGTAAGTACATATGTAAATACATACATATAGTCGGTACTTTTTTGTGTATAGACTATATAGGAGTTCTAGGATTTCTTGATTTCTTGTTACTTACTCACTCGCTGCCTCACTCACTCACTCGCTGCCTCACTCACTCACTCACTCACTCACTCACTCACTCACTCACTCACTCACTCACTCACTCACTCACTCACTCACTCACTCACTCACTCACTCACTCACTCACTCACTCACTCACTCACTCACTCACTCACACGTATTCAATGAATTTGGCTGCACCGTTCGTAATGTTTATCAAATACAAACTTGAAAAACCATCTAAAGTAGAAAAAAATGCGTGCCAAACGAAAATGCCGACCAAAATCCTAGGTAAACTATACAAGTCCGGTGGATTTTCCATAGTTTTCACTCCGGGAAGTAATCATCCGCCACTATATAGTTAGTAATGGCGGACGAGCTGGTTCTCCAAAGGGAAGGGAACTTCGTCAAAGAGGGGGAATTGGCAGTTTTCAGGCCATTTTACCTACTTCTTAGGGAACAAGTTCATCTTTTTGAAAACGCCAAAGAGGGGGGAAATCCACTTTTCCCTCCCCCTCTTGTCCGTTGGTGAGTAATGGTGCATCCATGTGGCGACGCCTGCCTAGCCGCACTAGCGGACGAGAAAGGGTGGGAAAGGTAAAATCTCCCTCTTTGGCGTTTTGAAAACGTAAAATTTGTTCCCTAAGGCAAAGGTAAAATAGCCCAATTTCTGTCAATTCCCCATTATTTGGAAAGATTCCCCTCCCTTTGGAGATTTGGCTCGTCCGCCAGTGGTCCTGGCCGTAAGGCCTAAAACAAGTAGCGGATCAAAAGGGGTGGCAAACTCTGAATTTCCTTTCTCAGGTTCAGAGTGTTCACGTTTTCTGAAAAAGCTGCGTAAAATATATACAAACTGCGAAATTCATGATTTTTGGTTGATTTTCTAACAAACCGACTTTTCCGCCCAACGGGCTAAACAGACAGACATTCGTTCGAATGTGTGTACCGTGTACATTTTATTTGTCGGTTGTTGTTGTTGTTGTTGTTGTTGTTGTCACTCACTGCATTATTTCTTTTTTTCATTCTCTGGACAAAATGGCAACCCGTAATTTATCTGCTATATTCAGAGGTCACTTACTAATTGGCGCTGCGCCTTGACTAGGTTGCTCTTGCTCTTGATTATTTCATGCCTGCTTTAACTGTGTTCACATAATCATAAGTATAGAACCCCACTATTTTTGGAACTTATGAACTGATGATATGTACAGCATTATTTACAATCTATTAGAAACCTAGAACCCGTCCATGTGGCCCACTGCGGACGAGACAATCCTCCAAAGGGAGAGAATTTTTCTAAAGAGGGGGAATCGGCAGTTTTCAAGTCATCTTACGTACACCTTAAGGAACAAAAAAATTTTTTAAAATGCCAAAGGGGGGGGAATTCCACTTTTCCCACCTCTTCTCGTCCGCTAGTGATGTTTCCTATGTTCTATTATTCATGGCATAGGTTCTTCTACGACTCACGGTTCAGCTGTGACACTCTGGGTACTGGCACAATCCAGCACTGGCAGACGAGCCAAACCTCCAAACGGAGGGGAATCTTCCCAAAGAGGGGGAAATTTTCAGAAATCAGGTCATTTCACCTACACCTTAAGGAACAAATTGAACTTTTTGAAAACTCCAAAGAGGGGGAATTCCACTTTTCCCTCCCCTTCTCGTCCGCTAGTGCAATCCAGTTCCATGTTTTCATTACTGAATCGCCATTAAGTTTTTATTGTAAACAACCATTAGAATAGGCAATTTGTGACATTTTTGACCCGAAACTTTTTTTTGTGTAGTTTTTTTCTTCTAGCTCTTATTTTTCACTAAGAAATTTCTTGGTACACTGGAAGCACCCTGAATCACTAGCGGATAAGAAGGGGTGGGAAAAGTGGAATTCCGCCCCTCTTTGGCATTTCAAAAGGAATGAATTTTTTCCATAAGGTGCAGGTAAAATGGCCTAAAAAAAGCTGATCCCCCCCCCCTTTTGACGAAATTCCCCTCCCTTTGGGGGTTTAGCTGGTCCGGCGGCAGTGGCCTGAATCAAATTCAATCCCACAATCAATCAGCAACCTCACAAATTCCCCCCGCAAACACTCCATTTTATACCGCAATAAAACCATTCAATTTATTTCCTAATTTTTTCTGTGTTTTCGCGCCATTAGTTGAGAGGGAGGCATCTGCGAAATAAATAAATAATAAACTGGGACGGAGTGAGTCAGTCGAAGTTGCAATGTGATTGTGCTGCTGCATTATTCATTTTGTTGTTGTTGTTGTTGTTGTTGTTGTTGTTGTTGTTGTTGTTGTTGTTGTTGTTGTTGTTGTTGTTGTTGTTGTTGTTGTTGTTGTAGTTGTTGTTGTTGTTGTTGTTGTTGTTGTTGTTGTTGTTGTTGTTGTTGTTGTTGTTGTTGTTGTTGTTGTTGTTGTTGTTGTTGTTGTTGTTGTTGTCGTTGTTGTTGTTGTTGTTCTGATCACGAGTTTCTAAACAAAGCCAAGTCAAGTGGGTGTTGCAACATCAACAATTTGTTACTGTTTCTTTTCTGCCTTGCTCATTCAGCAAACTTTTTTCGACGATTTTTTCACAACGAGAAGAAAGTTTGATGTAACCGCTCTGGTACTGGTACTTCTTATTCTTTCAGACTTTTTGTCTGCTTTTTTTCGAGTGTTTTTACATACCAGATGATTTTTCTGTTTCCAAGCTGATATCTTGGGTTTCTTGAAGGTTTATCAATGAATTTCTGCCTCTGTATTACGAATGCATACGGACATCTATTGAGTCTAATGAACGTGTTTATAGGAAAATCAAATTATTGATGATGAAAACAGAACGAGAAGCTTTTTTACTCATTCATTCATACACACTGGCGGATGAGATAATCCTCCAAAGGGAGGAGAATTTCATTCAAGGAGGGGGGATTGAAAGTTTGCAGGCTTTTTTACCTACACCTTAAGGAAGAAATTCTAAGTTTTGAAATCACCAAAGAAGGGGAATTCCATTTTCCCCACCCCTTCTGGTCTGCTTTGGTTTCATACCTACTGTTTATTACCATTGTTTACCAGAATGCATGTCTGCCTTTACATTACTAATGCCTACGGACACCCATCCAACTATAACAACAAACTATAATAACAAACTATAATAACAAACTATAATAACAAACTATAATAACAAACGTGATTACAGTTTTGTGTACGAATGATGATTCATCGGTGGCGAAAACCAAAAGCGGACCAAAAATTGTAAAAATTCGAAATTTCAACATTTTGGAGATTTTTTGATAAGCATTGTAATGTGTCATACAGAGCAATTTCTTTCATCCTTTGAGATTATGACAAGTCTGATTATTTTAAAAATACAAATCACGAAATATCAGGTATAAATTTGATAAATTTATTTTACTTATCGGTCGGTAACCGCAATTTATTTACGGCCGACCTACTGGAGAGAAATAATCGTAAAATTTTTACTGTCTATAGAACTATTCAATGATTGAGAGACTAAATATTAAACCCACCATTAAAAAGAGCTTCAAATGTCGGTTTTTATTATTTTTTAGTAAAACTTTTCCATACAGTTCACTCATAACCTGTTTCTGTGTTTCTGTCATACCTATTACTCATGAATTGTTTATATCACATCAAACTAGGGGGGGGGGGGCGGGGGCGCACTAGCGGACGAGTAGGGGGGGGGAGTGGAATCCCCCCCCTCTTTGGCATTTTCAAAAAGTAGAGTTTGCTCCTCAAGGTGTAGGGAAAAGGACTCAACTTCTGCGAATTCCCCCCTCTTTGGGAATATTCCTTTGTCCGCCAGTGCTGGGGTATTTTTAGACTTCAAATTCACTTTCCTAATCAATTATGAAACATCAATCAATTATTAATCAAATATAAATGTATAGCAGTATGCCACAGGTATGGTCAGTAAGATCTAGAATTTATCGGCATGCAATTATCAGTTTTCAAATTGAATTTGTGTAGCCCAACCACCACAAGCGGACGATAAGGGGAGGGAAAAGTGGAATTCCCCCCTCTTTGGCGGTTTCAAAAAGTAGAGTTTGTTCCCTAAGGTGTAGGTAAAATGGCCTTATTTACTGAATATTCCCCTCTCTTTGGGAAGATTCCCCTCCTTTTGGAGGAGAACAAGGTAGAGAAAAGTAGACATCTCCCATCTTTGACGGTTTCAAAACGTGGAATTTGTTCTTCAAGGTGAAAGTAAAACAACTGTTTTCCCCCTCTTTGGGGAGATTCTTCTCCTTTTGGAGGATTGACTCGTCCGTCAATGCCAACCAAAAAAACGCAAATTACATGCGCGTCAAAGGGTGATTCCTTTTCATTTTCAATTTCATTATAATTTGCATTTTCATTTTCAATTTTTGACCACACGTATGGTTTCTCATTTTTTTAGAGTTGATTGGATTTTTTCATGAAAGCTGAATGAGAAATGGAAATGAGAATAACCGCTGATTATCAGGTTTATTCGGCTGCATAAACACCGGCGGACGAGCTGAATCCCCAAAGGGAGGGTAATTTTCTTCGAAGAGGGAGAATCGGCAGTTTTTATCAGCCATTTTACCTACATCTTACGGAAGAAGTTCTACTTTTTGAAAATGTCAACGAGGGGGAATTCCACTTTTCCCACCCCTTCTCGTCCGCCAGTGTGCATAAATGCATACAAATTAGGGTGTGATCTGTTGAAATTGCTTTCGATTAAAAGCTGATACAGAGCCTAAACTCAATATTTCAATTTTCATAGCCGCATCATAGCAACACTTGGGAAGAACAGGACCCGATTTTTAACTTTTATCGAATCAAAAGTATGTAAGATGTTTCCTTGGGTCCAGAGACAGCTCTTGGTGAAATGACTCATGCGTTAAAGAATAACCACATATAGCCTATTTAGGGTGCTTTCAGAGTAAAAAGGAAAGTAAAAAGGAAAGTAAAACGGAAAGTAAAATCTGCAAACCTATTGACTGAAAACAAAATTTCGGGAACAAAATTGACTTCCCGGTCAATTGGTTTACAGATTTTACTTTCCGTTTTACTTTCCTTTTTACTCTGAAAGCACCATTAGGGTTTCTCGTTAGTCCAAAACTTTTTTGCGCGCAGTTCTAATTCAATTCTGCTTAAGGTGCTCTTTCACTTTTTTCAAGAAACTAAATATACTCACATATAGCTTGATCAGGATTTCATGTTTTTCAAAAATAAATTTTGTGGGCCGGCTACTCACGTATGCTATGAATCAGGTGTAGTTTTTGTTTGTTATATGAATGTTATGTGAAAAAAGAATTTATATTTCAAAATTTTGAAAACATATTTGAATTCAAACTGCGCGCCAAGAAGTTTTTGAGTAACAAGAAACCCGTGATAGGCTACAACAATTGGACAACATATAAAATTGAGCTTAATTTATTCCATACGTGCGCAACCGGTACATAAATTAATTTTTTTGATATCAAGAAACCCTGACCAAGCTCTAGTTGTAATTTGAGTAGAGTCGTTTACTATGTATGTATGTACCTTTTCATCATGTTCAGTGTGTTCCAGACTTCCAGCCATTCATTCACTTAGTAAGTGAAGTCATTCAATAACAGTCAATCAGTCAATCAGTCAGTCAGTCAAAAAGTTTGTGGTTCAATCAGTCAGTCAGTCAGATGTAATCTGTCATTCGTCAAGTCGTCCAGTCTGTTCATCTGATTCTGGCCGTCAGTCAGCCAGTCAGTCATTCAGTCATTCAGTCAGTCAGCAACATTCGCGCGCCATTCGTTCACTTCAGACGCCCAGCCCCAGTTGTCCAGCCAGTCATTCAGACAGACAGTCAGCGGATTATTTGTGAAAGAAAGTTCTTATTTGTAGATCTGAGCTTTTTTCTTTGGATTTATATAATTGAAGAAAACGAGAGTTTAGAACTACTATTATTATCAGTTCTTCAATTTACTCACTGTCGTTTACCTAATAGCTAGAATATTTCATAGAAAACCATCGAACATCTCTCTTCCACTCCACCAGTGAACACAGGCGAACGAGAACGGAGAAGGGGTGGGAAAATGGAATTCCCCCCTCTTTGACATTTTCAAAAAATAGAATTTATTCCCTAAGGTGTAGGTGGCTTAGCCTAAAACAGTCAATTCCCCCCTGTTTGACAAAATTCGCCTCCCCCGTCCGCCAGTGGCAGTGAACCACTAAAACTGTGGTGTTTATCGAAAAACTCGTTTCATTGAAGCTTGTAAATTTTTCTCAAACTTTTGGCATTCATAAAACACTTTCTCTCAAAAAAATTCTAATTTCTTCGAATAAATAATGTCAGGTACGCCCATTGGCGAATGAGCTAAATCCCCAAAGGGGGAGAATTTCATCAAAGTGGGGTAAAATCGGCAGTTTTTAAGCTTTTTTACCTACATTTCAAGGAACAAATTTGAATTTTTAAAATTACACCAAAGAGTGGGAATTTCACTCCCCCACCTTTCTCGTCCGTCAGTGGGTTCGCCACCGAAAAGTCCTGGACAGCCGCGTAGCACGCACGTGGTGTCGCGCCTCTGAAACATTAGGATGTGTTGCGCAGTGTTGCACTGGCTGACTAACAATTTATTCATCCGTGTTATTCCATTTTTTCTGGGAAACAAAAAACGATCGATATTGTTTCATAGAGCTTTGGGAACTTATTTTTCTCGAAATTCTCCAAATTTTTCAAGATTTTTTGTTGTTTAGCAAGTTTTTCGCCCGCCGATGCAGCTTGAGCTGATGCCACTACATTAAAATATCTTGTTATATACTGGTAACGGCGAACAAGAAGCGGAGAATAAAATACCCCTCGTTTGAGAAAACGTTAAAACGTGAAATTCTCATGATTTGTGAAATTCCCTGTAAACTCTGATTTTGTCATCTACAGAACATTTCACAAAAAATCGCATTTACACAAATTTCTCACTCGCCAATGCGTTATACATATAATGTACGACATATTCGCATTGATTGCTTAGCTGGGCCCAGCCCGTCTGCTTTTATAATCTACTCTACACGTATATTAACATCGCATCAGACTCAGAATTAAGTTGCCGGCTTGCTAAGCTCAAAGCTCAGACGTTATGGAAGCGATTAGAAGAGGCCTGAGATTAGAAAATTAGGATTATTATAGCATTCTCAATTTATTATTTTAGCTTATCTACTGAAATTAAGTCAAAGATAGTGTAGCTAACACATAGTTATAGTTCAGGTCTTAAGACATCTGCTCACTAGGGGACGAGAAGGGGAGGGAAAAGTGGAATTCCTCCCTCTTTGGCATCCTACAAAAGTAGAATTTGTTTCCCAAGGTGTAGGTGAAATGGCCTGAGAGCTCCCAATTCCCTCTCTTTTACAAAATTCCCCTCCCTTTGGAGGATTAGCTCGTGGATTAGCCAGTGGTTCAGGTCTTAAGATCGCTGCTCAAATCATTGAGAAGCTGTGGAAACGTAAAAGTTTATAGCTGATTTTCTGTTACCGTTTAGCCTTGCATTGTCCCTGCGCACATGCGAAACATTATGCCCAGTTTTATAGTTGCGTTTTACTCATCAGTTTCAAAACTTTGCCCATTCAGTTTTCAGAATAAGTTTCACCAATGGCTCTTGAAATTTCTAAACAAGAAACAAAAATAATTCATCACCGCAAAGTTGTCGTAACACTGCTGCCAAAGTTTTCACTAATGTTTCACATGCGCGCAGGTACAATGCAAGGTCACAAACGTAACAATATACCAACCATAGCGCCTTTTCGACTTTTGATATCCAAATTACTTGCTGATGTCATCCATCAGTGCAGATTACACTTACTTCAAATATAAATAACCATTAATGTATCAAAGTACATTAACATCTATGTATGTAGGTGTATCACTCACGTAAACTAAGCATATTGAGCATTATTCATTGCGTACATTAAAATCAGCCCATTACGCCCAACTCATGGCATACTGTATGCAAAATTACAAAACCCAGAAATTTTTCTAGAATTTTTACTAAATGCCCAAAAAAAAATATTCCATATAAAGCTTTACTGTCCGTTAACCCAGCGTTAGGCCCGCGCAGCGGTGGTATTTCAGTTATTATCCACCTTTGTATGCGAACATAAAACTTCGTGTATGGGAGAAATTCTAGGAAAATTTCTGGGTTTTGGAAATATGCATACTGTATAGCCCCAATCTGAGCTTCGAACCACCTGAGAATTTTATCATCTTCAAAATAATTTATTTTCGCAGTAGTTTTGTGTGAATCCATAATTCGCATTTATCGCAGGGCAAATTGTTACAAGCGAATTTTTTATAGAAGTTTGACACATCTGGTAACGGGTTCATGAATATAATTTATGATAAAATGATGCCCAGATTAGAAACGAAACTGAAAAGTTATAAGCTATCAGAGGCAACTGTTTTTCTTTACCTTAAACCAACTGAGTCAGGTCCCAAATATGGCATTTCTTACTGGAATACTTCTGGTTTATCCACGAGGTGTCCGCAATATAGGGCATACATACACCCATCGCTCATTATTTCCGTTGTAGACCAATATATTCTGGTTCCGGGGAACACGCCCATAGTGCTTGTATAACCTTTTTCGTTAGCTGCATCAAATGTAAGAGAACGTGATCTCGAGAAGATCTTTAGCATTTTCAACTGATCATCAGTTTGTAATTTAAATTTCTTTTTTAATTTTCATTTTGTGCTTTCTTCTATGACGTTTCATGCATTACAGTTGTAGCTCATTCAGGATTTTTCGATATGAAGAAAAGTTTTAAAATTTGCGCACAACTTGAAATTCAAAAATTAAATCAAAATCAAATTTATTCAGTCAGTTCATAGCAAAGTAGGATACCAAGTCACAATAGTGAAATAACGGTCATCCGATTTACAATGACAATCACTGATCATCAACAACGTTCTTGAATGCGCTGTGTCTCAACCCGGGGCTCGTGCCAGAAACGTCGGCGAGCGAAGCCGGCGCCTTAACCACTTGACGAGGGAAGCGACAATTCAATGCTAGTACGGAAATGAATAGTTCTTAGCGTATGTGGTGAACGGGTTCACTTGAATAAATAAAAAAAAACATAGCAAATATGTAACAGACTTGCCTTCAACACAATGTGGTTATCAAGCTAATGAGTAAGTACTACAGTATCTATACTGTATCTGTCTGTATGGTATTCATAATAGATAAGGAGGAGATTCTAGTTGGAGTTAGCGCGTCGTTTTCCTACGAATCATTTTCCTATCAATCATTCAGTCACTGGGTCAGTCAATCAGCCAAAAAGTCAGTCAGGTTGTCAGTCATTCAGTCAAACCATCAGTCAGTGAGTCTGAAAAAAAACGATATGTATGCATAAAAGAACTCATTCCCAGTCTAACAATAGAAACTGTTATCATTCTTTTTTAAACTAGAATCCTACTAACTAGAATAATTGTTGCTCCGAACCAAGCGACCAAAAATGGCGCGCTTTCAAATCTAGTATCCTGATCAACTGTGAACGGATAGGAACCCTTGGTCGGGGAAGACGGTGCCGCCAGCGTCTAAACATACACTCTACTTGATACATCTCTTGATTATGCTAATATAGCATTCCCCTTTCATTAGCAGTCTGAACCGGAATCACTGGCGGATGAGCTAATCCTCCAAAGGGAGGGGAATTTCGTTAAAGAGGAGGGAATCAGCAGTAAGAAGGCCATTTTACCTACACCTTAGGGAACAAATTCCACTTCTTGAAACCGCCAAAGAGGGGGGAATTCCACTTTTCCCACCTCTTCTCGGAATGAATGCCTTTGTTAATTTTTTTCCATCTCAAAATGAAACAATCATGGTAGTATATCCAAATTCTCAATATTCCAAAAGTCTCAAGCCAGTCTTCAAGTCATTTTAATTATTTTTGAATATTGTAACATTGTATGGCTTAACATTATCACATAAAATATTTCATAATTTCTGATTATAAACAATCATTACAATTTAATTATGTATCACAATTTTTCTTAACATTTACATTTAATTAACTGATTAATTAATTTTTAATTACCATAATTACCATAACATTTAATTATCACAATTTCAGTCAACCAAGTCTCCGGCAGCGGTTCGATCGACAGTCCACCACCGTTTGTTTACGGTAGTCAGTCGCCGGGCAGTTCGTTCGCTTCAACGAGTCAATCCCATCAGATACCACCACATCATTCCAGTGGTCCACATCAGGCGAGCACCTCAAGTAGACCATCCATCACCCGACAACTCTTCAGCCACCAACATGCCAACTCGCTCACCATGAGTCAGGGAGCAGCCGGTAAGTGAGTGAGTGCGAGTGAGGGAGTGAATCAGGGAGTGAGTGAGTGAGTGTATATAGTGAGTGAGTGAGTGAGTGAGTGAGTGAGTGAGTGAGCGAGTGAGTGAGTGAGTGAGTGAGTGAGTGAGTGAGTGAGTGAGTGAGTGAGTGAGTGAGTGAGTGAGTGAGTGAGTGAGTGAGTGAGTGAGTGAGTGAGTGAGTGAGTGAGTGAGTGAGTGAGTGAGTGAGTGAGTGAGTGAGTGAGTGAGAGAGAGAGAGAGAGAGAGTGAGGGAGTGAATCAGGGAGTGAGTGAGTGAGTTCATATAGTGAGTGAGTGAGTGAGTGAGTGAGTGAGTGAGTGAGTGAGTGAGTGAGTGAGTGAGTGAGTGAGTGAGTGAGTGAGTGAGCGATTGAGTGAGCGATTGAGTGAGTGAGTGAGTGAGTGAGTGAGTGAGTGAGTGAGTGAGCGAGTGAGTGAGTGAGTGAGTGAGTGAATGAGTGAGTGAGTGAGTAAGTGAGTGAACAAGTGACACCGGTGATATAATGAGTGTATGTACAGGGTGTCCCATTTAAAAATGAACGTTTGTATTTGCCCTAAAAACCGCAATTTCAATTCGATTCACGAAATTTTTGCGCCAAGTTGTAGACAATTCTTGGAAATTTTGTTTATTTTTTTACTTTTGAAAATCGAAGTCACTAATCAGTTTTTATGGCAAATTTCCTAACACCCCTGTTTTTGGCGTTTTCGCACCAATTAATTGACGTTTCAATGTGCAGCAGGGTAACGGAAGTTCAACATTTTGGTTCTATCGAGACAAATAAAGGTAACGGACTATATTATTAAAGCATGGAAAACGTGAAAACCAAATTGGTGTGAACATAACCTAACCAAATGCTGCCTGCCAGTACCCTCCTTTGCGTGGCAGCACACAGTACCGCAGTTCAACATGACAACCGTTAGTGGACGCTTCAATGAAAAGTCTGACTATTCCAAAGCTTTTTACTAAATTTTAATCATTTTTTTGAGTGAATAACACACACGTTCTAGTTTCTCAGTAATAAAACACGCTAAATTTTACTCGGGTTGCCTACGCGAGCGCATCCTTGCGGTTGTGGTGTTGAACTGCTGTGTTGTGTGCTGCCGCGCAACGGTGGGCACTGCTAGGCTGCAGTTGGCTATGTTAGGTTCATACGGGTTTGGTTTTAATGTTTTCCTTGTTATAATAATACAATTCATTACTATATTTGTCTCGACTCATAAACCAACGGTTGAACTTGCGTTTGTTAAGGTCATGCTGCACATTGAAAAGTCAACTAACTGATATAAAAAGCCAAAAACAGGGGTGTTGGCAAATCCGCTATAAATACCAATTCGTACTCCCAATTTTAAAAAATAAAAAAATAAACAAAATTTCCAAGAATTGTCTACAACTAAGCGCAAAAATTTTGATAATCGATTGAAAATTGCGGTTTTTAGGGCGAATACAAACGTTCATTTTTAAATGGGACACCCTGTACTACGAAGTAAAGACTGGCTAACTGCATCATTGGTGAGATGAAAAGCGAAGGTTTTGCCAAAAAACAGGCTTGCACTAAAAAATACAGCTTTTCCCTTGACAAACTTTTTATTATTATTATTATTACTAATTAGTTACTTAATTAATTAAATAACTAATTAATTACAGGTTTACTGCGCGTGCGGCACAACGCGCTTGGCCACTCGTGTCCCCAGCTGAATGTGACATGTTCGCCACCGCCGTTATCGAATCTCAATCTGAGCCATCATGGCTCGACCAGCTCGGCGGCCGGTTCTTCAGGTTTAGTCACTCACTCATTCACTCACACTCACTCACTCACTCAGTCACTCACTCACTCACTCACTCACTCACTCACTCACTCACTCACTCACTCACTCACTCACTCACTCACTCACTCACTCACTCACTCACTCACTCACTCACTCACTCACTCACTCACACACTCACCTACTAACTCACTCACTCAGTCACTCACTCACTCACTCACTCACTCACTCACTCACTCACTCACTCACTCACTCACTCACTCACTCACTCACTCACTCACTCACTCACTCACTCACTCACACTCACTCACTCACTGACTCACTCACTCACTCACTCACTCACTCACTCACTCACACTCACTCACTCACTCACTCACTCACTCACTCACTCACTCACTCATTCACTCACTCACTCATTCATTCATCCACCCACCCAGCCACTCACTCGTCACTCACTCTCTTACTCCCTCACTACAGATCAGCGTCTCTACACGCAACAGCCGAGTCCGCGTCTCATGCCCCCACCGCCGGTCGTGAAATTCAGAAACGTGAGTGAATTTTTTATAATTTTTCCTTTCTTCTTGTTTTATTTTATTTATGTTTTTAATTGTGATTCTTGTTCACTAAATCGATCGCGAACGCTGTCTTTTAAACGTGCTACTCCACATTACGCAACACCACTCTTGCACCGCATGGCACATGAAACCCGAGACTTTCTGACTGCCAGCCATCATGACAAATGCCATCATGCTTTTATGCCGCCATCACATATAATATTATTCCACAACATGACGACTATTGTAATATCAACATGCCGAGACACTCTGTCACCGCCGACCAGCATTATCCAAATGGCAACACTCCATGGTCATCGGACACTTCACGTTGCATTCCACATGTGTTATGGTACATTGGAAGAAGTCGAACCATTTCATGGACTACCTGACATTGATTCCGTCAGCAATATTGAATGTATTCAATCCATTGCTTCAACCATTGCAACACAAGGCGTTGCTTCCATTCAAAACGAATCCGATATGGAATGTATTCGAACCAATGCATCAACTATTGCTGCAACATGAGACATTGCTTCTTTCCGAAACGAAACCGATATGAGATGTACTGTACTAGAACCATTGCATCAACGATTGCAACACGAGTCATTGCTTCCGTCCAAACCGAATCCGATATGGGATGTATTCGAACCATGGCATGGAACACTAGATATTGCTTCCGACGTGTACCATTGCCGTACCGCGGATTCCAATTGCTTGATAGCAAAATATCGGTGTAGCGACATGCTTTCATGCCCACGATCGCGCCTACGGAGCGGAACTCTTAAAAGCGCACCGTTCATTTGCGGAACTATATTAGCGGAACTGTTCGCATCGGAACCGTTAAGTGGGGATCAATACCCAGCGGAATTGTCATAAGCGAATCCGTAAAAATCGGATTTTTATAAACCGGATCGTTTTTTAGCGGAACTGTACTCAGCGGATTTTTTCAATTCCGGATATTTCAAAGTATAAAATCGGAAGTATAAAAATCGGAAGTGTTAAAATCGGAAACGTCAAAAGCGGAACTTTAAAAAGCGGAACCGTCAAAAGCGGAACTGTTATAAAAACATCCTTCATGAGTGGAAAACCACGCTGGGCACCTCCGCTTCGCGGTTCTAACGGTCCAAGGCGGGGGCATAAAACTTAGGTTTCAGTGTAGGCTTAGGCTTAGGCTTAGCCTTTAAAGAAGGGCTCGGGCGCTACGCGCCCAAGCCCTTCCCAAACCCTAAGCCTAATCCTAAGCCTAAACTGAAAACTAACTCTTAGCCTCATACTCTGCGATCTCGCTTAGAACGAACAGTCTGTGCTAATGACTAAGCCGAAGCCTAATAAACAATGAAATAGGCCCTCCAAATGTTAATAGCAAAAAATATTAACTTCACCGAGTTCCGCAAAACCTATTTCCGGAATTTAAGGTTCCGCTGTCGTAAGTTCCGCTGAAAACACATCCGCAAAGAACGGTTCCGAAAACAAAATATCCGCAAATAAACTTCCGCTGGCAAGACTTCCGCTTTTAATAAATCCGATTTTAACAGTTCCGATGAAAAAAAATCCGATCCATACAGTTCCGCTAACAAACAATCCGCACATAACAGTTCCGGAGAAAAGACTTCCGCTAATAAACTTCCGCAAACGAACGATCCCTATTATAGAGTCCCGTAGTTATGGGTACACCATGCCCACAACACAATGAGAATTATCATTTCAAAATGTGAAGAAATGCCATCATGGCCGACTTATCCAGCATTTCGGGACAACACTCCCCTGTCACTATGTAACAATCCAACCCAGATCATGTCAACCATTATGATAACTTCAGCCTCTGATTATTCTCGCACACACAGACTACTTTCTTCACCGTAGTGAATTTCAATATGTTGAATAACTTGATCTTGATCTTTGTTATTTAGACCGTTTACCGTTGAATGCGGTCACTGAGTCACATTAACCTGTTCCTTTGGCTGGAAAGACTGCTGTGTTCTGAGTCACTGTAAATATGAAATTCTGTACCGCATACACACACCACCGTTTCTGAGATTAGAAGAATGTGTATCGATTCTAAATTATATGAACAGTGGTGAAAGATCGAAAGGCAGAGGGCCGGAAAACGCATGACGTGCGATCGCCTTCAATGTTTCCAATCAAACACAACTGGCGGCCCGTCTCTTTGGCGCTTAGATCTCAGTTTCAGATTGTAATACTTTACTTAAGTAATTTGATTACCCCAACAAGATACATATCTTGAAAACTGCCATCCATCCAACGGATCTTCCTAATTACATTTATCCGTGTTGGCAAAACAAATTAACTAACCGTATATTCGAAACGCAATTATGTGTCAGCATGTTTGATTATGCCATTCATGCCTCGGCCCACGCAGTTTTGTAGCCCGGGGCGCTCCAAGTTCTCGTATTTCCCAGTTAGCAGGGGTCGAGAAAACTGACGATACGTGGGATGGAATGCAGGATTGACAGTATTATGCCTTTTCCATGCATTTGTAATTACGAATCCAGGATAAAAACGATCGGCATTCGAAGGTACGCATTCAACTTTTCAGGCTTCATAATTTTCCTCTCGTTTTCTTCGTCAAGTCTTGTTTGAGCTCGTCACAAACGTATCGGCCTTGAATAAAAAACAGGCGATTCATGGTGTGGTCTAGATTGTCTGTCTCAGTGGGCCCCAGCTCTGGACGATGCTTTTCCGCTTGTGACTTGTTCTCTGCGCATCTTCTTCATGTATTTACATGGCTTTCGCAATAACTTTTATCATATAGTTTATTTCAGTTGTAGGGTTCCGGTAAATAATTGCCAATCAAACAAGTGTTTGATACATATTCAAATGACACCACCATCCATCCGGCCACTCGATTGAAATCAATTATCAAAAGTTTGATCTTCTGAATCATTCATTGTGTCAAAAATTCTTGACCGTCTTCCACTATTTAAAAAGCTTTCTGGACGGAAATTCTTTAGATACAATATGAACATGTGAATAGGTCATACAGTAATCAAAAGCGTATGGTACATTGTATGTGCTCAATCAAGACTATGGCATGCGATTCACGTACGATAACAGCCCTCTGTTAGGGCCGGCTTTGCCATATACGACGTAAACAACTTGTTTACCGTATATTATATGGTGCCATATGAAATAGGAAACTAAAGGTGACCGGATACGATACCGTGAAATGAAAATGGCATGTCCTGATTGAGTTTTCTCGTTAGCTACGCTGACTCATATGGGTATTCACTCATATTTCTGCCCATAACAGCGATTTCATTAGCAAACTTTAATTCAAGACTGTCATTATTCGCAACCTGAAATCAAAAATCATCATTTTTCGCAACTTCAAATGCAAAATTTTCATTAAAGAATATTATCTATTCACTTTCAGATTGTCAGAGTTTTATGGTTTCATGCACTCTTTGTAGTTTCCTGATTGTACCAATGTAAGAATACAAAAACAAACTGTTATTGATGAACCTGTTATCATAAGATGAACCATGATTATTCAATCAATCATGACAGCAAGTGTTGATTGCAGTGATTGTTCTTGGCTACACTGAAGAGAGGGGTGCAAACAGGGAGGACAACAACAGCCCCCGCGATGGCTTGCAAGTTGTGGCTCAAACTCATGTGCCATCGTCTCTGTGTGCCAGTTGTGCCATATGAAGCCATCGTGTGGCGGGCGATAAGTAGTACACTTGTTAACTTGACAACACTATTTATACATTGCATTGACACAAATGGTTCAAAAGCGATTACATTTTCTGATGAGGAAGTTATTGATTATACTCATTTGACCAGTCCGCCACTGGTATGTGTATATGGACATAGCGCACTAACGGGTAAAAGGTGGGAGAATTTCTCTAGAAACGGAAAGGTTCCAACCTTCCACGGACTTTAACGTAATCCGGGTTCTGATCTTATAATAAAGTGTGTTCCAGTTTCCCGTCCCGTGAATTGTTCGCCACTGGCGTCTGGTATGCGCTGAGTCATTGGCTGCCGCCAACTTGCTATTTGGCCGTATACGTGTGTGTGTGCCAGCCCAGCTTTTACCGATACCACAATGTATGTGCACACACACGTGGTATATAGTCGTGTGCCCATAACGCTAAACCCACAAAAGCACCGAAGACTTCATTTTAACCTATGTATCAGATCTGTTTGGACGTTTTTCACAACCGGACTCGAAGCAATCAGAAAACTATTAAATTGCGACTCGAACCAGTAGGCCGCGGTTTGCATGAATGTTCATGGCATGCACATATATCTATAACGTACTGTGATGGTCACGCAGTCAGAGAGTGCGCATGTGCCAACGGTTCGTTCCGTTTCGTGCCACAAGCGAGCCCCTCCTCCGCCGTACATGCAGGCGCACAGTGTGGTGTACAGCCCCAACTTATATGTCATTTCGGGCTTGTTTTCCTCGACTGGGCACCAATGCTGCTGGTAACAAACAACTCAATTTCGTGGTCTCGTTTTTCTTTTTGGCCTGTCCGATTGGTGAGCGATCGTGTGTGTCGGCCCGGGCGGAGAGCGGTCGGTCGGTGGGCTTTCTCCGTCTGAGGGCCGGCCGGATCAAGCTATCTGCAAGTGGCTATACAGTCTGGCAATGTATGCATGCACGCTTGAACATGACCATCTAACTCATGCTCGACATGTACCCTGAACATTATATGGATTCATGAAAAAATCCATGAATTAGTATCCGCAGACTTCGCGACGATAGCACAGTTCACCAGGTTCTGCCTTTTTCCAGTCACTAATTACTCGGGGACTCACAACCTGGTCTCTTGGGACATTGTGAAGTATGAGCAATGATTGTGGCCGCCGGTTCAGTTGACACCGCTGTTCTCGTGCCAGTGAACAGCCTTTACGGATGTGCAGAAGGCCATGAGTTACACTCATTGCATATTCATTCAGTCAGCTGTTGAAATGCACTACATATATAACACATCTCAGACACAAACACACACCATTCTCAGACAGTTTACATCTCAGACAGGAAACCTTTTATGACTACTTAATTTCAGAAGTTTTGCTGTATGAATTATCTACTATTATGCGTGGTCCTCAGCGGTATTAGTAAACTGAGCTATAAGTTTACCGTGAATTAAAATAATCGACGTACTTCAAACCAGCAAATCTACGTCATCAATATTTTAACATCAACAACATCACTAATCATGACAATCGACAAATCATCATTACTGTTTCGAATCCAATGTTCGGTCAGTCATTACCATCGACGTCGCTTGCCCGCTGCTTTGCAAGATTTCAGGCATAATTTGGATGACAATAACGGCGACGCCTGATACAAACGTCCTATTTTATAGAATTCCTTTGCAACAAGTTGGTCTGATGAAATTAATTATCACTCGTTGATGCGGGCGTGCACGGTCATGATGTATGTATGTAACTTTTTTTCTTTTTTTTCGTTAAGCCCTTCATTATCAAAAACATCATAAACAACAAGAACAAGTTCTTCGTTTTTAAGCTCCGTAATATTTCCTTTATCCATTAATGAGTATGTTAATTGAATACTTGTTCATTGGGTCGGTTAATGCTGTCCTCACGACTCACGGTATTTACAGCCTGTGCAAGTCTTGGATGCCAAGAATCTAATCAAACATGAACACGATGTGGGATTGATGCCTTGAGTCACCACATTTAAAAACACATCAATTATTGTAGATTACTTAGCATGTATGTATGTCAAGTGAGCTCCGTACAAGTTTTATATGCCGAAGAGCAATCCGTGAGATTGATTCCAGACCTCTAGATAGATTGACACTCCATGACCGGCTTTATCGCTATGTTTTATAGGTCGAACACACTGTCAGTTAGTTAACATGCCTGCGTAACGTACTGGCAAACTAGATTTTTCATCTATGAGAATTTTTTACTACTGAATACAAATTAAATGTTTCAGAATACAAGCGAAGTATGCTTTGTGGAATCGGACTGTTTTTAGCTCAATGAAGTAGAGAGTTTTATGCATTAGTACAAAACTAAAGGTATGTACAGGGTGTCCCACTTAAAAGTCCGGTTTTGTTTTCGGCATAAATTATGCAGCGTTCAACGGATTTTTAAATTTAAAAAACCATTCGAAAGACCATTCTTGAAATTTTTGTTTGCTCACAACAAAATTGAGTTTGGACATTTTTTCCTGAAGTTACGCCATTTTTACGAATACCCCTAATTTGGACATTAAAAAAGTTCAGTTTTTCGCAAAAAATTACAAATCAAATTTCAATTTGAAATGTTTTCAAATCCCATCTTTCTGCTTTATTTAATTTGATAGTAAACTAAAGAATATGAACTTATTGATGTTCGCATATATTTTTCGATATTTCTTGCTTTTGCGCAAAAATGTGGAATCTTAGTGCAAACAGTGAAAAAGTGCTTTCATTTGGTTTTTAAAAGGGTTCATTAGGTTTTATAAAAATACTAAATAATTACTTGTGAACTTCTTACCAAATATGAATAGTCTGACCTGCAGAAAGACATTATAAGTTGAATTTGTAGGTCAAATATGAAGAAAAAGTAGAGGAAAAAACCTCATTTTTCGCTTAAATGGGGTGCTTTCGTATAACTAGCATAAATTACGGAGGAAATGTCTGAATTCAATTTCGTTTGCAGCAAACAAAACTTTCAAAAATTGTCTTTCGAATGATGCAAAAAAATTTAAAATCCGTCGAACACTGCAAAAGTTAAACCAAAAACAAAACCGGACTTTTAAGTGGGACACCCTGTACATACTTAAGACGGTGTGAACAGACATCTGTCGACGACTACTAATGATCACCCATTTTTTTAGTTGTTAGATACGGCTTCTTCAGGTTTGAGCATGCTTACCAAAACGAGTTAGACACTACTAATTACTCAGTCATTGTTGACGCAGTCAAAGCTGTGGAAAACAGCTTTCATCACTCATTAGCTTCAATTCATAACTTCATGCACGTCATGTACAGATCAAACATTTTGAAATTTTGTCAGTCATGCGCAGTGCATTCATCATACAGTTGAGACCTCACTCAACTGTACATTTATATCCGTGTGTAACGGTAATTAATACCATCTTCGTATGGTAATATTCACAGCTTAGTCACGTCTTATATACGAAACACGTGACTCTCGTCTAGTATTAGTATCTCATCTAACCGTGCACGACCCTCTGAAGTATCATACTTGAAATGGCGCTGCCTTTTATAGTGGCATCCAAGCCCTCGCCATCGCCTTCTCGGTCGTCCAAGCTGTCTCGACTGCTGCAGGCGGGCACCCGTCGAAAGCAATCGAAGTCGGCCTCAGTCACACCGGACAGTGCATCCAAGGAAGCGTCACCAAACAAGAAGGCGTCCACCACGACGTCGAAGTTGACCAAGAAGTCGTCAGGCGATGAAACCAGTCCCAAGAAACAGCATGAAGTAGACATGGACGATAGGCTGGAGCTCGAGTACCTGAGGATAGCGTCGACGGAGGTCGATACAGTCAGCGACCCATTCGACGAAAGTGCAACAGGCGGTGCGATGCCGACGGGTATGACAACACCTCAGATGCCGCACACTCTGCAACCATTGACGCCGATTGCGCTCGATATAACAACCGAGTCCATGCTATTATCGCAATCATTCTGTGGCAAATTCGAGTTTCTGAGTACAGGCTCACAACGTCTATCAGCTTCACCTTCTCCTTCAAGTCTATCCGTGGCTGTCGAGTCAGGCATGTGCCGTCCACATGGTGGTCACCATCCAGTGCTGACCAGCACCACATCTCTGATCAGTCCATCCACTTCATCCATACCCCGCACTCCAGATTCACCATGGCAACGATTCCCTGTGATGCTATGGAAGGCGTACCGGTCGCAAAAACTGGCGCCAACCAACAGTAATCCGGTGACGAACTGTGACAACAGTCCCAGAGACACGTCACCTCGTATGATCGCATCGCGAACTCATTCCACAGGCACTTCCGGTTTGCTGCACAGTTCGACGGTCGGGCTTGTGACTCATTCACCGTCACAACCTCGAGCACGACTACGAGCCAAAACCAACGACTCGCCAATTAACCAGCGTCTTGTCAGACCACCGCGATCACTGCACATTGACGACAGCACGTTCGACAGCATCTGTCTGCCGAGGAACCGTCTGCTTCTGCAGACAATGATTGGTGGAGCGGGCAGTCGATGCAGCATCGAGGAGTCAGCATTGATGCCAGCCATGGAGCGCAGCTGGCAGGCTGGCGGACAGAACAGCGACAAGCCGGCACAGCTGCTGCCTCGCCAGGTGCTCATGACCAGAGATCAGGACAGTCAGAGTGTGACACGATCTTATTCGTTATCGGACATGCTTGCGCAGCGATCGGCCGCTCAACCCGGCAATCAACATCGTCCACTCATGTTGTCACGATCCGTGTACATCGGCGCGGCGCAGTCACCGGCCGCCGCTGCTCAAGCACCGACATTCTTGACGCAACTAAAAGTTTGTTGCTAACCGAAAAATGAATAAATCAGTAATAAAGTGAACCAGAATCACATATTGTAGTCTAGTTTATTAATTTATGAATTTTTTTGTAATAAGTAATAACATTTGCAGAAAGAACTGCGCGTCGTCCGTCGTCACTCACACCGGATATCACGTCGTAGTTTCAACCCGAACACGTCGCCCGTGCTGCCACCGCGGTGTCGATCGCCGCAGTCGCGGGTCGGAGGTTGGCTTTCAGAAGATATAGTTTTATCCGTGATTCAAAAGCGTTCTAAAAAATTTATTTCTGACAAAAAAATTAAGCGAAGTTCTAACATACCTAATCCTGCAATCTCTGGTGTAGGTCGTGGCACACTCTCAGTGTCTGGCGCCTCGGGTCGTCTGCCCGTCCGTCCAAGTACGGCGCACTCGTTGGCCACGCCCAACCTACCAGACACTCGTCGATGGTCGGTCGCCAGTCTGCCATCATCTTCGGGTTACGGTACACCACGATCGGGCAGCGCCTTGTCGGTTGGTGGACTTCTTTGTCTAAATTTGTTATTTATTCTTTTGATATTAATTTGGAGATTGAACTCTGTTGTTTTCCAAGCGGTTATTTCTTTTCCTACGCAGTCACTGATATTGGAAGTCAAAGATGTGCCTGCTTAAAGTCTTTCTAAAAAATGTAAATAGTATAAAAATCCTGTACATAAAATTGTTTTTCTGTTTTAAGTTTTGGACCTTTTCACGACAGCAAATGTTTTGATGCGTTAAGCAGTTCCGAACACAGTAAAAAACAGCAATACGTTCATAACGCTGCGTATGACATTTGTTTACTTATGCCAGCGTCGCTTCTACCCAGTTATATAATATTAAATACTACAGTTATTTATATATTTATTCTGCCATAACTGTTCCTGAAACCATATCACTGACACGCATGTATTATGCTCATTGCTCTAGAAGAGATATTATAATGTTCATACAATTGTTTACACCATAGTATAAAATTTACAACAGAACAGGCATCAGGCTATAAATAGGACTGCCATTTAAATTTTAACCCCATGTCTTGTGGTCTCAATGTATTTGTCATTTGATATGCTCAGTACAGTGAGCGGTGGACGAGAAGAGGAAACAATGATGACTAATATTTCATCTGAATTGGAATAGAACAGGTGTAGGTGCTGTTTATGTTTAGGTAGACACATTCCAAAGTGCAATTTCCTGTTTTAGAATAGACCATTCCCTTCTCCATCGCGGATGAGTTCTGTTTCAACAGCACACGCCGATCCAAAGTGGTGTATTAAAATGATGTGGTATTAAGTATCCCTCGGTTTTGTTAGGAGTGCTTGCATAATTTTAGGTATTTTTCTAATGACGATTAGATTATGAGGTATTTTAGATAAAATATTCGTGGTTCATAAGTCGATTAAGACCACATTTGGTTTCTGAAAAAGCTTTTAAGGATATAGGAATGGGCATTTTCTTGAAGCTAGACATTTTAGAAGACAACAGTTTAAAAAAAAATACTCTGTGAGCTTTTCATGTAATAATTCGAAATATTCACACAGTCAAAATATTGTGCAAAGTAAACAATTACAAAATTAAAAAAATTCGAGTCCGTTGAAAACTGAATTTGAATTCAAATTGCGCGCCAATTTTTTAGTTGCTGTTCTCAACGCTGATGGTCACATCAAAACCAAATTTGTGATATCAGATTTTTTTAACTTCGTAGGCCCTGTGCACGTAAAAGGCTTTGGGCTTATAATTATAAGCCCAAAGCGGGTGTTACTAAAACCCCAGCACCCCAGCACCCCACCACCCTTTACTATAACCCCAGCACCTGATGTTTCGCATTACTATAACCCCAGCACCAGGTGCTGGGGTTATAGTAATGCGAAACATCTGGTGCTGGGGTTATAGTAAAGGGTGCTGGGGTGCTGGGGTGCTGGGGTTTTAGTGACACCCGCCCAGGCGTTCTGAGATAAGGATGGGTGATTTAAGGCACAGTGTTGGAGCATAGAACATAATGTTCAAAAAAGTGATTCAAGGCACAGTGCAAAATTTCGTACGAGAAAAAGTCTTGCAAAAAAAATTCTGAAAAATTAATTATTTTTAATAAAAAAATTATTTCTCTGGCAGAAACGTCTAAATTAACATTTTTAATTATGATTCTACGGTGATAAAAATTCGGATGATCGAAAAAAGAGATCTTTCTCCGATTTGTTCAGAAATAAGCGCAAAATGGGAAACCACTAAAACGTGATAGGGTGTTTGTTTTTTTATCAATTGGAATACCGTAATCTGAAATTACTGTAGTTTTTTTTACATTTATTGAATATTAAGTGAGTAGGTATATAAGCGAGAGAACGAGTAAAAGAGAGAGTGAGTGAGTGATTAGGTGAGTAAACCAATGGGTGAGTGAGTGAGCGAGATAGTTGAATAATTAGGGTGAGTGAGTGAGTGAATGAATAAGTGAGTGGAAGAATAGGATAGTTGGTTAGGGGTGAGTGAGTGGTGAATGAGTGAGTGAGTGAGTGAATAGGTGAGTAAGTAAGCGAATGAGTTATTAGGTGACTAAGTGAGTGAAAGAAATAGTGAGTTAGAGACAGAGTGAGTGAGTGAGTAAGTCTGTTGGTATGTGAGTGAGTGAGTAAATGAATGACTGAATGAAAAGGTGAGTGAGTGAGTGTATGAATGAGTTAATGAATAGGTAAGAGAGTTAGGGGTGAATGAGTGAAAAAGAAAGCGAATAGGTCAGTGAGTGAGAGAGTGAGTAAGTGAGACATTGAATGAGTGAGTGAGTTAGTGAGTAGAGTTAGTCAGTGAGTAAGAGAGTGAATGAGTGAGTGAGCGAGTGAGTGAGTTAGTGAGTGAGTGAATGAGTGAGTGAGTGAATAGGTGTTTGAGTTAGGGAGTGAGTGAGTCATAGAATGAGTAAGTGAGTGAGTTGGAGAGTGAGTGAGTGAGTAAATGAGTGAGTGAGTGAGTGAGTAAGTGAGTTAGTGAGTGATTGAGTGAGTGACGGAGTGAGTGAGTGAGTGGTTTGTTGGGTGAGTGAGTGAGTGAGTTAGTGATTAAGTGAGTGAGTGAGTAAGTGAATTAGTCAGTGAGTGAGTGAGTGATTAAGATAGTTAGTAAAACCATGAGTGAGTAAGTTAATGAGTGAGTGAGTTAGTCTTAAGTGAGTGAGTGAGTGAGTAAGTGAGCGAGCGAGTGAGTGAGTGTGTGTGTGTGAGTGAGTGTATGAAATAGTGAGTTAGGGAGGAAATAAGTGAGATACTTGGAGTCGTTTGATATACTTTTCGAAAGACGTAACTTTTTTCCTATGCATGAAATATTTAATTTTTCTTTTTTATGTAAAAACTTTCCCATTCATAATTTTCAATATCCTTATAACAACGAACCCCCCGCCAAAGCTTATACGTGCACAGGGCCGTAATTTCAAAAAAAAAATTTTTGGTCAAAAAATTAAAAAAAAATTTGAAATAATTTGAAAAAAAAAATTGGTTCATGAAAACTGAATTGACGATCGAAGATTAAAATGAAACCATTATAAAATAAAAGCGAATGATTCAAGTAAAAATTTTTAATGGGTAACCAAGCCTCCGGTTATCATCATCATAGGAGACTGCGCAGATAAAAAATACTGGCCGATTTAATGAAGGCACTGTTAGTTATGATATACTAGTGAAACGAAAAATGCCGATCTCGAACAATCGGTATTTGACATAGTTTTTTATCCGTCGATGTTTTCCGCAAATTAATATGAAATTGATTTTTCAATTCTCCCGTTCCTTATTTGGTTATCGCAGTGCCTTATAACTGAATTCAGTTATATCATAGCCTTTTCATAAGTCTATTTCACCAAACAATTAACAAGTAAGCTAGAAAGTGTCCTAAAAAAATTTCAAGCCAAATTTCCATCCGAATAAGTTTTTCTATGAAATTTCTTCATTTTCGTAACCTAATCTCTGGAGTGCGGTTTCACTTGATTTTTCCAATAGCATTCACATAAATTTGAATGTATACCTATGCCTATAATATAATCTATACCGATCATGAATAAAAATAAAAAAATTAAATTAATTTTATTTTCAGTCGCAGTTTTCGTCGCAAGAACGGCTGCGTTGGCGTTGGACGATCTCCGACTCGGCGGTCTGATGCCCCGCTATGCATCGTGTGAACAGTCGTCGCAGCAACAGGCGCCCGCCTCCAGTTCCGATCATGTTGGTCTTTTTTATTGTTGTTGTGTTTTTGTTGTTGTTGTTGGTGTTGTTGTTGTTGTTGTTGTTGTTGTCATCATGTTTGTAATTTAGGTATGACCGTTATTTCCCTTTGTGACTAGGTATTCTTCATTGCCATTATGGTTTTAAACCTAAATAAAACTTGAAGTTGGAGTTGTTGTTTTTGTAGTTGGTATTTTTTATTGTTGTTGTTGGTGTTTGTTGTTGTTGTTGTTATTGTTGTTGTTTATGTTGTTGTTGTTGTTGTTGTTATTGTTGTTGTGTTGTTGTTGTTGTTTGTTGTTGTTGTTGTTGTTGTTGTTGGCGGTGTTCTCGTTTCTATGGTATTACAGTTTATCAGGTTGCAAAACTCATTAACAAAATGAACAGTTCATTGTTTCCTAATGTTGTTGTTGTTGTTGGTGTTAATATTGTTCTCGTTGCTATGGGTATCACAGTTTATCAGGTTACAAAACGCATTAAGAAAATTAACAGTTCAGTTTTTCCTAAATCCATTGAATTAACGTTAAAGAGATGTAACATATTGGCACCGACAAGTTCTTGATCCGAATGAGACAACCCAGTAATATAACAAAAAGTTAAGCACCATTTTGGAACAGTAATTTATTTTCAACTATAAATATGTTAAATTTCATTTGCAGAGCTACCATCCCTCTGGTCAAGCTGGCGATGACTCGCACCTGTTGTTGATGGCCGCCAGACCGGCGGTCCCGATCATTGAAGTTGGTTATCTTCATCGAAAAAAGTTCTGACCTCGTATATCTTAAGGACGTTATTCGAAAATTCTTACACCTTTTTGAAACAGTAAATCATTTTCGACTATACTTAATTTAATACGGCGTTTAAAAGTCGATATATTAAGTCTTTGTCATAATGATCGAACGAATTGTTGTTGCTTGCTCATTTGTCTTGATCAAAATGCCAGTTAAAATAAGTTAACGTAGTTCTCGCTTTGTGATTTGCTTACGGTAACGCCAGTATTTTAATGTCAATTGAATATTCTATATCTAATCCCACCCAGAGACACAGAGACTTCGAACAAATTTGTCTGGTTTCGTGTCAAATTGCATTGTCCAGTCCATTATTCCAGCATGAAGAAAATTGTGTGCGATTGTTACTCGCAAATTTTTGTATAAAGCCCGTCCCGTATGTTGTTTCGAGCAAAAATATTGCCCAAAACGTCTGAAAATGAAACATCACTAGCCTCAATTCAACTCGGTCGACACCATACTTTAACTTAGTATAGCATGGGGTGATGATGATTGATGTGCAAGTTAACATTGATTGTCTGATGTTTTATTATCAGATGTTTTTGACATACGTTTGCTTGCATAAACAACATACGGGTCTAATACGCTTCGAGTCGAGCGTGTTGTGTTGTTTTACCTGAATGAAATCAGTCAGTCGTTTATAGTCGATTATAATGAACCGAATTTAGAAGTGTTTATCATAATAATCAATTATACTCATTGTACAGTCGGCCCCGTGCACGATGAAATCCGTATATTTGGTTACTGTTTCGAAATCGTGCACTGTTTCTTTCGCCTCAGGTTTTTACATTATACCAACAGGTTCAGTTCAGTAATTGAAATGCGGTGAAACAAAAAAAATCTCATCGTGCACGGTACCAAAGCACTAGCGGACGAGAAGGAGGGAGGGTAAGTGGAATTCCCCTCTCTTTGGCGGTTTCGAAAAGTAAATTTGTACCTTAAGGTGTAGGTGAAATGGCAGAATTTTCGCCGATTCCCTCTCTTTGGGGAAATTACCCTCCCTTTGAAGCTTTAGCTAGTCCGCCAGTGTGCCAGAGTAACCTGTTATCTCTGGCGGACGAGCTGATCTTCATAAGGGAGGGGAATTGCGTCTAAGAGGGGGAATCGGCAGAATTTTAGCCATTTTACCTAAACATTAGGGAGCAAACTCTACATTTTGAAAGCGCCAAAGAGAGGGAGAATTCCACTGTTCCCTCCCCTTCTCGTCCGCCAGTGTCTGTTATTGTTTATGTTGATTGCCTGCCGTGTTTCAGTCACCTCGCATGGCTCAATCTGAGTTCGTCCGCTCTCGAAAAGTTGGTCTTCTTTATTCCCCCCGGCTTCGAATGTTGTGAGCTCAACGATTTTACATCAAGGACTGAATTTGAATGCGCGCCAGTTATCTCCTGAACCACTAGCGGACGAGCAAAACCCGCAAAGGGAGGGGAATCTCACCAAAGAGGGGGGAATTGGCAGAATTTTGACCATTTTACCTACACCTTGAGGAACAAACTGTACTTTTCAAAATCGCCAAAGAGGGGGGAATTCCACTTTTCCCATCCCTTCTCGTCCGCTAGTGCTGTTCAGTGTTGCATTTTTGCAGACTTATGTTCAATGATCCACCAGCGGACGAGAAGGGGGGGGGGGGGGGGTTGAAAAGTGAAATTCCCCCGTCTTTGGTATTTTTAATAAATAGAATTTTTTTCCCTAAGGTGTAGGTGAAATGGTCTGAAAACTGCCAATTCCCCCCTCTTTGGGAAGATTCCCCTCATTTTGGGGGATTAGCTCGTCCGCCAGTGCAATGATCACTTTGCAAAAGTCTGGGAAAGTAAGTTCTTATTAAAGTACAAAATATGGCGCGATTCTGAAATCAGTCTTCTGATCAATGAGAACAATAACCAGTGGATAATTTCGTTCAAAAACAGCAATGTTGTAATAACAGAATAACGCCAATTTAGAAGTCTGGGTCCTGTGCTAATCAGGGGTGGGCCGCTTGGGGGGGGGGGGGGGGTTGGGGTGGGTTACCCCCCCCCACTTTTCAGGGTCGGCGGGTAGCCTACCCTCCCCCCTAGGCTAAAATTTAGGTCGCCTACCCCCTCCCCCCCTACTCGAAATTTTGAGAAAATCGGCCTCAAAACCTCGTTTTTGAGGCTCATTTTTTAAAATTTTTGGCCGTGAGAATTTTTTTTCGAACAAACACGTTTTCTGGGTCAATTTTATTGGTTAAAACCTGAAAAAACCGGTACATGTGATGTTTATTACCCTATAATAGAAGATTTTTTAGCAAAAACGAACAAAAAACGAAGCTTTTTTGCGAAAAAAATATTTTCCTACCCCTCTTACCCGACCTTATCCCCCCCCCACTTTTCGGACAGGGCGGGTAGGACGGGGTTTTCGGTCGGCTACCCCCCCCCCCCCCCCCACCCCCTGCAAAACGCCAAAAAACCCGGCCCACCCCTGGTGCTAATTATATTTTAATGTAAAGGATCTTTGTGATGAAGTTATGAATGTACATAGGATCAGTCGCAAGTTGCATTGTGGATCCCGAAACTCCTACAATATCAGTTGAAAATACTCGCTTGTAAACTCTGAAATCTGAAAGGAGCGATTCAATTTTTGAGTGAATTTTTCGTCAATCAAACGATTTTTTATCGTTTTCAGCAGTCCTATCAAACTGGACGCCTCCGGGTCCGTCCAGAGCACAAACACGCTACGAAATCATGTGTATAAGCAACGATTTCCTAAAGTTAGTTGAACTCTACCAAGTTTCCGAAATTTTGCTTAGTCGAAAGTCATGTCGTTCAATGCTTCAGGTGTCCGAAAGCTCATTCTTTTTAGATATCATGAGAACTGATTCATTTTCAAAAATAGTGTTCCAGTCAGCAATCTAAGAGTCAAAAAAACTACACTGAGTTTTCAGCTCAACATAGCTTTTGATGATAATTGTTTTGATAAAAATAATTTCTCTTCATTTGTTTAGTTATTAATTGATTGATTTACGGATTTCTTGACATTGATTGATTGGTTGATTGATTGATTGATGAATTTCAGGCGCGTCAACAGATGGAGGAACGATTAGAAAAGTTTATCAACGAAAATCGCCCATTGTCGGGCAGTGTGAGCTCGCGCATGGACGAGGGTGAAAAGGTGAGTGAGTGAGTGAGTGAGTGAGTGAGTGAGTGAGTGAGTGAGTGAGTGAGTGAGTGAGTGAGTGAGTGAGTGAGTGAGTGAGTGAGTGAGTGAGTGAGTGAGTGAGTGAGTGAGGGGGTGAGTAAGTAAGTGAGTGAGTGAGTGAGTGAATGAGTGAGTGAGTGGGTGAGTGAGCGAGCGAGTGAGTGAGCGAGCGAGTGAGTGAGTGAGTGGTGTACATAAATGTAATACAACAGTAAATTTTTTTGTATATGAAAATGTATGTAAAAATATTTTTTCATTGGTTGTTTCTTATTTGTAAACTTGTTACAGCCCCAGCTCCTCAACGCTGTCAGCATCGGACGCTGCGCGCGTTCTGGTCGCCAATCAAGTACTCATGGATGGTGTGACCAGATTCCTGCATCATCAGGTACTTTATCATGCTTTCTCTCACTAACTTACTCCCTTACTCGCTCAATTACTCACTCACTCTTTTCAATTCACTCATATCACTCACTCACTGACTCACTCACTCACTCACTCACTCACTCACTCACTTACTTACTCTCTCACTCACCCACTCACTCGCTCGCTCACTCACTCACTCACTCACTCACTCACTCACTCACTCACTCACTCACTCACTCACTCAATCACTCACAGATCGTGGAACTCGCCGCCGACTGTCTGGCGCATTCCCATCAGCTCAATCTTTCATCCAACTACTTTTGCGAGCTCTCACAGAACCTTGACGATACACTCATGCAGGCCAAGGAGAAGTGCTCGGACGAAGGCTTTGCGTATTTGTATGGACTCGTCAAGCAGCTGCTCATGGTGGTCGCACGACCGGCCAGACTATTGGAGTGTTTGGTTGGTTGAGGATTATTTATTAATAAAAAAATTTAAGCGATATTGAAATATTTTAAGTTTTGAGAATGTGAACTCCATTTGACTTTCCCCTTCTTATCCTTTCAAAGTTGCAATGTAACATTTGAGTTTACACTCTTTGTTAAGCGAAGCTCTGGCGGACGAGCTACATCCCCGAAGGGAAGGGAATTTCATGAAAGAGGGGGAAATCTGCAGTTTTCAGGCCATTTTACTTTAAACTTGGGGAACAAATTCTACTTTTTTTTAATCGCCAAAGACGGGGAATTCCACGTTTCATTCTCGTCCGCTAGTGAGAGAAGAAGTGAAGTGCATTTACTAGTAATTTTCCAGATCTGCCTGTCAACCACGTCACGTGCGTTTTTGCTTATCATTCGGTATTCCAGTTTGTGTACCGCAATTATTTGAATAAACAAAAAAGTGTCACTTCGCGATGTTCAGGTCCAGATACAACTAGATAACCGCATGGTTATACAGTGTTTGCCCAGCGCTATTCTGACCGTTCCTACACTATCGAACGAGAAGAAAGGTGGGAAAAGTGGAATTTCCCCCTCTTTGGCGTTTTCAAAAAGTAGAGTTTGTTCCTTGAGGTGTAAGTGAGCTGGCCTTATTTCTGCCAATTCCCCTCTCTTCGGATAAATTCCCCTCCTTTTGGTGGAATAGCTCGTCCGCCAAAGGTGCAGCGCTATGCTGATCGTTCACCGTTTAAAATGGTGCTAATACTAATTATTATTTATCCAGTATTGAACACAATGTTAGCTGTCAAAACTGGAAATAATGTTTCATGTTCTGTCAATCGATGCAATGTTTAATGTAAAATCTCCGGGGGTGTGTAAGCACTAGCGGACGAGAAGGGGAGGGAAAAAGGGAATTCCCCCTTCTTTGGCAATTTCAAAAAGTATAATTAGTTTAGTTCCCTAAGGTGTCGGTGAAATAGCCTAATTCATGAGAATTCCCCCCTCTTTGGAAAGATTCCCTCCCTTCTTTGGAGGTTTCACTCGTCCGCCAGTGTAGCAGTGACAAACTAGGAATAGTTCCTCGGCTTTGCTCTGAAAAGAACCAATGTTCAATGAAGGTTCATTTGTGTGGTTATATGCTAACGGGACGGGATGAATATGAAGGAAAATATATCAATTATGAAAGTTTCGATTTATCCGATAATTTCAATTTCTTTCTGTCTGATCGCGTAATTGCTTACCCGCCACGCCACCCCTACAAGATCGACGAAACTGGTTTATAAATAATAAATTACGCATATAGCGGATGATGAATATGGCAGAGCGGTATAATTCACTCAATCACTTCGGAAGGTATGGAGAATTAGTAGTTTGTATATTTTCATTTCTGTTCAAAATGCAGAGAAGGGAGGAAATATCACGAAAACCTTCGCCATCACCGTATAATGTGAATTGTGTGTGATCACCCCAAGGCCAAATTATCACCCATTTTCGTTTTCATTCATCATGTGTAGTTGTCATCTGTTTTGATGTTTCAAATTTCATTATTATCATCTTAAATTCTGGCATTGCCGTATGCCATTAGCTAACACATTTTCTATATAGCTTTTATTCCATTGGAAAAATCAATTCAATTCAGCTAAGAATAATAAATATTTTTTTACTTTGTAAGCGCGCAGTTCAGCAGAACTAAAACACTGATAATATATGTTTTTAATCAAGCGAGAAAAACGTCTGTTTGTCCATCAAGACTGTTTTATCCAATCCTTATTAACAAATTTCCATCTCATTTCAGGAGTTCGACCCGGAGGAGTTCTACCAGATCCTGGAGGAGGCCGAAGGACATGTACGGGAGCAGCTCGGCTGCTCCGGAGCACGCGTGCCCGATCTGCCGCAATACATCGTGAGCAAGTTGGGATTGGATCGGGATGCGTTCGATCATGTCGATGTGCAGGTGGCCGACAGTCCACCACTGCCGGCGTACATGCAACCACGACCCGTCAGTCAGGTGGGCAGATACCTGGATTTCTTTATATTTATTATTTATTAATTGTTAATTATTTTAATATTTTTTTATCAATGCATCGATTCATTCATTCATTATTTTGTGAAAGTGCACACCATAGATGATCGATTGGCTGAATTTGAGAATACATTTTCAGTTTTTTTTTCACTCACTCATTCACTAACTCACTGACTCACTCACTCGCTCACTCTCACTCACTCACTTACTTACTCACACTCTTACTCACTCACTCACTCACTCACTCACTTACTTACACTCTTACTCACTCACTCAATCACGCATTCACCCACTCACTCACTTACTCACCCACTCACTCAATCACCCACTCACCCACTCACTCACTCTCTTACTCACTCAATCACTCACCCGTTCCCTTCTCCTTTTTCCAGGCCACCTCCGTCTCGTCCTCCTGTCCGGATCCGTCCAACCTGTCGGACATAATGAACATGTCATCGGACTACGTGCAAAACACGTCCGGTGTAGACAGTGATACCGTGTCCAACCAATCAGCGTCGAGCAGTCATCAACACCCCATTCAACATCAGTTGCACTCAACGCCGCCCATGGGCGCGCATCGACAGCCGTCGCCGTTGCCCGTTCATAGGTGAGTGCAGTGAGTGAGGGAGTGAGTGTGTGAGTGAGTGAGTGAGTGAGTGAGTGAGTGAGTGAGTGAGTGAGTGAGTGAGTGAGTGAGTGAGTGAGTGAGTGAGTGAGTGAGTGAGTTAGTTAAGTGAGTGAGTGAGTGAGTGAGTGAGTGAGTGAGTGAGTGAGTGAGTTAAGTGAGTGAGTCTGAGTGAGTGACCATGGGATTGAACGGTGAAGATTGGTATGGGAGTGACATGACCGAGTGAATGAGAATAATAGACGTTAAAAGTATTCAAAAAGAGTACGTTTCTTTTTACAAACTATTTTTACAGGCCACCCAAAGAGGAGGACTTTGAAAGTCTGAAGCTGATCAGCAATGGGGCGTACGGTGCCGTGTACCTGGTCAGGCATCATGAAACCCGACATCGGTTCGCGTTGAAGAAGCTCAATAAAGCCACCTTGTTGATGCGGAACCAAGTGGAACAGGTATGACATTGGTGGATTTCTCGCCGCTACCTGAACAAGTGTATGTGAAGAAAGCTTTGATTAAGAGGGGAAAGGTAAATTTCTCGAAGGTAATTTTCTCAAAGTTTGGCCAAATTTACTTTTAGTGAAATTTACCTTTTGAGAGAATAACCTTTGAGAATTTCAGCATTTGAGAAATTTACCCTAAGCCTACTAATACAATGGACTTTTAGTCTTGTAAGCAAATCGGTACGGCATGATTTTTTTAAATTTTATTCCAGGTCTACGCCGAACGCGACATTCTGATGTTCACGGATAATCCGTTTGTGGTGTCGTTCTACGGCAGTTTTGAGACGAAGAAACACCTGTGCATGGTGCTGGAGTATGTCGAGGGTGGCGATTGTGCCTCGCTGCTGAAGCATGTGGGCGTACTGCCCGTGGATATGTGCAGGTGAGGTGAGGCATTGATAGATAAAATGATAGTTTGTACCTTCAAAACTCTACTTGTGCACTTGCATGGTTATCAATTGAAAAAATATAAGGTAATTTTTTATTCGACCCATGACATTGGGCAACTTTGGAAAATATACGTTAAAAAAATTATGACACTGGCCCACGAGGGAAGATTGTACTCCTCTGTGAAAAAATATGGGTGTTTATTCACTTATTATATGTATTTATATATATTTGTAATGCACTAAATAGCTCAAATTTACTGTGAATTTCCTCGCAGACTGTACATGGCCGAAACAGTACTGGCCATCGAGTATCTTCATTCCTACGGTATTGTGCACAGGGATTTGAAACCTGGTGAGTTTTGAAATATTTTCGAATTTTTTTTACAATTTCGCATTCGCTCGTTGTTGAATTTGAATCAGTCGGTCGGATTTTCAAGATACGGACAATATCTTGAAAGTATGTAACAGCATTCGAGTTACGGTTAATAGTTGTCGGATGGTTACGGTAGCCCGAATGTAATTTAGCCCGTAACAAATGCAATGAACTTACATTAAAATTGTTTATCAAGTTATTTAATATGGTTACCAAAAAATAGTCGTAATTTTATTATTGTTTTGATTTGTAATCATGTGTGTAAACGTAGGCAGATGGATTACCATTTTGGTCAATAAAACCGTTCACGTTTCAGACAATCTACTAATCACGGCGATGGGTCATATCAAGCTGACTGATTTCGGTCTTTCCAAGATCGGCCTGATGAATCGTACCACACTCGTCACAGAGAACTACTATGTCGATGTATCGGAAACGCAGCAGTTCCAGGACAAACAACTCTGTGGCACACCGGAATACATTGCACCCGAAGTCATTCTGAGGCAGGGTGGAGAAAGTCGTGGTTATGGTCAGTGCCTCAGTGGATTAATTTATGAAATATTGAATTTGTCATTGAAGTTGTTTTTAGTCCTTTTTTAAGGGTGCTGGGGTTTTCTTCTTTGTAAGGGCAGGTAAAAAATAATTTTCTGTAAAGGAAAAATACGTCGAAATTTGTTGTCAGAAATTCACAGTTTTATTCGTCACATTGCCCTAAAATTTACTCAAAATTCACAAAAAATCAAAATCTTTGAAATTTTGGCTATGGTGAGCGGGGAGGGCATGTGAAACACGAAAAAAACTCATTTTGGAGGTAGATTCAAATGTAAAAAAATTTACATAGGGAGGGTACCTGCACTACCCTAAAAGTGGAAGGTAACCCCCTGCACCACCACTGATTATTTGCAGGCCGTCCGGTCGACTGGTGGTCATTGGGCGTGATCATGTACGAGTTTCTGTGCGGCGTCGTACCGTTTTACGGCGAGACACCCGAGGAATTGTTCGCCAATATTGTACAGGGTTGGTGGTCTGACTCACTAAGGGCGGGAAAAGTGGAATTCCCCCTCTTTGGCGGTTTCAAAAAGTGAAATTTGTTCTCCAATATGTGGGTAAAAAACCTCGAAAACGGCTGATTCCGCCCTGTTTGGAAAAATTCCCCTCCCTTCGGAGGTTAATATGATACAATTAATGACAGTTTCTCATATTTAAGGGCAAATCGAGTGGCCGGAGGACGGCGATGGTTATGCGGTACCTGAGGAGGCCAAGAATCTCATCATGGGCTTCCTGCAGCAGAATCCCGTCGACCGACTCGGCAGCACCATGTCGGATGCCGTGGAGGTTACTGTAGTTTTGTTATAACGGTATGAATTTTTATATCAGTGTAAATTCAATGAGATATGCAAAAAGTTTAACAACGGTCAGATTTATCGTTACTCCAAAAATTTTACCGTAATCCTCAAAGAATAAAAAAATGCAAAAACATATAGGAATTTTTTTCATACAAAATTCGTTTCAATTACAGGTGAAAACGCACGTGTTTTTCGCGGGCGTCTGCTGGAACTCGTTGCTGCGGCAGAAGGCTGAATTCATCCCCAATCTGGAGGGCGAGGAGGACACCAGCTACTTTGATAGTTAGTCATGTGAATTTTGTCACTAATTTTAGCCAATCTAGTGGTTAAAATTAAAAAGCCCTTAATTTTACTATCGTGACTCGTGACCATTTCGGCGATAAACCTGAACCTGAACTCTAAAATTAAAATTTGAAAAACAGTTCGGCAGAAATGATGATCGTGTATTTCCAGCGCGCGCCGATCGGTATAATCACGAGCTCGAATCGGGCGATGAGGAAGCAGCGGCGGCGGAAGCCGAGTGTCAGTCTTCGATGCTCTCTTCCTTCAGCAGCTGCGCTTCGCCGAGGCATTCGTTCTTGATCCCGCAGGACGGTTCCGTGCCGGTTAGTGTTGTTGTTGTTGTTGTTGTTGTTGTTGTTGTTGTTGTTGTTTTTGTTGTTGGTGATGATGATGGTGGTGATTCGTGTGGTGGTGGGAGTGAGTGAGTGAGTGAGTGAGTGAGTGAGTGAGTGAGTGAGTGAGTGAGTGAGTGAGTGAGTGAGTGAGTGAGTGAGTGAAAGAGTGAGTGAAAGAGTGAAAGAGTGAATGAGTGAGTGAGTGAGTGAGTGAGTGAGTGAGTGAGTGAGTGAGTGAGTGAGTGAAAGAGTGAGTAAGTGAGTGAGTGAGTGAGTGAGTGAGTGAGTGAGTGAGTGAGTTAGTGAGTGAGTGAGTGACGGAGTCAGTCAGTAGGTGGTGGGTGAGTGAGTGAGTGAGTAGGCTAGTGAATGAGTATGTGTGAGTAAGTTGCTGAATCATGAACCGATTACAGCTGCCACCGATGTACCTGGATCGCAAGGTATCGGCCCAATCCGAGGACAGTGCCGCCGAATCCGGTATCGGACATGAACCGGACGTGGCATCGGGCGATCGGTCACGATGCGGATCCACCACCGATACGAATGGAATACCCATGGTTGGTTGGGCACGGGTATTGGTATACTTGTTTTGTGGGTGGTATTCGTTATACTATTATTGATAGCTTTTGAATCATTTCATGACATGCGGTACAATCTGAGCCTGATATTTCACTACATATTCGTCAGCTCTCCCAATTAAAACTTCAAGTAAAAAAAGTTTTCCTGGACCAGAATGGACTATAATTCCATCCAATCTTCAGGCCATTCTGCTGCGACGTCGTCGTTACTCGAATCGCACGACGGCTTTGGGATCGGGGTCATCCGGCGCCGGTACGCCGCAGCTGACGACCAGCAGCACCGATAGCAGCATTGACATTGCGCATACCGTACAGCAGGACAGCGTGGAGTCGATTGGTGAGTCAGTCAGTCAATCAGTCAGATGTCAGTCAGTATTTCAGTCAGTCAGTCTTCAGTCAGTAAGTCGATCAGTTAGATGTCAGTCAGTATTTCAGTCAGTCAGTCTTTCCGTCAGTCATTCAGTCAGTCAGTAAGTCAGTAAGTCGATCAGTTAGTCAGTCTGTCAATCAATCAGTCAGGCAGTCATGGAATGCATGCATGGATGAATCACGGAATTAGAGGATTGAGTCAGTGAGTAAATCAGTGATTCAAGTGAATGTAAAAAGGAGCCAGTCATTCTTAAGGACGTGAGAAGTACCAGAGGTAATGAGTAGGCGAGGAGGTGGTATATCGTTTTGTTGTGCATTGCAGATGCCATGCCGTGCGTACCACAAACGCGCAGCGTCTCCGTATTTGTTCCACCGGTGCGGGGCACCTCTCCTTGCCCAGATGCGCCGCCGCCGAAGAAAGATGGTTGGTTGATCATTTTTTTCGATCATCATTCATTTCGGTCGCTCTGACAACATGCAGTATACAATAAAAGTGTGTTAAAGTTTTAAATCCATCTTCCGGTATTATTATTATGTTTGTGATCGAATACCAGTCAGTTTTTACAGCCGACGTAACGACCCTGGGTACATGTTAGTATCATTTTTACTCGGCATTATGCGACCTGCCTGCAAGATGGGTCCCTATCAAAATCCCTAAAAGCCAAAATACATAACTGGACGAAATCCATAACATGCCCAAAATCCAAAACGGGACGCCCATACTATATAAAAAGTCCAAAATACCTAGAAATTTGGATTTTTTACATCCATATTCCAACAACCAATGTTGGATTTTGGTCGTGTTGTATTTGGGGCGTGTTTTTATGTGTTTTGTCCAGTTAGGTATTTTGGCTTTTAGGGGTTTTGCGATTCACCCCTGCAAGATACTTTGAGGCGCTCCACTAGCGGACGAGAAAGGGTGGGAAAAGTGGAATTCCCCCCTCTTTGGCGTTTTCAGACAGTAGATTTTGTGCCCTAAGGTGTAGGTAAAATGACCTGAAAATTGGTGATTCCCCCCCATGTTTGACGAAATTCCCCTCCCTTTGGGAATTTAGCTCGTCCGCCAGTGGTTCCGAATGCTCAGTAAGAGTAGTGGTGCCATCGGCTTGCTCATACTTTCTACCCTTTTATTTCTGGTTGTTTTCTGTAATTGCAAGAAAAAAATCTCATTGGTTTATTCTGTATCCTGATCACCGTTTTGAAGCAGACATTTTATGCCTTCTTGTCACGTAAAAATTAGTTTTTCCATGAATCCATGGTCCCTTTTTTAGATTATTTTATCCTGGGATTATTTCTCCACTTTCTGACCATTCCATCTGCTTCAGATATTGCGCCACGTTTCTGAACGTAGTCGAATAAAAAATAACATGTTGAGAGAAATGGAAACTCGAGTTGCCACTGACTATTGGGGCACTCTCTTGATTCTTTGAAACCGAATAATACTCAAATATATATATATAATACATTACTAGTTACACCACACCTTTTAAAATTATTACTCTTACTTTATTTTTCAGTCCGAGCACGCAGTCTGACAGTATGTACGACCTCGACTTGTCCGACCAGCTCACTGTTCACGACCTCAACAACTTGTTCCTTGCCCGCCGCTCTCGTTGCTGCCTCCAATGGTGAGCTCATGTTGTTGTTGTTGTTGTTCTGGTTGTTGTTGTTGTTGTATGTTGTTGTTGTATGTTGTTGTTGTTGTTGTTGTTGTTGTTGTTGTTGTTGCTGTTGTTGTTGTTGTTGTTGTTGTTGTGGTTGTTGTTGTTGTTGTTGTTGTTGTTGTTGTTGTTGTTGTTGTTGTTGTTGTTGTTCTGGTTGTTGTTGTTGTTGTTGTTGTTGTTGTTGTTGTTGTTGTTGATGCTGATAGTGAAACTAAGTTTGTGGTGTTCGTTTAGCTTGAAATGGCACAAAAATCATTCGAATTTTTCTGTTGCAAAATTGATTTGTATGTTACCTTGAGGAGATATTTGTAATTTTTTACTAATTTGTAATTTTTTTATTTCCAGCTGGTTCATCCTCACAATCGGTGGATCTGCCACGATTTGCGATCTCGTGTGATCCCGATGATACGGTGGCGCAGGCGGCCGAGATCCTGAAGGAGCTGAGTCCCGTCGACGAGCAGAATCTGCAGGGCATTGAGGAGGTAAGTATAGTATGCTTATTTAATTAGGAAACTTAATTTTCAATTTTTTTCCAGACTTAGTTAGTCAGTTAGTTAGTTCAGTCCACTAGCGGACGAGAAGGGGTGGGAAAAGTGGAATTCCCCCCTCTTTAACGCTTTCAAAAAGTAGAATTTGTTCCTTAACGTGTAGGTAAAATGGCCTGAAAACGGGCCAATTCCCCCTCTTTGACGAAATTCCCCTCCCTTTGGATTGGAGGATTCGCTCGTCCGCCAGTAATAAGTATAGTATACTTAATTTATTAGAACACACATTTAGAATTTTTTCAGACTGTTGCGTTAATCAGACTGTCAGAGAGTCAATCAGTTACAGTCTTTCAGTTAGCTCAGTCAGTCAGTGAGTCAGAAGCTCTGGGACGTATGTCTGGCGCAGTCAGGCAGTCAGAGAGCCAATAGTCGATCACTCAATAAGACAGACAGAGACAGTGATTTTCAGACACAATAACTATATTCAATTATTATATATTATTATTTATTCAGCTTTCTTCACCGAGCACATCAACGGCACCCACACCGTCATCCACACCGGTGCCACCACGAGCCGCACCAATGTCGGCGCCCATCATACCAGCCAGCCCCATCAGTCCGCAGCCTGGTCACGCCCGCGGTGACAGCACACCGCCCAAGGCACAGCTCAGTCCACAGGTTCGATCACGCTGAAAAAATATGTTTTTTTCACATTTGATTTTGAATTTTTTCACCTGATTTGAAAAAGAAACAAATCTCGACTCGCCTTGGGGAACCATGCAATTTTTTGAAGCAAAAGTAGACATTTCGGTGAGGAAAAAAGCTGAGAGAAGAACGTTTATCCAGCGGAGTGTTCTGTTTATTCATATAAGTTTTGTGGGGAAATCCTATAATAATCGATCTAATTGTGCTGGCTGCAACCAGGTTTGCGCAAGTTTAATTAACCCATATCACGTTCGCAACCAGCTGAATTTGAATGCGCGCGCTATTTTTACGATTTCCCCTGATTCAGGCATCATTGGCCGGCGGTGCGAACGTCGTGTTCCGTCGCGAACGTCAGTCGTCACTGCGGAGAATCAGTCCCGGCAAGACTCATAGTTTACATCTGGTTGGTTGTCGTTCAACTAAAAAGAACAATTTGAATAGTTTCCAGGAGAATGTTCTTGAGTCATCCATTCAAGCAGAAAGTTTTCGAGCTTTTTTTGTGTTAAAATTGCTGAAAACAAATTTATAACGTTATTATAGCGCCTTAACAGTACGCATAAAACAACCAAAAAAATCGGCTTTTCAAATATTGAGAGTGTCATTTAGACAACTGTAAACAGAATTGTTGCTAACTGGAAAATAATTTTCTGTTCGTTAGGCTTACTTGATAGTTATGTTGGTTAATACCGTTTTTTTCTTGCCACCATGTAAACGAAAGTGATATTCAGTACGTCAAGTCAATTAATACATTGTCCAGCTTTTATTTGGTTTTGTCACTCTGGTTTCCAATTACTAAACATAGTCACAAAATGAATGAGTGAGCAGCGTTTGTAGGATGAGGAGGAGCAGCTAATTCATCCCGACCTCTCGTTTCTGCCACGCAATCTGCGACGCGTGCTGAAGCTCGATCAGAAAGTAATCGTTTTATTCTTCCCATCTCCTTCTCTCCGTTTTGCAGTTCAATATTTTTGCTCACCCCAACCGCCTTCATGTTTTAATTAAACTGTTCTAATTTGAATTCAACCATCGTGTTTGCCGTAATTCGTGCCCGACAACGTAACTGCTAGAACTTTACTCAAATTATATACTATTAATCACATACATTACAACATTAAATTTCATAACATTACTAATTTATGTGTGAATTCTACCCCTTTTATAATATACATGCAAATCCTGCAATTATAGATAACATTGCATAATAACTAAAATTTCACATAAACCACCATTCAATACTACCCATCACTGACGGACGAGCCAAACCTCCAAATGGAGGGGAATTTATCCAAAGAGGGGGAATGGGCAGAAATTAGGTCATTTTACGTGCACCTTAGGGAATACAATTTTACTTTTTGAAAACTCCAAAAGAGGGTGGAATTCCACTTTTCCCACCCCTTCTCGTCCGCTAGTGCTACCCATCACCTCAACCTCGCTTCACATCTACCACATAATTCCAGGTCATACCACCAAATGGTGGTACCACGGCTTCATCCTCCGGCCAACCGTCGCCAGGATCGGCCGCCTCAGCAGGTACATCGGCCGCGACCACATCGTTGATGGCCAACCAACTATCGGCCCGATTGCTGACGGGCAGCAATGCGCCACCACCATCGCCGAGTAACTCGAGTGCCAGCAGTCGCGATGCCAGTCCGGGTTGGTGGTTGAGTGGTTAGGAAACCGGGCTCGCAAACCGGAGGTGTTCGGATCGAAACCTGACGCGTTGCCGTGGAATTTCCGCTGCCCGTCAAGTCTATAAGTTCTGAATCCCGTCTGATCGTTGGCCATCATGAAAACACCTACACCATTCTGATATGGTAATAGTGTGTCTAGATGGTTCCAGTAATGAAAAAATCGCAATAATTTTTTTTCGTAATAAATTGTGCTAAACTGATTTCAAGAGATAACAGTTAGATGGGCGAAATTTTTGAATCTCAGGAAAAAAAATTCTTCATGATACATTTTATGGTTTTTTCGACATTTCTTGTTACCCAACTTTTTGTGTTTTGCGCAATTTTTTTCAAGAAATTTTGAAATTTTTGAGTATGAAAGATTTCACAAAAACGAAGACACTTTTGCTACAGGTCGTCGCAGTCTGGCCACGTCGGATCTGTCCCCGCTGATCACCTCGCTGAAGCCACCGATCTCTATAAAACGCGGCGCCAACGGATTCGGATTCACGTTGCGATCCGTCCGGGTGTACCTGGGTGCTGATAGTGAGTACTACACCATCCAACATATTGCCAGTCAGGTTCGATTACCGTACTTGGTAGTTATGATGGTGTGGTATTATACTAATTTCTCATACAGCGGCTACTCCAGGCCGAATCTGTCTCTAGGAGCTCTATCATTCTATGGTATGGTCAGGGTAGTTTGAACAAGTAAGATAAACAGCTAAACTTGGAAACCTTAATAATGTCAGATTCACGTTGAGATACCGTAAGGGGTTATCTGGGTTCCGATAGTGACTATCATACAGTACATTGTCAATCAAGCTCGATTACAGCAATCCTTACATCTGGAGATTACGGACAAAACAAAACAGATAAAGTTAGGCAATCGATGAAATACACGAAGTGACGCTTAAATATTGGCAATGGTACCTTTATAAAAAGACCACAATAGATTCGGATTCACTTTGAAATCCGTAGGGATTTATCCTACCTGGGTGCCGGATAGTCATTACGTTACCAATGCCACAGCCACGTTCGGTAACGGTGCTTTCAGAGTAAAAAAGGAAAGTAAACAGGGTGGTAACAGTATAACCCGTTACCTCTAGGAAACTCGATTATTTTCCACAGTTTAAAAAAAATTAATAGAATTCCGCGTTCCTAATAGTCATGCAAAAATTAATCATTATTTTTCCAGGTGGAAGAAGACAGTCCGGCGTATGTGGCTGGTCTACGCGCCGAGGACCTGATCACGCATGTCAACAGCGAGCCTGTCCAGAACCTGACCCATCCGCAGCTGATGCATCGACTGCTGTCGTATGGTGAACAACTGCAGTTGCGGGTGACGCCGCTGGCCAGCACCAGCATCAAAGCCGGTTGGTAAGAAAGTAGGAATATGATCAGTTCAGTAACAATCGTAGCCCAAATAATCATATCCATTGGGAATTTCCCATTTCATTGGCACAGGTTCTCGGTCTGTGGCCAGTTGCGAAATAACTCAATAGCGAAAGTTCATAGCGGTCGCCTTGTAAACTTATATGTAGTTAGCGGGCGTTAAATATTACAGTTGAAAAATAATAACGATAGAAAAGGTTGTGTTAAAACTTTTCAAAAGTGAAGTGAAGCACTATTCAATCCACTATGGATATCTTCTTAGCCACAGCCTGGTTTTGTAAAATTATTCTTCAGTTTGTGCATTATTTCGATCTCTGCCCTTTTTTCGATATTAACGGTAAATTTCTTGTATATTTTGGTTAATTTTTATACATATATTGATTTTTTGAAAACGTCATTTTTTTGGAGTTGGACAGAGATTTTCACAATAGACCAGTCAAATTCTAGTATATAAGCACTCTTGCCCCAGTTGAGTTAACGAATGGTTCATTTTCACTCTTCACATCCTCTGGGATTTAGAATATCGGGTTATTTTGCGTTCCCCCTTTTCGATCGAGTTTTAATTTACTCCACTTTTTCGTATCCGATCCGGATTTTACCTGTTTCTTGTTCTGTTCCGGTTATCAGGACGCCGATCATCACTGCTCGGTAACTTTATTGCCGTTTTATAGCATTTTCACTTAATTAAGAGATTAAATTTGAATGCGCGCCTTTTTTCTCGGCGAGTTTTACAGACCATTCCGTTTGAGATTTTTGCAGGCAGTCATGAAATAGAATGTTTTTCTTCACATGGAAAAGTCTTACTGAGACAAAAATCGTACGCATTCAATTTTGATCTCCTAGTCCTACTTCATTTAGAGAATGCGGTATTTATCATTTTGTAAACACTCTCCACCTCACCAAGTCCGGTGAACTTAATCGACGGGGCAGCTGGGCGTGAGTGGTCGGAGCGTTTCAAGACCACCGGTGTGCGGGTTTAACGCGCTTCACAATAGGTTATTGCCGAATTAACGGGCAGTAGAACTTCTAAATGGAACAAGTCGTTATATCCGCTACTCGACACGCTGTATTGAATTGAAATATAAAGCTACACAGTGACTGACGGAACATAAAGATAACAAACCGTCCAACGCCCAGCCGGGTTTTCCGCCCGCGCAGCGGTGGTTTTCGAATGATTCGCCACATACGCTCAGCCGACCCCCGTTAATTCAGTTTGCTCACCACGGTTTTGTGATCGCACCCGTCCCGTTGTGCACCGTTTTGCACCTCAGATTGTTCGTTAAGATTGGTCTCTGACCGTCTATTCATGGTTTTATACGAGTACTGCATTTCTGAAAAGCATCAACTTTTGTAGAATTTCTTCAACTACATGTTCAACTGTGTAATTATTTTATTTGATTTTTTGCTATTGTTTATTAAGAAAAAAAAGTTGTTAACTAAATACAGAAATACACGGACATTTTCCAGATGCCATTTGTAGATGGAATGAAAACACCGCATTTCGCCTATGAAACACCACGCTCTTCTGTTGTTGTGTGCGATCAGCTGTATAGCCTATCCAGAGTTTCTTGTTACTCAAAAACTTCTTAGCGCGCAGTTTGAATTCAAATCTGTTTTGGCGCGCTTTCAAAATTTCGAGAAATAAATACTTTCTTACATAGAATTTAGATAACATACCAAAATTGCACCTGATTCATAGCATACGTGAGTAACCTGCCCACGAAATTTGTTTTTGATAACAAGAAACCCTGACCAAGCTTTACGAAATTATTAAGATTTGAAATTTATTGTAGTATATTCGCTTCGCTGAGAGGTAGCTTTTTCACCCGCTGTTCCACTGACAGCCCATGATGAACTTTACTTTTTGAGGCGAAAACATAATTACGTTTTGGTCAATGTAAAATCACAACACAACATGTATTTGTAAATTTGTCTCGTTCATTTGTCAATTCGCGCACGGGTTGGGATGAAATTTCGAATCAAACACACTGGTCAGTGTTACGTCTGACATATTTCATTACTATAACTATCATACTATTTGGTTGGCACCTGAAAGCATGTAGTATGTACCCCTACCCCTACCTTTTGCAACCATACGTAAGTGAGTGTACGGGTCAACGTGTATCATAAGCAATCAATATGTGATCGTCATCGTATTGTATCAACATTATCATAAACCGCCGCGCCACGAAACAATAACAACAACAACAACAACAACAACAACGAAACAACAACAGCAGCAGCAACAACAACCAACATCAACCACAACAACAACGAAACACCAACATCAACCACAACAACAACAACATCTTAACTAATTTCAGGTGCCGCGCGTCGTACGGCCGGCAAGTTGGCCAGGAAAAAGGGCTACAAACAGAACCTACAACGACGGGCGTTGGAGAAGAAACGCAGCAAGGTGGGCATCTTCCGCAAGGCCAGCAGTAAACGGGCATCCGGCGAATTCGTGATCTCGCGAAGTGGCGAACCCGGTTGGTTGCTTTAATCGAAGCACTGGCGGACGAGAACAGGGTGGGGAAAGCGGAATTCCCCCTTTTTGATGAGTAAAAAAATTCAGCTTGTTCCCCAAGGTGTAGGTGAAATGGCCTCAAAAACGCGAAATGCCACCATATTTGACAAAATTTGGAGGTTTGGCTCGTCCGCCAGTGGGGGGGAGGATTGTTTATTCATTACCAGTCTTCTAGTCTTCCAGTCTTCTATTACCTTAGTACGTTGAGCGTTAGACTCTGAATTAAAAGGTTCTGGTTAAAAACACCTTCTCACGGTCTTGAAAAACTAAGCTCCATGCCTAGAAGGGGATGAAAAGTGGAATTCCCCTCTCTTTGGCGTTCTCAAAAAAATTTGAATTAGATTTTTTTGTATAATTTCTTTAGGCACTCCCGGTGGTTCCGGCGTGCCGTTGGGTGCATCCATGCAGAAGCAGTCGTTCATGCCGCGATCAGTATCAACGAGCGACGGTGTACAGCTGTTGACGCCCCATAACAAACACGCTCAACATAAACGGTTGGTTGATGTTGTTGTTGTTGTAGGCAAAGACCTGCAAGTTGTTGTAGTCCTCCCCAGGCTGTCGGGTCACCATTTTGCGATTACTTCTGTCGGCGCGTTCCATAGCTGTAGCATAGGGTCGATGTCCCGGCAGTTAAGTGCATGTATCGGTTGGACAAAATACAAATATAGCATAAAACTATATATTTTCTGTTTCATGTTTCATCAAAGGTGCATATAAACACCGGACCGCCATTAGCACTGTCGCCCTATGTGAAAATTGTGTTTCTTTTGTAGATTGTATCACTTGCAAGTTGTCATAGTCTTACTTTTGTAGATTTAGTATCAAGTATCAGGTACAAATCTCATTAAAAAAGTGTAAAAATTGGATCGGCCTTACTCCATAATATTTTTTACTTTGTGAAAATTTTGATAATTTAATAACAAAAAAAAATTGAATTTTCGATTTTTTTTGTTTTATTCTGTTTTTCATTAACCTTTACCGCACTCTGCTCACTTTAGGCTATCCGACGTGGGTCTGGTGAACGCGGCGCGTGCCTCGGCCAATAACAACAACAACAACAACAACAATGAGGTCTCAACCAGCGCTCATCAACAACAACAACCACCGCAACAACAACATCAACCCCAGGCGCCCGCCACCGCACCCGTGCTGCAACTGGCATCGACGAAACGTCGAACATCGATCGTCCGACAGCCGCAGGTCACCGCACTCCAGCCGCCCAGCCCCACGTTTGCGCACAATCAACGTTAGTTATATCAATTCTTTTTTTTGTTTGGCCCTCAACTCACAACATCGGTGAACCACATACGGTGAGGGAGAGGTTGTTGGGGATTGGTCCTGCTCTCACCCAGGATACGTCTCGCCACTCCAGCCTCAGAGTTGGCTCCAAACTCGAGCACGATTATCAGTGGTAATCGTATGTGTGCCGGCCATCTGTAATCATTAGCGGACATTGGCGGTTGAGCTAACCCACCAAAGGGAGGGGAATCTTTCCAAAGAGGGGGGAATTGGCAGAAATTTGGCCACACCTACACCTTAAAGAACAAACTCAACTTTTTGAAATCGCCAAAGAGGAGGAATTCCCCTTTTCCCACCCCTTCTCGTCCGCTAGCACCAAAGGAGTGAGAAGAGTGAAATTCTCTCTATTTGGCGTTTTCAAAGTAGAATCTGTTCGCTAAGGTATAGATTAATTCACCTGAAAACTGCCATTTGCCCCCTCTTTGACGAAATTCCACTTATAGTAATAGTAGTCAGTTACTCTGATTATGTTTTTAACCTATTTTTCTTCTCCAGCGTCCGTCCCCGTCAGCCCGGAGCCGATCTCCCCTAATCCATCCGTCAGTACGTATCGTCCCAGCACTCTTCAGGGTCTGCGCAATAAATTCGACAAATTCGCCACCAGCTTCTCGGCAGCTACCGCCGCGCCTCCGGCTACCACTGGTTGGGGACTCAGTTTTTTCTTTGTTTCTTTGGTAATTTTGGTTTTTTAATGAAGTAAGTGTGTGAGAGAATGACTAGGGTTTATAAAAAATTAACCGCGTTTTTTTCTTTTTTTTAAATTTTTTTCAAGAAAGGAATTTTTTTTCCGCAAACGGACACCCAGCCCCCATTTTCATATGTTAAATTCTGGTTGCTCAAACCACAATACCAAATGTAAAACAATTCCAGCAGCCAAGTGAGCCATAAATTGATCACGCAGCTCGTTTGTGCCTGAAAATTTCATGATTTCACAAGAATAAAAAATAATAATCACCTTTTTCATATTCTTTTACAAACTCTGTTTCTGTACAGAAAAATGCACTAAAAGTTGTTTCATTTTAACATTTTTATTTAGCACCATCAGCAACATCGTTAAGTGCATCAAGCAGCAGCAACGCCTCTGCTCTGCCAACCACGACTTCCTCAACCCAGTCGACCACCAGCTCGCTGGCTCTCAAGCAGGTCTCCAATAGGAAGCAATCGGCGGGCACGTCCGGTTAGTAACAATGTTGTTGTTGTTGTAAGTGTGTTGTTGTTGTTGTTGAGGTTGTTGTGGTTGGGGTTGTTGTTGTTGTTGAGGTTGTTGTTGTTGTTGGTGTTGTTGTGGTTGGGGTTAAGTAAGGTTGTTGTTGTTGTTGTTGGGGTTAAGTAAGGTTGTTGTTGTTGTAGGTGTGTTGTTGTTGTTGTTGTTGTTGTTGTTGTTGAGGTTGTGTGGTTGGGGTTAAGTGAGGTTGTTGTTGTTGTTGTTGTTGAATGTGTGTTGTTGTTGTTGTAGCTGTGTTGTTGTTAGTGGGAATGTAACCGAGTAATCTTGTTGTCACCTTCTTAGGTCCCAATTTTTTTAATATGACACTGTATAAAAGTTTAGTTCATCTGTAAAATATTCGGAGTCAAATCGTTCTCAAAATAATGAATAGTATACGTAGTTATGATTAGTGAAGTTACTCTATACAATTTAATTTTTCAGAAGTTTCCTATAATAATTATATTCCTGCCTGGTCAAATATATTCAAATCGTCATTGAAGTGTTTCCTTCTCTTTTTGTTCACGGTTCACAAAAATATATATATTAATAACTATAATTTTTTTATTGCAGGTGCCATGCCGGTATCTCCATTGGCGCGCGACATGCACCCGTCGATCAAGCAGCAGCAACAGCACGCCACCACGTCAGCAACGATGACGTTGCCCGTCCAATCGCAACAACAACAACAACAACACTTGGTGGCGAGCACCAGCATTAGCTCAACAACAACAGCGCCAGGTACGCATGCTTCTAGTCTGACTGCGAGAAAAACTAGGAATTGGTCTGATGCTAGTCTCAAGGTAGAAGACGACACGACTGACTCCAGTACTGGCAGTCAGGTGGCTCCTCCGCCGAAACCTCCACGGCGTGGCAGTATGTCCGTATCGGCAACGACATCGCCCATTGACATCCCGTCCGGTCTGAAGAAGGCTGCCATGAGTCCACTTTCAACGGACTCTCCGTCAGGTGAACCTCAATCATCAGCACTACGGACCAGCATGTCCAAACCGCCTTCGTTTGTTACACCCTCAGCTGATAGTGTGTCAGGTAGCAGAATCTCGTCACCGAGAAAGGGCAGTATGTCTGGTTCTGCCTTTATTCCACCTTCCACGGACTCTTCAGCAGGTAACAGTATTCCTTCGCCTAGAAAAGGCAGTACATCGTCCACGGCCTTAAGTCCGACCTCTACGGACTCTTCACCAGGTAACAAACTCTCGTCACCTCGAAAGGGCAGTATCTCCTCATCTGCCTTAATTCCACCCTCCACGGACTCGTCAACTGGGGTCAAGAGTTTGTCTCCTCGAAAAGGCAGTATATCAGCGACCTCTCCCGCTACCCCTTCAACGGAAGCTTCCTCAGGGGCGAAAAAGGCGTCATCTCGCCGAGGCAGTATCTCTTCCTTTCTCGGTCCGCCCTCTAAGGAAGGTAGTAAGTCACCGCGACCGTCGCCTCGGGGCAGTATGCGATCGGCGTCGACCAGTGGAACGGGACGACCCGTTTCACCCCTACTACCCAGACCACCCGCGGGCAGTCACCCCACGGCGGGCGGGATGTTCGATGAACTATTCGCCGTCTTAAGCGATATTTACAAACATGCCAACGGGAAGAAGTGAAACGTTATTATTGCTTGGATACGTACTGGCGGATGTGGAGGGGAATTCCCCTCTCTTTGACTTTTTTTCAGAAAGTATAATTTGTTCCCTGAGTTGTAGGTAGTAGAAGAGTCTGAAAACGGCCAATTCCCCTCTATGAGGAAATCCCCCCTCTAGTAGCTGGTCCGTCAGTGCAGACATGTATCGTATATAGAATATGTAATTTTTTCCAGCGCTGGAGTGGTTGCTTTTACTTCTCACGGATGAACTTCTTTACACCTACACGCAAGCCTAGGCCAATCTACCTAACCTAACCTCTTTCTGACTATTGCAGGTGTTGATAAAACGGAACATCAGTAAAGCGTCAAAATAACTTTATTCGCAGTGTTTCGACTTTTACTACAATCTTGACTATATCATAACTATAATATTAACTTTCAGCTCAATAATAGCAATTTCTGCAACTCTGACTCTTAAGCAATCTTTTGCAACTTTTTTTCATAGAATGACCATCACTCATAAACAACTATAACCATTGCAACTATGGCTCATAAACAACTATAACTCTTTCATAGGAACTATGACTATTGCGTTGCAAATGTGACTCATAAACAACTATCACTATTGAAACTAAGACTCAAACAACTATAACCATTGCAACTATGATTCATAAACAACTATAATCATTGCAACTATGACTCATAAACAACTATAACTATTGCATTGCAACTATAACTATCTAACCAATTGCAGCGTCTGGCAAGTACTCGGCTGAGCGCGTCATTTCGGCGCCCAACGCTCGGGCGCCTCTGCCAAAATCACCTCTGATTTCTTCTCGCTCCTCCACTGTCGCTACCGCAACAACAACAACAACAACACCGAAAATTGGTGAGCAACAACAACAACAACATCTACAACATTCACTAAGCGCAACGCGTGCGCCGAGTATAGTAACGAGTGCACCGCCACCGGTGTTGAGTAGTGCGGCTAGAACAACAACAACAACAACACCGCAGAGGACGGCTGTTGCAACAACAACAACAACATCGCCATCATCAACAACAACAGCGGCACCCATACCCCCGCCCCGTATTCACGGGCGCAAGCCATAATTATCTGAGCTTTTGTATAGAATTGAACTCTGTGGATGAACTCTGGGATTATTGCCAGTATTAAGCTCATTCAGATTTCATATCTATGACAGTTGAGGTGAAACTAAATTTTTTTACATCCAGAATTTTCATCTGAAAATGTCTTTTGCCAGTGGTAATTTTTTCACAAATCGTGGCAAAATTTCTGGCAGATTCAACGGATAATCAGATTGGCTATTCCAGGGTTCAGGTACAGAGAGAGAAGAGTAGGCGGACGCATTTAGAGTCATCTCAATAGTGAGAATTTGAAAAAATCAATGATAAACAATGTCAGTTTTTTTGGAAAATTTCAAATTGAATTTTCCTTCGAGTGAACAATCAGTAAAAAAACACAATTTCAAAACGACCTAATGCTCTCTGCCTGGTCCCTATATTTATTTCCCTCCGAAATCTATCTCCCATTTGTACAGTGTTGTGTTCTTCTCTGTGTATTGCCGATACGTGTGTACTGTTTCTAATACGGTTCATTATAACAAAATACAATTTGTTGTGAAGCCCGTATGTTGTTTCTGCAAGCAAAAGTATTTGCTGCCGCCCAAAACGTCTGATAAAAAAACACTAACCTCAACTCAACTCGGTTGACACCATAGTTTAACACGGTATAGCGTGGGTGATGATAAGAGGGCAATATGTTTTGCTGGCAGAAACAACATACGGGCTTTAAATAACTGTTCTGTAATTAAACATCGCGATATTAACCGTTGTACAAAGTGTGTGCTTGTCTGGCTTGTTATGGGCAGCATTGGCTTTAGTCTAGATATTACGGTACGAATGCGGGGCGTGGTACCGCACCCATGGCAACATATATCATCAACGATCGACTAGGGAACAGAATTTGAAATCTAGCCATACTTGAGTCGTACTCGCGCGCACCCGTGCCATGGCTTGTTGACCAGCTGTATTGTTCAGAGTACCTGATAATGTTCATACAAATACTGATTAATTCGGTGAATGCTTTCGGTGTGCTTGCTCTCGCCATCCGGTGATTTACTACCATAACATAACATAACATAACAACCGTAACATTTTATTAATAACTTACGTAACAAGTGTAACATATTTATAAATATTATACCGCCAACCATCATATGAGGTGAGATAATTGTTCGACTAATTTATGGTTTTCACTAGTTAACTGTTTTTTTTTTTAGTTTTTATTAACTCAGTTTGTAGAAATACTTATATAATGTCGCGTCGCTCATATTATGGTTGGTTGGTTATTGTTACCACTCGATCAATTCAATCTCTATTCAGTGCTTTCAAGTCATAATAATAGCATTCATTGTCGATTAGGAAACTAAATTTGAATGCGCGTGCATTTTTAGATCATGCTTTGGAAGATTTCCCGTGGATAAACCGATCTCGTTTATTTCATACATAAACAAAAACGGAAATGCCCGGATCGTCGGGATGGAAATACATGACATCGGGAAAATTCCCCACCGAATATTCGAGAAAATGATGTGCATTCAAATTCGGTCTTGTAGTGAAATGTGAATGTTATACTAATATAATACTAATGATTCATATTTGCTACTTTATTACTTTTCGTAAAGCCTATTCAAGGTTTCTTGTTACTCAAAATGGTTTTCGCGCGCAATTTGAATTCAAATCATTTTTTCATTTTTTTCGAAATTTAGATAAATATCGACTTTTATTCACATAATATTTGGAAACATACGAAAATTGCGCTGAATTTATTGCATACCTGACCCGCAAAATTAATTTTTTGATAACAAGAAACCCTGACCAAGTTATACATATAATACCTGTTACTCGATCAACCAACATCACCACTTTCTATTATCTTCAACTGAATTCGGCTCTTACTTTTCTGTCAATAACACGTCCGTCGTCTATACATCGCAACTTATTTCACTATTATTTTGTGTTATAATATAACATATTTAATATAATAATATATGTAATTCTTTTATTATAATATAAAAACTCGTTCAATTCCGCTGCTTAACCGGTCGATGTGTTTATACATGTGGAAAAGTTTACGCATTCACCACTGGCGGACGAGAAGGGGAGGGAAAAGTGGGATTCCCCCTCTTTCGCTTTTTCAAAAAGTAGAGTTTGTTCCTCAAAGTGTTGGTGAAGCGGCCTTTTTCTGCCGATTACCCCATTTTTGGGAAGATTCCCCATCTTTGGAAAGATTCCAAATTTTTTGAAAAGATTCCCCATCTTTGGGAAGATTTTCCCATCTTTGGGAAGATTCTCCTCCTTTTGGAGGTTTGGTTCGTCCGCCGGTGGCATTCACTGATGTTATAGTGTTTTTTGCGTGAATTTTGTCACCTGCATTTAAAGTTTTGTGCTCCATAAGATTTGCCCAATTGACAAGAAAAGATACACCCAACCGGGCAAAAAAAAACCCTGGTCGAATATTTGCCCAGACATTTCGAATTTGCGCGTAAAATTTTTGTTTGGTTGCCCAAATGTGATATTTGTGTACATCATGTTCTAATGATTTGATTTTTATTATAATTATATATTATTGAGTATATAAGAAATTGCTATTATT
>OZ038445.1:26538568-26546068 GCA_964036265.1 Daptonema setosum
GCATATTTAATTATCTTGTCTGTTTTCACAATAACTCATTCATAACATCTTTCATTCATTAAGCTATTCGCAGCCTGTATTGTAATTACATACATCATCATAGTGTGGGCCAGACTCAGGCACTCACTCACTCACTCACTCACTCACTCACTCACTCACTCACTCACTCACTCACTCACTCACTCACTCACTCACTCACTCACTCACTCACTCACTCACTCACTCACTCACTCACTCACTCACTCACTCACTCACTCACTCACTCACTCTCACTCACTCACTCACTCACTCAGTAATCAGGTCGCAAGCGAATGATGCCACTTTCAGCGAAAGAAATGTTGTTGGGAAATTTCACAAATAATTGTCGCAATTGAAAAAAAAAATATTTGAGAGTGGTGGCAGTTGACCGATTCCCCACTCACTCACCCACTGACTCATTTACACAGGTTAAAAGTCAAGGGTGATGCTGGGATTAACCTTCGAGTCGGTTACTATTAGCCAATCACCACCGTTACAATTTGTAGCGAAAGATTTGTTATCAACTATGTGTGTTTTTCATCCAGTAAAGAAAATTGATGAAAATAATGCAGTATGTGCAATGGTTTACCAGTATGCGTTCACCTTTCTTAAGCTGTGTTTGTGGATAATATGTCTTTCTGACTGTTGCATATAACGTTTGCTAATACTTGCTTGCTAAGTCGTGTTCATGACGTTAACGATCAATTACGACTATGGTACGTGACAAAAGGGTGCACGCAGGTATCGTAGCGGATGAACGTTACAAGGGGGGGGGGGTTGTTGAATAGGGTAAAATAGTGGTATAGTAAAATTCGATGGGGTAAAATAGTGGCATAGTAAAATTCGATGTAGTAAAATAGTGGTATAGTAAAATTCGATGTAGTAAAATAGTGGTATAGTAAAATTTGAGGTGGTAAAATAGTGGTACTGTAAAATAGTGGTATGGTAAAATTGGGGTAAAATAGTGGTAGGGTAAAATAGTGGTATACCATCACTGACTGACTGACTGACTGACTGACTGACTGACTGACTGACTGACTGACTGACTGAATGACTGACTGGATGACAGAATGACTGACTGAGTGACTGACTGACTGACTGTCAGACGGACTGATTGACGGACTGACTGACTGACTGACTGACTGACTGACTGACTGACAGAATGACTGACTGGATGACAAACTAACTGACTGATTGATTGATTTGTCAACGGTAATTAATAAATAATTCGACAATTTGCACCAGCTAACCGGGCACATGCTCCCCTCCTCTGTCAACTCCACCATTAACTGATGATTATGGCTAGTTTTTCTATCGACCGATGAATTACTGTACGTGCCATTGTAAGTAATGAGTGGCATATCGTGTATTAACGATTAATCTTTCCGGTGCATTTAAACCAGCTCAATAGCGGACGAGAAGAGGAGGGGAAGTGGAATTCCCCCCTTAAAGGCGAGTTGAAAAAGTTTAAATTGATCTCTAGGATGCGAAATTCCAAAACCCAAAAAAGTTTCTCGAATTTTTACTACACGCCAAAATTTTTATAATTTCCAAATGAAGTTTTACTGACCGTTAACCCCGATTACCTATCGTAAGGCTGGCTTGTCCGAGCGGGAGCGAGGACAAGCGCGTTAGGCCCGCGCAGCGGTGGTATTTCAGTGGTTACCCACCTTAATACGCAAACATGTAATTTCGTGTATGGAAAGAATTCTAGGAAAATTTTTGGGTTTTGGAAATATGCCTCTAGGATGCATGTAAAACGACAAAAAAACTAATATATTTTCCTCTTTGAGGGAAATCCTCCTCCCTATGGCGGTTTGGCTTGTACATTCAGCACTGGCGGAAGAGCTAACTCTCCAAAGGGAGGGGGATTTCGTCAAAGCAAGGGGAATGGGTTTTCAGGCCTTTTCACCTACACCTTTGGGAACAAATTCCACTTTTTGAAAACGCCAAAGAGGGGGAATTTCATTTCCCCTCCCCTTCTCGTTTACTAATGTATCAACCAGATATATGTAAATATAGTGGAGGATTGATTTTCACACAGTGATACTCTCGCATATTTGTTTCTGTGCACCATTCGGTTGACGACTGACTGACTGACTGACTGACTGAATGACTGACTGACAACTGACTGACTGACTGATTGACTGACTGACTGACTGACTGACTAACTGACTGACTGACTGACTGACTGACTGACTGACTGACTGACTGACTGACTGACTGACTGACTGACTGACTGACTGACTGACTGACTGACTGACTGACTGACTGACTGACTGACTGACTGACTGACTGACTGACTGATTGACTGACTGACCGACAGACTGACGGACTGACTGACTGACTGACTGACTGACTGACTGACTGACTGACTGACTGACTTACTGACTGAACTAACTAATTGACTGACTGACTGACTGACTGACTGACTGATTGATTAATTTGTTAACGGTAAGTAATAAATAATTTGTTAATTTGCATCAGCTAACCGGGCACATGCCTGATTGACTGACTGACTGACTGACCGACTGACTAAATTATCAACGGGACGTAATAAATATTTCGACATTTTGCACCAGCTAACCGGGCACATGCTCTCCTCCCCCGTCAACTCAACCATTAACTGATGATTATGGCTAGTTTTTCTATCGACCGATGAACCACTGTACGAGCCATTGAAAGTATTGGGTGGCATATCGTGTATTAACGATTAATCTTTCCAGTGCATTTACACCAGCTCACTGGCGGACGAGAAGAGGAGGGGAAGTGGAATTCCCCCCTTATCGGCGAGTTGAAAAATGCATATTGTTCCTAAGGTGTAGGTAAGACGGGATTCAAAACTAATAATTCCCTCCTCTTTGACAAAATTCCCCTCCCTATGGCGGTTTGGCTCGTCCGCCAGTGATCCACCAATGTAGCAAACAGTATACAATGGTCAAACACACTAACGGACGAGAAGGGGTGGGAAAAGTGGAATTCCCTCCTCTTTGGCGTTTACAAAAAGTATAATTCGGTCCCTAAGGTATAGGTAAAACGACTTTAACACTGTTCATTTTCCCCTCTTTGACGAAATTCCCCTCCATTTGGAGGTTTCGTTCGTCCGCCAGTGGTCAAACAGTCAAGTACATAGATGTACAGGAGGACGATGAGTTTTTGCCCAGTATTTTGGCTGACTGATTGATTGGTTTGTCAACGGTAAGTAATACATAATTCGACAATTTGCACCAGCTAACCGGGCACATGCTCCTCTCCACTCTCCACTCCACTATTAACTGATTATTTTCCCGAACAATGATTTATGTACAGTATTTGTTTTGATAATCTGTTCCATGAAAAATCTTAAACAGACTAATTTTTCAACGTTCATGAATAACCATTTCTTACGGCCACAACTCAGAGTGGTTTCGAATTTTATTTCTGAAATACAGGTGTCGAAAAAATTCGAAGAAATTGCCAAGCAAAATATCCAAGGGAAGGCTACTCTGCATACACTTATAGCTTGATCGTAAACGCACCCTGCGAAATATTTCGACCTAACACTTTTACCACGCAAAAATTTTTTTCTAAAAAAATAATTTCGAGAAAAAAAAATTTATGCAAGATTTCAAAATTGAAGTACTGAGCTTACTATGCCTCAATGGTGTGGGCAGTCGCAGTGTGTGAGTTCACGTGTGTTGTGCGGCTCAGCGGCGGTGCGCATGCACATTTCAGGGCTATGGGTTTGAAGGCGTAGGATTAGGATCTGGTCGGTTTCTAACGGAGGCTTGATATTAATAAAAATATTTTATGCCGCAAGGGTTTTCAATAGCGCTACAAGCAGCTATGAATTTTTCGACCTGATTTAAGTGCCTATTTTCAACTCAAATGGTGGTCGCGTTCGATGGATACGCCTGAAGGCGTAGGATCCGGAAGTTCTTGCCGGTTCTGAACGGAGGCTTGGATTAACTGTTGATTTTATTGGCCTAAAGGTTTTTCAATAGCGCTGCGAGCACCTATGATTTTTTCGAATTTGATTAATCGCTTATTTTAAGTCAAATCGAGGTTGCGTTCAACGGGCACGCCTGAAGGCGCGTGATTCAGAAGCTCTGGTTGGTTCTGGACGGCGCCTTCATATAAATGATCATATTTTGGGCCTAAAGGGTTTCCGATAGCGCTGAAAACATCTATGAATTTTTCAAATATGGCAGAATTTTTATTTTTAACTAAAATCCTCATTCTTCCCATAACATACTTTTTCATTTCGTAAAATTTGAATTCGCGCCCAAATTTCGTTCAGACGCGGTGGAACGGTTTTACAAATTTTGATTGACGCCATTTACTCGAAGTGTTGAAGTTTTACAAAGAAAAACGGGTGTGTTTACGATCAAGCTATATTATCAAATATATAGCCTATAGCTTCCGTAATTCATTATGAGAAAAACCAAATCTGGATTACGACCGACGGATTTCCCAGTGAATAAGATTTTTACCACGCATAAATTTTATTATTTTCATTCCCTGCCTATTGAATACTTTCTTAAATTTTTTTCAAAAATTTTATGGTTGAAATGTTTAATTTCGTGTTTAGGAAAAATAAATTCGGTTCTATTATTTTTGTAAAAATCATAAAACTGAAGTATGTAATAAATTTAGCACGTTTGACGTCGAAAACTATCGAATTAAAATTTTGTCTGAGACAATTTTTTTGTCGTAAGACAATTTCCCGGCATGAAGTGACATAGGCATGTACACATCATGACTGGGAAAAATCTTATTTATTTGTTATAATGAAATACGGGTGCTATATCCAGGGTTTCTTGTTAGCCAAAAAATTCTTTTGGCGCGCATTTTGCATTAAAATCTGTTCTTGACGCTCTTTTCCAGAAATAAATTTATTCTTAAATAACATTTGGTTAACCTAAAAAAATGCACCTGCTGTAACTCCTTGCATATGTATGTGCGTAACCAGCCCACAAAATTTCGTTTTGATAACAAGAAACCCTGACCCAGCTATGTATAACTGTTCTTAAACTTGACCATTGTAGCACAAGCAACTAAAAATGCCCTGAAGGCATGGAGAGTAACGAATATGGTTCGATCCTGGCAAGTCCAATCGTGAAAAAGTAAGAAACAAGAAAGTTTTATTCTCATATTTTAGATAGTCTGATCGTAAAAAAGCAGAAAACAAGATTTGCGATGAATCACGAGAAAGCTTGTACTTCATTAAATCAAGAATCAAACCAAATTACACGAAACATATCTGGGGACTTTTCATGAGTGGCGTGGTAATCATTTGAAACACTATTTAATTCTAAGGAAAATGCTTTAATTCAGTAAAAACATATCTTACAAAAAACCCAATGCTTTTCTTTATAAAAATTAGATAAAAAAGGTCGTGGCAGACAGGTCACACAAACAGAAGAAAATATATTTATGCTCAGAACTAGCTAGACGAAATACAGAGGATTTAGTTTTCACCCAAAAGTCCCAAATATGTTTCGTGTAATTTGATTTGATTCTTGATTTAATGAAGTACAGGCTTTTTCGTGATTCATCGCAAATCTTGTTTTCTGCTTTTCTACGATCAGACTATCTAAAATATGAGAATAAAACTTTTTTGTCTCTTACTTTTTCACGATTGGACTCTATTTTAGATAACGTAAGGCAGCTTTTAATTCACTGTATTACTAATCCACGGACTTTTTTACATCATTCTCTCAATTATGTAATGACTTCTTTTATAAGAAAAAATTGAAGGGGTTCGCGAATGATCCCTGTCCCTGTTCTCACGATTTTTTCTGTAATCCAATATTTGAAATTCCACGTTTATTGAAGATCTAAGAAATTTTCACGTAATCTACATGTGATTTGTTCACACATAAAAAAGTTAAAGACAAGCAACTAAAAATGCCCTGAAGGCATGGAGACTAGCGAATATGGTTCGATCCTGGCGAAGCGCGGGCACTCGAGGGGGGGGGGGGGGCGGGGGCGGTTAATTGAAGCCCCCTCCTCTTTGATACAAATCAGCGATCCGAATTAATTTTTGTAATGTACTTAATGGCTTCAGCGCATCAGTCGCTCGTCTGTGCCCATTCCAAATATTCCATCTTTGACTGATTTATTGTTACTGGTTACATTTTAACATTTTTGCATTTTTGCACATTTGCATTTTTGAATTTTTGCTGCGCACATTATGAAACATTGAGACCAGTTTTTTCGTTGCTTTTCAATCGTTAAAAACCCAAAACTCAACGCATTTAGATTTAGTTTCACCAATGCATGTTGAAGTTCTGAAACAAGAAAGTAGAGTTGTTCAGCCTGGCCAAAGTTTTGAATAATGTTTCTCACCAGGTGGATCGAAAAGTTCGTGGCCTCATAAACGTATAGTAGTCGTATTTATTTGAAAATTGATACATCCAAACAACCCCTTAAGAATACTAAAAATGGTTATGACGTTCCGCCGCTTCAAGTTATTCATGAATGTATCGAGTACCCCAAGGGTACTCGATAAAGTCGGGGTTCGGCTGATATTTCATTTTTATAATGTTTCGCTTGAGTGCAATTGCCTATTGCAATGCAGTTCTATGCGCCCTTAATGTTGGGGCATTCGAAACGCTAGACGACTGCCGAATTGAACGTTGCATGTGCTTGAAATGTGCCTCTACGTGACGGAAACCAAAAATAGCAAAAATCTGCAATAATAGGGGTACCTAAGTGTTTTATTTTTTAACAGCCAACGTAAATTTTTATAAATCGACGTGCGGGTCTTTTCTTACGATACTAAAGTGTCTTTCAATCACACACGGCTGATTGTTTGAGATTTGTCGTTTATACGTAGAAAAATTCAAAATTGGTAAAAAAAATCATAATGATTTCAAATGGAAGAGTCCTGGCATTGCGAAAAACGAATGCCACATTACGAATACCACGGATTAAATTATAGGCTAACATCGTTCAAAAAACCGTTTGTTTCTTTTGGTTTTCAAAACAATTATTCATGGTTATCCATTTCAGAAAAAGCGTCCATTTTCTCGAATGTTGACTGTTTGAAGTCAACGGCTCTATATTAAAACGTGCCATTATACGATCCAGCTGAATAATATCATTGACCTGTATTATAAACATGCAATGCCGATTGGCTCACATCAATCTTCACATATGGGGGCTACGAACTTATTGATCCAACTGGCGCAGTGACGCATGTGCGGTACGGTATGTGCGCTGGGTCAGGGGACAATGCAAGGCCAGGCGCAGTAACGCATGTGCGGTACGCTATGTGCGCTGGGTCAGGGGACAATGCAAGGCCAGGCGCAGTAACGCATGTGCGGTACGCTATGTGCGCTGGGTCAGGGGACAATGCAAGGCCAGGCGCAGTAACGCATGTGCGGTACGGTATGTGCGCAGGGTCAGGGGACAATGCAAGGTCAGGCGCAGTAACGGTAAACCAGCTTATACTGGTTGAACTCGAGCGCCGGCGGAGGAGGTGCCCGCCATCCGAAG
>OZ038445.1:26551068-26563568 GCA_964036265.1 Daptonema setosum
CATTTTCTAATGACAATGACCGCCAGGAGTTACACTCTGTGGCTGACAACAAGGAGTTTCATGCTTATCATCAATAAGTAGAGTAAAAGTTTGGCCTAATGATTACTCATTGCAATAACCATATTCTATAAGTAAATTCTTTATTGTCATTATTTGAGTAAGCTTCGGGATTCTTTTTTATGTGTGAACATTTATTCACTGCACTCAAATAAAATAACCCTAAGGTGAATATGTTTGTCGGGCTCAAGTCATTTGGCACTCACAGTCACTGGCGTATGAGTTAGAACGCCAAAGAATCCCACTTTTCCTACTCTTCTCATCCGCCAGTAATTGTATTCTAATTGTGTTCAAAATTGCGTCTAATGCATTTTGTGATAGCGAAAAATCATTTTTTTGCCAAAATTGATCACCATGTCACCGTTACTTTTTCATGCATTGTTTTACATGGAATCCGATGTTAGTTTTGTATTCAGTGGTTACCTATATGTATGTTGCAGTGTTGATTAATTGAACCAGATGTATAGTGCTGACAAACTTCTATTAGAAAATTCTGTTTGTAACATTTTGTCCTGCACAAATGCGAATTATGGATCCAAACAAAAACTGCTTTTAAAATCGTCATTTTCGAGGTGAATTATATTTTAGGTAGTTCGGAAGTCACATTGGGTTCATGAAACATCACTTTACTGTTTGAAAAATTTGTTTTTATCTTATTTCTCGTTTTTCAAGCTAAAAATAGCTTTCATAGCAAAAAAACTATAAAAGCAATAAAAACCAAAGTGGTCTTTTATAAATTTTTTTTATAGTCCCAATGTGAGCTTCTAGATGCATTTAGAGTTTATTTCATCTTTAGAACAAACATTTTCGAGGTGGTTTTTGTGTGGATCCATAATTCGCATTTGTGCTGGACAAAATGTTACAAACAAAATTTTCTAATAGAAGTTTGTCAGCACTATATTAGCTTTAATGGTCAAAATGGCCAAAAACCCAAAAATTTCACAAAAATCTGCAAAAAAGTATCTTCACGTTACTTATGGAGTCTTTTGTTGTGATCATGCCAGTTACTTACTGACATTGAATTCTGTCAACCTTAGGTGTTATACAGAAACGGTAAAAATATTTTTGACAATGTTGCACCCTTTCCGAAGTTACAGTCAGAATAATTTTTTTAGCCTGCGATTTTTGGTCGTTTTTTTAGCAAATTTTTTAAAAAGTGCCAAGAAAATTTAAAATTTTTGTTTTGATCAAGTGACGCATTGACAATTCTTCGTATTCTAGATAGCTTATGATACACCTCAGGTCCAGTTTTCAGCTTTCTAGCTATTCTATATGGAACTACCCTTGTCACCAACACTGAATGGAAAAAAGTGGAAAAAGTCTTTCTGGAACACAAAATGGGCTCTCAATTACGGAGGGTTAGATGTATGTAAACAGAAAATCATTTTCGGATTCAGTGGTTGAAACTGTATATATGCTATAGTGTGGATAAATTGCAACAGATGCAGCTTTGTGGGTCAAAAGGGTGAAAAAACCAAAAAGTTAACCAAAATATCCAAAAAGTTGATTCACTTTACCCGTGGACTGTTTTATTGTGTTCATGCGAATTCATTACTGACATTGGATTCCGTTACCCATAGGTGTTATACAGAACCGGCATGAACATTTTTGATAATCATCAACCCAGATTCATGTTCCAGTAAAAAAAAATTTTGCCTGCGAATTTTTTTTGCATATTTTTGAAAAAGTGACGAAAAAAATAAAAATGTTTATTTGATCTCAATGCGAGGTGAGAATCTGTGATGATCCTAATACATCCCAGGTTCAATTTTCAGCCTTCTAGCTAAATGGAACTACCCTTGTCACCGAGAAAGTTCGTGCTGAAACAAAAACAAGAGAAGTTCATTTCTGACACAAAATGACCTCTCAAAACCGGATGGCTTGACATATATAAACGAAAGTTTAGGCAATCACGCAATTTTTCACGGGTAAAATGATGATACAATTAAACATTCCATGCCTCATTGCAATAAACGAATTTTCAAAAAAAATCGGTAAAACCGGCCAAAATGAAATTTACATTTTTTTTGAAAAGTGAGGAAAAAACAAAAAATATTTATTTGATCTCAATGCGGTTCAGGAATCTGTGTAGATAGCCTATGATACACCTTAGGTTCAATTTTCAGCCTTCTAGCTACATGGAACTACCCTTGTCACCAAAACGTGCGTACAGAAAAAAAACGGAAAAAGTCCTTCTGGAACACAAAATGGGCTCTCAAAACCAGTGCTCGATGTATTTAAATAAAAATTTAGACATTTACGCAACTTTTCACGGGAAAAATGATGACGCAAACTAAATTTTGATATTTCAATGCAACAAACAAATTTTAAGCCAAAAACCGCTAAAATCAACTACATTTGTTAAATCATCGAACCATATCAAGGTTTCGGACTATCGTCCGAACCTTGATTGAATTATTTGCCTATTTTCAATTCAAATGGTAGTCGCGTTCGATGGGTACGTCTGAAGCCGTAGTATTCGGAAGTTCTTGCTGATTCTGAACGGAGGTTTGAAAAAACTGATAATATCATTGCCTTAAAGGGTTTTCAATAGCGCTGCGAACACCTATGATTTTTCTCGAATTTCATTATTTGCTTATTTTCAAGTCAAATTGCGGTTGCGTTAACGGGCACGCCTGAAGGCGTAGGATTCGGAAGCTCTAGACGGAGCCTTCAAATAAATGATTGTATTCAGAGCTCATAGGGTTTTCGATAGGGCTGGAAACATCTATGATTTTTTCAAATATGATTGAATTCTTATTTTCAACTGAAATACACATTCTTCACTTAACGTACTTTTTCGTTTCGTGAAATTTGAATTCGCGCCTATTTTTGGGGTTTTCCAAATTCCGATTGACGCTGTGTACTCGAAGGGTTACAAAGAGAAAAACTCTTAACGAGTGTGTTTACGATCAGGCTATACTGTACATATATATGGGGTGACACCACATCAGGTCAGTAGCCAAAAACTTTCGAAACGCACGCAATTGCTACAAAGGCTTTTGACAAGAAATTCTCTGAGTTTGGTACTCCATACTCCATACAGCTAATTGTTTTAGTCTTACGATACTGGTATGAAATTTTCAAGGAAAATGAACGGACCAAAAATATTATTTACTGGTTTGACCGTTGCAGATTGAGCGCTTTTTTGCCTCTTTTCGCGTTTTCCGTACAGATTTAATAGAAAAACATTTTGGTTCGGATTGGAACGAAAAGTTTGCGTGAGTTTTGTCCGCAAGGTTCTTATGAACAAGTCTTTAAAAGGAATCGGAGCCCAAATTCTTTTCAAGATGTTTTTAAGATCGTTTGCAAACACGCGCGGGTGCAAATTAACCTGTACATGGCAAGTTGAAGAGACGGACCAGTGGCGGGCGAGAAAATGCCTCAAACGTAGGGACAAAACAAAAAAGTTATATAGTTAAAAAGTTCTAAAGAAATGAATAAATATGAAATGAATAACCGTTTGAAAACCCAAAAAAGAAGGCGTTCCGCTATTTCATTTCTTTTCCTTCGCTGCAATAGGATTGCTTGATGAATCGGAAAGTGAAACATTTGCTCTGGCGTATAATCGAATTAGCGGAAGATAAGAAGTGGGAATGACTGAATATCTCAATTTTTTTAGTTCATTCAAGAAACAAAATTTTTATCTTGGGCAAAATTGAATGACATGTTACCGTTGTTTCATGTTTTCGTCAAAATTCCCTAGGATTTTTTTGCCCGCCACTCGCCCGTCTTTTCAACTTGCCATGTACAGGTTAATTTGCACACGCACGCGTTTGAAAACGATTTCAAAAACATCTCGAACAGAATTTGGGGCCCGATTTTTTTATAGACTTGTTCATAAGAACCTTGCGGATAAAACTCACGCTAAATTTTTGCTCCAATCCGAACCAAAATGTTTCTCTATTAAATCTGTGTGGAAAACGAAAAAAAGAGGCAAAAAAGCGCTCAATCTGCAACGGTCAAACCGGTAAATAAAAATTTTTGTCCGTTCATTTTCCTTGAAAATTTCATATGAGTATCGTAAGACTCTAACAGTTAGATGTAGGAAGTATGGAGATCCAAACTCAAATGAATTTCTTGTCACAAGCCTTTGTAGCTAATGCATGCGTTTAAAAAAATTTAGTGCGCTCTAGGCTATTAATTTGCAAATATCTTTATTTTGAGTGACATTTGAAACGTGGGAACATGTGAATCGTGATCAGTGATATCGATTTACTAAAGAAACTTATTTCCACTGGCATCGGAGGTGGCTTCGCAAAAAATGATTTTCTTCCTAAACTTTAGCCAGTTTTCAGAAGGTGAAATCCTATTTCCATGAGTGAAATAGTATTTCTAAAAAAAACTTTGAAGTTTCATTACTGGAGCTATATAGTTGGTCCAAAGCTGTTTTTCATGTCACTCTGTAAAGACATGATCAAGTAGTATAACTAAATTAATAAATCAATTTTTAAAGATCGGATCGTATTTTTTAAATGAATTCCAAACTTTTTTTTTCATGGAATTTCTCAATCGTTTTGGCCCAAAAACGTCTTTCATTATGTCAATCTCAACGAGAACGTCATTCGGTTCATTACTCTCTGAATCAGGTTCTGTTTTCATAATGGGTTCTCAGGTTGATAAATAGGTGCGTTAGGGTCATTTTGATATGCTAATCAGCTACCCAAACTAAAAACCACGATTTCTGTGCCTAACATAAAATCCAGTTTATTTGTGTCATTCTGCGTCATGAAATATTAGGTTGCGTGCGGATTGATGCTACGTGTCGTTTTGCGTGTGCTCACAAACAAACACGCGTGTGCATGAAGCTGAAAGCCATGATTTGACCAAGCAGAATGCATACATGAAACTAATTTGATCAAAAACTTCGCAGTCCCGATGAATAAACATATCAGTTGAAAAAAAATCGGGGATTCAAATGAGACATAAAACGGCAAAATTTTAGAAATTTATATTCATCGAAATTTACGTGTTATCAAATGCAAAAAGTGTTCATCATTGTGTCATTCGGAATGAAAACTAATAAAAGATAATAAAGTATAATTAAAGATATATCATACTTTCTAATTCATTTAGAACGAACGAGAAAGGCTTCTTTGTTTAATTTTCAAAGTTTCCGTGCAGTAGTGTCAATAGAAGACTTTTTGTTGACCCAAATACAATCCCAATGACGTATTTCAATGTAAATTCCGTCAATAATTGATTTTTTTGATTTTTTTCTGATTTTATACTATTAAACACTGAAAATGGGATAGCAATGGGAAGCTCGATTGATGATCTTTCACTTAAAAGCAACAATTTATCATTTTTGTTGTCATAATCAGTTTACTGAACCGAATGACGTTCTCGTTGACATTGACATTATGAATGACGGTTTTGAGCCGAAACGATTGACGTATTTCGCGTGAAAAAAAGCTTGGAATTCATGATAAAATTATGTTCCGATATTTAAAAATTTATTTCTCAATTTAGTTATACAACCTGATTACGTCTCTACAGTTTGACATGAAAAATAGCTTTGGACGAGCTATATAGCTCCAGTAATGAAGATTCAAAGTTTTTTTCCGAAATACTATTTCACTCATGGAAATACGATTTCACCTTCTGTAAACTAGCTGTTAGTGACTGGGGCTCATAATCTGAGATGTTCAGGTTGTCAAGATGACCGAGCTACAGTTCCCTACACTGACAGCGGCATTCATCAGATGGTGTCGAGTCCGGGTCCGTATTGCTACCGGCATTCAAGTTCGTATACAGGGTGGGGCAAAAGTAACTATACACTTGTTGGAGGCTAATTTCTCAAAAAAAACTATATTGAGTGTATATGACGTTATTAGCATTTGTACATGTTATTATACTTGAAAAAACCGATTCTGAAGTCTATTTGACCGTATCTTGAATTATTTTCAATTTAAAACAGGATTTTCAGTATTTTCATGGTTTTTTCGCTTTTTAACGTCTCTAATTGACCTCATGGTCTAATCAAAAATCTCAATAAAGGATAACAAGTGTATAAAACGTTTCACTTGATGTATCTGAATGTGAATCGAATGATTTCAACTTCAGAATATCTCAATGGTTCAATTCGATACGGATATTAAGGTAAGGTCTGTGTTCAAGATGCATGAACCAATTTTCGCGGTTTTCGGACTATTGACAAAACAGTCCAAGTTAAATGTTTAAAATGTACCCTATGGTACTGAAATAAGTCAATAAACATAAGGAAAAAAGTCAAATCAAAATATGAATTTTGAATTTTCCCATTTTCAAAATAAAATCTGTGATTTTGTAGAAAAAGAAGCAGTTATTCTATTTATTATGCATGAATGTAAACTTACTCTCCTGTTAAACGTTTGAGAGTATTTTTCAACAATCTATAATACATACCAACATATAGTTTTGTCAAATAACAGAAATCACTGAAGACACCCTGAAATATGGCGAATTCCGAGACAAAGACGCATAACTCATGAAATGAAACGCTGTTAGTTAAAATAAATAGCAGAATCAAAAGTTTCAGGTTTTTTAGCAGCGGTTTGGATTGTTTAATCATATTGATGCAATATAATTTTTGGAGAAATTGTGCGTCAACAAGTGTATAGTCACTTCTGCCCCACCCTGTAGTTATACCTACAGTGTGAGTCAGAAAATGCGCATAGGTCATCGGTCAAGTTCAATATTCAAAAATTCATTTGGCTCACCATTAGTTACGGCGCCGGCGTCGTTAACGCGCTGGCTTCGCTCGCCGACGTTTCTGGCTCGAGCCCCGGGTTCAGACACAGCGCATTCAAGAACGTTGTTGATGATCAGTGATTGTCATTGTAAATCGGATGACCGTTATTTCACCATTGTGACTTGGTATCCTACTTTGCTATTATGGCATAACAACTGAATAAATTTGATTTGATTTGTTACGGAGAGAATAAATTAGGTGATTTGTGAGCAGTAGTGGGCCAGCACTAAGCACGCGTTTCACTGGCGGACGAGCTAATCCTCCAAAGGAAGGGGAATTTGATCAAAGAGGTGGGAATCGGCAATTTTCAGGCCATTTTACCTTCACCTTAGGGAGCAAATACAACTTTTTGAAAACGCCAAAGAGGGAGGATTCCACTTTTCCCACCTTTTCTCGTCCGCTAGTGACGCGTTTAGACATGAGAAGCTAGCGGTTAGCGGTGATTTTATCACCGCTAGGCACATTGAATCACCGCTAGAAATGCTCTAGCGGTGACAGAAAAAAATTATACGTCGAAATGTAAAAAAGAGGGTCTCCGAGTGTCTAAAATTTATTTACGATAAAACGTCAAAAACTACCTTTTTCAAACAATATACAATGTTCCTAAAATGATGCCTTTTTGCAAGTTGGGTGAAGAAATGATACCTTTTTTGCAAGTTGGGTCAAGAAATAATACCTTTTTTGCAAGTTGTGTCAAGAAATCATACGTTTTTTGCAAGTCGGGTCAAGAAATGATACCTTTTTTGCAAGTTGGGTCAAGAAATGTTACCTTTTTTGCAAGTTGGGTAAAAAATTATACATTTTTTGCAAGTTGGGTCACGAAATATTACGTTTTTTGCAAGTCGAGTCAAGAAACAATACCTTTTTTGCAAGTTGGGTAAAAAAAATTTCCTTTTTTGCAAGTTCGGTCAAGTAATGATACCTTTTTTGCAAGTTGGGTCAAGAAATGTATTATCAACTAACGCTGCGCCAATAGATACGTTTTTAATACAAGTCAGTGGGCTTCAAAATGCTATAATTTCGGCGCTACGCGCCACTCAGCCTGTCAGTTTTCACATATGATTCTAAAGCGGGAGTTATACTTCAGTGTACGGAGCACGGAGCACGCATGCTCTGCACCGATTTCGGCGCACGTGCGCAGCGCACCGTTTCTATAGAAGGTGCGCGTGCGCTCGGAGAGTTATACTTCTTGAAATAGTGATCTGGCGCACGCACTGAAAAACTCATGGAAACACATAGAAATAAGTATTTTGGGTTTAACTAGAATGTTGGCAACTGCTGGTTACCCCGGAAAATTGTTTTCAGCATGGAAAGAGGACCAAAAAGACATTTCACCAATCTGTGAAGTTCAGGTGCAAACATGCTGAAATGAGCTCTTTCTTCATGAAAACATGTTATCCCAGTTATTTTAGCAACCTTTCAAACATATTTTCTTAAATTCCGTAGAAAAGTTAGTTTCTTCAATTTTATTGAGACAGCGCACGCATGAAAATATCAAATCATTTTGATTTTCAGCGCACAGGAACAAAACGGGGCAGCGCACGCGTGCAGGCGCACAGGCAGGTTGGTGCGCTGGCTCGGAAGTATAACTCCCGCTTATTACAAACCAGCGGGCTTCAAATACTAAAATTTCGGCGCTGCGCACCACTCAGCCTGTGAGTTTTTAGATATGTTTCTCGGACGGCTCGCTGGTTAAGTGGTTAAGGTGCTAGACTCTGAAACCGCCTGGCCGGCCGCACACGGGTTCAAATCCCGGGGCCGTCACCAAAAAGCCGTAAGACAAAACAGAAGTGTGACCTACTGGCTGACAGTCGTTAAAGAATATGCCTTGAACATCCGACGGAGTGACTTGAAACTTGGTTCCATGATATGCCTATGGCAAGCACCATTCGTGATTGGGACCCGGCGAAGTCTTGATTCTAATGAAAAAAACAATTAACCAACAAAAAAAATTCGGCGCTACGCGCCACTCGGTCCGTCAGGTTTCAGATACGTTTCTAATACAAATGTGCGAGCTTCAAAATGCCAAGATTTCGGCGCTGCGCGCCACTCAGTCTGTCAGTTTTCTGTTATGTTTCTTACACAAATCAGCGGGTTTCAAAATGATAAAAAATTTCGGTCATTTTGTCAAGTCATTACTGATGTTTTTGGGTTCAAAATTCGACTTCATTTAACGTTGACCGTCATGCCCCTTCCCAAAATGGAAAACCGGGAGTGTGCCTGACCGTAAGACCGAATTTGCAAAATTTCTCTGACCGTAACGCCATTTTGGCCGAATTTGCTGCTCATGCCCACCATTGTGTCAAAGTAGTGGAAAGTTAATAAACACTTCTTGAACAGGGTAATACAAATGTCCTACGCGATATTACCATTGTGAAAACAAGAAACATGACTACATATTAAATTAACAGCATTTTAAGCCACCCAGAAAAACATGTAAAAAAGGTGTGTCTAGGCGCTAGTCAACTTGCAAAAAAGGGGGTCAGAATTGGTTGCAAAATCACCGCTAGAAAATTCGTCCTTCTCATGTCTGGTCGATGCCAGAGAAAAGCACCCGTCCGAGCTGATTTCCTTAGATTTTTCGAAATCGTTAATTCCGCTGTTATTAACACTATACATATATGCAGAAAAATGTTGCGAATCTGAATATATTATAACTTTTTTGATTCGACCGGCAGAAATCCTAAGAAACTTCGTTTTCTGACCACAGGTCGAATGGATTTGGGAAAATTCTACTTTTCCATGAATTTCTTAATTTCTCTAAATTTTAGCTTCGGAGGCTCATTATTTCAGATATATATTTTTCAGGTCAATTTCTATTTGTGTTTACAATTTCAGTTAGCGAAACAAATTTTTCGTTTGTCAATTATTTCTCTAAACATGGTACCTTTTACAAGGTGACGAGATTCTCAGTCGTTTCCAAGCGCCTAGAAATTTGTGCGGGTAAATCTAGAAGCTCCTATCGGCAAAAATTAGTAGTATTTTATCTAAAGAATGTCTTAAAATTAACCATATCATAGCAATTTCCTATATCTTTCATAATTCCTTGAAGAAGATTCAAATACGCGTGCGAAGCTTTCGCTGGAATAAGTGCTTTCTACGTGATTTTCAGCCGACGGTGTTTGGAACATCGTTACGTCTTATAACGTTGAAGTTGTTTGGTAAAAGCATATGGCAAAATTTCATGCTACGCATCAGGATAATAATTTTCTTCATATACTAACGATTCAGCAAGAAAAATAGTCAGAAACCCTATGGGTATCGAACCCAGGACCTGGCGCGTGCAAAATAAAAGTGTTAACAACTATGCTAAACATGAGATAATAAGTACATATATGAGCGCCTTACACGAATATGACACATTTGGCTGCTGGTTGAAAGTTCATGTGTGTTAACCTTGGAACCTTCATGATGGTGCACAATCACGAGTTTCCTCAACTTCTTTGACGAACTGTGAGAGATATAGGAAATTGCTATGAAATGGTTAACTTCAAGAGATTCCCTAGACAAAATACTACTAATTTATGCCGATAGGAGCTTCTAGATTTACCCGCACAAATTTCTAGGCGCTTGGAAAGGATTGAGAATCTCGTTGCCTTGTAAAAGGTCCCATGTTTAGAGAATAAATTGACAAACGAAAAATTCGTTTTGTGAACTGAAATTGAAAATTCAAATAGATAATGACCTGATAAATATATATTCAGAATATTATGAGTCTCCAAACCTGAGTCAGTTTTACCAAACGAAATTGATAAAATCGTGAAAAAGACAATTTTTTCCAAAACCATTCGACCTGTGGTAAAAAAGTTAGTTTCTTATGAATTCTGTTAATCAAATTAAAAAATAAAGAATATTTTTAAAATCGCATTTTTTGCATATATAGCGTTAATATCCGAAAAATCAGAGGAAAACAGCCCGGACGGGTGAATCTAGCATCCTCTGGCATCGACTCTTAAGGGTGCATTCAAGTTAACTTCGACCGCTGTCGACCGCAAGGTGGGTCATGAAAACCGTAACGCCAAACTTTTTGAGTTTTTGGGCTCAATGGATCCGCTAAGGTCTATAAATCATATCTGTAGCTCAAGTTTATGAATTTGCGGAAGATTGCGGTTTTGGTGGCACAAAATGTACCATTGGTAGTCAAAAAGTAGCCTAGTTTGGGGTGATTTTTCAATGTGTGCTGGAATGTTTCAGAAGCTGATACTTTCACAGAAGAACCGCCGTGCATCAATCTATCTCTGGTTAAATTTTTTTGGGGGTGCTCTTTCCTCTAAAATGTCGAATTTTCAACGTACTTTTCAAATCCATGCGATCTTTGCCACACCACACCTAAACGACAACCACTTTTATTCACAATCCGTTTCTTCGACTAGCGCGTACTTCAGTCACTCTTGAATTGACTTGTCCAAATTAAAGCGCCTTATTGTTATTTCATAAAGAAATTAATGATAATTAAAAACAAATAAATAAATAAAATAAAAATTTTCTTCAAAACTCGTTAGCGCAAAAATTTTTGACGGCAAACAAAATATGTGTGTTGTAAAACTGTTCCCTATTCAGCAGTATCAATGTGAAAACAAGAATGAAGGATAGAAAAGTACATGAATTAATGTTTTTAGTCAATAAAAGACAAACTTATAGGATGGGCTAGAAAAAAACGACAATTCTTTTGATCTGACTTGGAGGTGACCGTGTTCAACGTTTTGGCTTGTCGTTTTCACCATATATTGACGACACACAAACTTGGTTTTACTGCAATTTCTCTTATGAATTGTGAATATAAACAGTGCAGTTATGCGAGTCGAACTAAAAAAAACGTCAAATGCCACTAAAATTTCTTCAATATTCTGTCATTTCCACTAAATACTATTAAATCAGTCATGAAAAACAAAGTTTCTCATTTCGAAGATTCCTCATTCAGAATTTCTCATTCAGAGTCGAAAACACGCTTGAAAATAGGTCTGAGAGTTTTAAGTCTTTCAGTAGTTTGATTGAATTTTTTATTTTCAGTTTCGAGTAAGCCCACATTCAACCAGATATAATACCTACATATTTATGCCTGAATGAAACGAAGCCACATATTAAAAGAATCAAATAATGTACATTCAAGAATTAAACGTTTAATAAACTGACACGAGACATAAAGACGCAGCCATACCGATAGACAGAACTACAGACTGTTCATGTTTATGTTTGAGTTTATATTTCAGTGTATGCCTGTCTGAACAGAGTATATCGGTTATTTTTGTCTTTTCAGCTGCCTCTCTGCAAGTGACAAAATTCCATATCCCAAAAATTTTCCTAGAATCTTTTTCACACGAATTTTATGCCCGCATAATAAGGTGGGTGAACCGCTGAAATATCCTAACGCGCTTGTCCTCGCTCCCGTTCAGACAAGTCAGCCTCACGATAGGTAATCAGGGGTTAACGGGCAGCAAAACATCTTATAGAAAATAATTTTTGTGAGAGAAAGTTTCGGCAATCTGAAAAAAACCTAGGAAAATTTTTGAATTTTGTAATTTTGTCACTTGGACTGTCTGTCTGGTGAGTATCTGTATTGCAACTCTATCAGATGTATGTTTCTCTGTCTGTCTGCCTGTCGGTCTGTTTCACTGACTGTATTACTGACTGTCTGTCTGTCGGTTTTGCTGATTGTTGTTTGTACTGTAATTCTGTGCGACTGTCTGACTGTCTGTCTGTCTGTCTGATG
>OZ038445.1:26568568-26573568 GCA_964036265.1 Daptonema setosum
TACTGTATCACTAAAAAGAATTATCAACCCAATGTGTAACAGATCTGATGTCAATTCTTACTTCATGATTGATGTTTTCAAGCATTTGTAACCACTGACTATGTATAATCTTATCTTGATCAAATATATTTTCTTTACATTTACTTTTGGAAACATTATCCCAATACCAGTTTCCCAGTTTTCATTTGTATAACATTGAGTTATCTATATTTAGGATTATTCAAAAGTATGTTTACCAAATATTTTAGTTTATCTTAACATTCGTATTTTTTCAACAAACTGGATATTGTTTCATTATAGTTTTGTGCAAACGTAAACATGTAGTCTATGTCATTATATTTTTGTGAAAACGTTAACAAGTAGTCTAATATCTAATATCTAATGTCTAATATCTATTATATAATATCCATTATCTACTTTCTAATATCTAACATCTAATATCCAATATATAATATTCTATTATCTAATATCTAATATCTAATATCTACTATCGACTATCGAACAACTAATATCTAATTTCTATTATCTAATATCCAAAATCTAATATCGGTTATCTAATATCTATTATCTAATATCTAATATCGAATAATAAATATCTAATAATAAATATCGAATATCGAATATCTAGTATCTAAACATGTACATAGAACAAGCACTGTCGGACGAGCGAAAAAGGGAGGGGAACTTTCCCGAAAACGGGGGAATTGGCAAAATTTTCATCATTTTACCTACACCTTTGAAGGCACAAAGTATACTTTTTGAAACCTCCAAAGAGGGGGGAATTCCACTTTTCCCTCCCCGTCCGCGCGTTTGAACAAGGGATTATATTCGGTAAAGGTCTGACATCTTTTTGAAAAGTTGCAGTACATCCATAATAAATCTGTAAAAGTTGCTGGCTGTAACGTAACAACGCATTTTCCGTACGTCCTTTTCTCAAAAACATATATTGTATAACTGAGGTTCGAATATTCGCGACAAAGCCGACAAATGAACGGATTTTTTATAGGACTCTTGCGACACACCCTAAATAAAAAATTTGAAATTAATGTGCCTGTCAAAAATGTTACAAAAAACAAACAAAAAATAGTGTATTTGAATTTTTTTATAAAAAAAATGTCTCGACAATGCCCCGGAAAACTGTCACGATATATTTGGACCTCAGTTATATGACGAGTGTTTGAATAGCCAAACTAGTGTGAACATAAATGATAATCGAGTTATTTGGTCAGATTTCACATATTACACTCGATGAAGACTTTTTGAGGAATTTCTGCCGAAAATCAGTTTTTTTATTTCATAATTTTCTCGCGTCCTAGACGGATTTTTCCCTAAAACAAATGCTTCATAGGAGTTGAAAAGTTTACACACATCTAATATGATGTTGAACGAATCTCTCCGCGAAATAACAGTATACGTGGCTTTTACTGGCTGAGTCTGAGCCAGTTTTCACAAGTAAGCTTTTCTACACCACTTTTTTTCAATTATCAAGTTTTTATGATCCTTCACAGCCACCCTGTATACCGAATAGCAAAACACAGGTCAATCCGATTCTTGGTTACCGAGTTATTACCCTGCGGTGTTTTGGCCCACCCTGTAGGTTTCAGTAACACCATCGGATGAGGAATGATAGCCTAAAAAATTGGCGCGCAGTTTGAATTCAAAACTATTTTTGGCGCGCTTTCAAGTTTTCTGGAAATACTTTCTTTTTCACATAACATTTATATAACAAACAAAAAGTGCACCTAACTCATTGCATACGGGCGTAAGAGCCCACAAAGTTCATTTTTGATAACAAGAAACCCTGACCAAGCTAGAATATAATTCTCTCCGCATGATATTTAGACGGTCACCACCAAAAAAAGGCTAGCTATGTATATGGTTACCATTCCTTCCTTCATCCGATGATGTACATAACTGAAACATACAGGGTGGGCCAAAAAAACAACGAAAAAACGAAAAAACTTGAAATTTTAATTATGTTATCGCTTAAACTGTGTTATGTATGATGCGAGAGAGAAAAATGGTCTGGTTGATAGGAAGACGTTCTGATAATTTAACGGAATTTTAAGAAAACGCAAATGCTGTGATTCGTGACTTGATGTCGGATTGAGTTCACTTCATAAAGGGTGGCTCAGAAGTTTATGTACAGTTTTTATCGTCTTTCTGCGTGTGTAAAAGGAAGACATTTTAACGTTGTTGTTGTTGTTGTTGTTGTTGTTGTTGTTGTTGTTGTTGATGATGATGGTGGTGGTGGTGGTGATGATGATGATTATTTGTAATGATAGGACTATGAACTCCATAGGTTTTGAGCTTGGACTGACTGAGAGCATTTGACAGAATAACTGTTGTGGATCGAGTGGTCTAAAACACTGAATGAATGAGTGAGTGAGTGAGTGAGTGAGTGAGTGAGTGAGTGAGTGAGTGAGTGAGTGAGTGAGTGACTCCCCCACTATAGGGAAAATTGCGCAGTGTTCAGGCCATTTTGCCTGCAAATCTCACCGTTAAGAAGAACTGGACGAGGGAGCAATTACACTTGCCCCACCCCTGATCGACCGCTGGTGGAGGGAGAGCACTGGCGGACGAGAAGGAGAGATAAAACTGCGAATTTCCCCCACTTTGGCGGTTTCAAAAGGTTCAGTTTGTTCCCTAAGGTCTAGGTAAAATGGCACATGAAAACTGCGAATTCCCCCTCTTTGAGGAAACTCCCATAGTCCCATCGCTTTGGAGGATCAGGTCATCCGCCCACTGGCGGACAAGCTAATCCTCCAAAGGGAGGGGAATTTTTTCAAGGAGGGAGGAATTTGCGGATAATAGCTAATTTTACCTACACCTTTTAAGGATCAAACTCTACTTTTTGAAATCACAAAAGATGGGGAATTCCACTTTTCCCTCCCCTTCTCGTCCGCTAGTGCATCCGCCGGTGGACGAGAGGAAGCACAGGCACCCGAAGGGGGGAGGGGGGCGGTTAATTGAAGCCCCCTCCTCTTTGACGCGAATCAGCTATCAGCATTAATTTTTGTAATGTCCTTGGCTTGACTTGTAATGGCTTCAGCGCATCAGTCGCTCATTGGTGCCTATTCCATCTATGGCTGATTCATTGTTACTGGTTACATTTTTGCTGCGCGCATTATGAACCAATATGGCCAGTTTTTTCGTTGCTTTTTACTCATTAAAAACCCAAAATTCAACTCATTCAGATTTCGGAATTAGTTGCACCAATGCCTGTTGCAGTTTCTGAAACAAGAAAGCAGAACAGTTCATCCCGGCCACAGGTTTTGAATACTGTTTCTTAGTTTTGAATAAGGTTTCTTACCAGGTGGATCAAAAAGTTCGTGGCCACAAATACGTATAGCAGTCGTATTTACGTGAAAGTTGGTACTTCCAAACACCCCTTAGAGTACTAAAAATGATTATGACGTTTCGCCACTTCGAGTTATTTATGAATGTACAGATCAAGTACCCCAAGGGTACGTGGAAAAGTCGGGGTTCGGCTGATATTTCATTTTTTATAATGTTTCGCTTGAGCGCAAATGCCTGATGCATTGAAGTTCTATGCACCCCTAATGTTGGAGCAATCGAAACGCTAGACGACTGCCGATTTGAACGTTGCATGTGATTGAAACGTGGCTGGACGTGATGGAAACCAAAAATAGCAATAATAGCGGTACTAAAGAGTTTTATTTTTTAACGGCCAACGTAATATTTTATAGATCGAAGTGCGGGTATTTTCTTACGATACTAAGTGTCTTTCAATCACACACGGTTGATTGTTTGAGATTTGTCGTTTATACGTAGAAAATTTTAAATTGGTCCAAATCGGTGATTTTAAATAGAAGGGTCCTGGCATTGCTAAAAACCAATGCCACAAAATTCAAGTGCGGTGTTTAATAGTTTACATTATAGGCTAACATCGTGCAAAAATTCGTTGTTTCTATTGGTTTTCCAAAAAATTATGATGGTTATCCATTTCAGAGAAAAACGTCCATTTTCTCGAATCTTGACTGTTTGAAGTCAACAGTTCTATAGTACAAGCACATACGGTGCCGATTGGCTCACACCAATCTTCACATATGGGGCTACGAACTTATTGATCCATCTGGCGCAGTAACGCATGTGCGGTTCGGTATGTGCGCAGGGTCAGGGGACAATGCAAGGCCAGGCGCAGTAACGGTAAACCAGCTATGTATACTGGATGAACTCGAGCGCCGGCAGAGGACGAGCACGCCCTCCAAAGCACCAGCGGACAAAGGGGGAAGAGAGAGTGGAACTCCGCCCTCTTTGGTAGTTTCAAAAAGTTGACTTTGTTCCCTAAGGTGTAGTTAAAATGACCTAACTCCTACTAATTCCCCCTCTTTGGAGAGATTCCCCTCCCTTTGGCGGTGTGGCGCTCGTCCGCCGGTGTTCCAAACGGAGGGGAAATCGATCCGTTAGACCTGGTTACCAAAATATCTGGCTAATGATGTGCTAATGACAGTAAACTATGTACATGTACCTTTTGTATAAATGGAATATTTTCTGTTCGTTATTTTCTGACTTGTTCTAGTTTACTGTAATGGCAGACTTAACTCGAATCATTTGGATCTAGCTGCAGTTCTCCGTCGAGGTAAATTTGAATTTCAAATCAGTTGCAAAAACTCCTCACGACACTAACCATAATTTATTTCCGCGTTAACGAATATTTCTGTATTCCCGAACAGTGAAAACCAATTGCCATTCATGTTCTCTGTTCAGCTCGTTTACACTCACTATAGCCGATCCAGGGTTTCTTTTTAGCCAAGAAAACTTTGGCGCGCAGTTTGAATTCAATTATGCTTTTGGCGCACTCTGTAATTTCCGAAAAAAAGTGTTTGTTTTCGATAGCATTTGCATAACATATTAACGGTGCGCCAAAATCATTGCACACGTGTTAAACGGCTTATCAATATCAATATCAGTAACATGATACCAATACCCTGACCAAGCTATAGACGCTATTCATACTTATTTGCGACGCGTCGCGC
>OZ038445.1:26578568-26580006 GCA_964036265.1 Daptonema setosum
CCACAACTAACAAAACTAAAAATATAGTAGGATATAAAACCAACGTGGTCATACAGTAAAAAAATTAATCTAAAATAAATAGAAAATCTAACGTAACCGTGCGAAAAAGCTCATTCAACCATCACCCAATTGCAAAAATTTGGTCAGAAATATGGGTACAATCGTTACATAAAATTGTGGGTCCAGAAAACCAGACCCTTCCTCAAATGCACTCTGTCCTGTATATACTGGCGGACGAGCTTATCCTCTAAAGGGAAGGGAATTTCTTTAAAGAGGGGGAATCGGCAGTTTTCAGGCCATTTTACCTGCACCTTAGGGAACAAATTCCACATTTGGACTCACATTTGGTGAGTGAGTGAGTGAGTGAGTGAGTGAGTGAGTGAGTGAGTGAGTGAGTGAGTGAGTGAGTGAGTGAGTGAGTGAGTGAGTGAGTGAGTGAGTGAGTGAGTGAGTGAGTGAGTGGGTGAGTGAGCGAGTGAGTGAATGAGTGAGTGAGTGAGTGAGTGAGTGAGTGAGTGAGTGAGTGAGTGAGTGAGTGAGTGAGTGAGTGAGTGAGTGAGTGAGTGAGTGAGTGAGTGAGTGAGTGAGTGAGTGAGTGAGTGAGTGAGTGAGTGAGTGAGTGAGTGAGTGAGTGAGTGAGTGAGTGAGTGAGTGAGTGAGTGAGTGAGTGGCCATTGAGTGATACTGATAAGGCACACTAAAACCATTCTTCTGATATGGTATTAGTGTGCCTTATGACTTCAGTTAAATGGAGAAGTCCAAGTAAAAAAAAGTGAGTGAGTGAGTGTGTGAGTGAGTGAGTGAGTGAGTGAGTGAGTGAGTGAGTGAGTGAGTGAGTGAGTGAGTGAGTGAGTGAGTGAGTGAGCGAGTGAGTGAGTGAGTGAGTGAGTTAGTGAGTGAGTGAGTGAGTGAAAGAGTGAGTGAGTGAGTGAGTGAATGAATGAGTGAGTGAGTGAGTGAGTGAGTGAGTGAGTGAGTGAGTCAGTGAGTCAGTGAGTGAGTGAGTGATATATACTGGCGGACGAGCTTATCCTCTAAAGGGAAGGGAATTTCGTTAAAGAGGGGGAATCGGCAGTTTTCAGGCCATTTTACCTGCACCTTAGGGAACACATTCCACTTCTTGAAACCGCCAAAGAGGGCGGACTTCCACTTTCCATACCCCTTCTCGTCCGCTAGTGCCTGTATATCAAGAGACGGCCGCTAGGCCGTTCCCTTAATATGGTTTCTCTTACTTTTTCACGTACTGAGATGTTCAGGTTGTCAAGATGACCGACCTCCAGTTCCCTACACGGCCAGCGGCATTCATCTGCATCCGAATCCGGGTCCGTATTGCTACCGGCATTCACGTTCGTATAATTCTAGTGTGGGTCAGAAAATGCGCACACATACATATTCTAGGTCGTCGGTCAAGTTCTATATTAAAAAATTTATTCTGCTC
>OZ038445.1:26580206-26582706 GCA_964036265.1 Daptonema setosum
TTACCGTTTTTGGCGGCCCGTAATTTTTTTGAAGATAGCTGAGCAAATAATATTTTATGTATTGAATAGAACTTCAGTCTTTCCAAACAGCCTATCAATACGAAGGACTTCAATATTTTAGACTTGACAATAATCTGAGTTTCAAATGAGCAAAAATCGTCAACAAGGTCAAAATTTTCAATTATCTGTTTTTCAGGTTTTACAGCAAGTACAATGGGTTTATCAAAAAATGAGTCGAAATGAGGTAATACTGAAATTGAATTCCGCGTCGAATGAGCACAATTTGATGATCATTCGGACTTTAACCATATCTGTAATTTAGCTTATCTGTAATAAAAATCTCCATAATTTTTTCTTCCATGTACCCCCTTGCCACTTTTGCTTGTTTCACGATTATGAGAAGTTAGATAGCGGAGCATACTAACATAGGTGTCGTATACATTCAGTAAAAATTTCCGTTTGATCGAACCACTCTATCGCTCATACAACGATTCTTTCTCCATTTTGCCTGCGATTTTTGACATTTTTTTAATAAAACCCCTTAAAAATGGTGCAAATACTATTCCGATCTGCGGGACAGTTTGATAATCGTTTTCTATGCTGAAAATTGACCTAGGTACCAAATTTCAGCTTTATCGGTTCGGCCCAACTTGCTGACAGCGTTTTTGCGAAGAAAAAAAAAACGGAAAATCGCATTTTCATCATTTTCGGACCTGAAAAATGAAAATTTATCCCTACCGGGTTAAAAATAGCCAAACAGACGTAGAATCGCACGAGAAAACCGATAAAACAGACTAGAAGTTGATACGATGAGGCTAGATCGAGATACCCGCAAAAAAGCTTATCTTAATCGAACCATATTAAGGGAACGGCCTAGCGGCCGTCCCTTGATAGATATTCGATATTTATTATTAGATATTTATTATTCGATATTAGATATTAGATAATAGATAATAGATATTGGACATTAGAAATTAGATATTAGTTGTTCGATAGTCGATATTAGATATTAGATAAAAGATATTAGATAATAGATATTAGAAAACAGATATTAGATATTGGATATTAGATATTAGACATTAGACATTAGATATTAGACTACTTGTTAACGTTTTCACAAAAATATAATGAAACAATGTCCAGTTTGTTGAAAAAATACAAATGTTAGGATAAACAAAAATATTTTGTAAACATCATTTCGAACAATCCTAAATATAGATAATTCAATGTTATACAAATGAAAACTGGGAAACTGGTATTCGGATAATGTTTCCAAAAGTAAATGTAAAGAAATTATAATTGATCAAAACAAGATTATGTAGATAGTCAGTGATTACAAATGCCTGAAAACATCAATCATGAAGTAAGAGTTGACGTCAGATCTGTTACACATTGGGTTGATAATTTTTTTTTAGTGATATAGAAGAAGACACACATTCCGAAAGTACAGTCATAATAGTAATGATGAGAAGTCTATAAATATATTCAATATGATTTAGTAGTAAAGGAAGCGAGGAACAACGGGGTTTGACTGATTTTCATCTTCATGCAAAAATGGCAAAAAATAGATATTAATGTTCGTATGCAAAAATGCTCCACCGATTCACACTGATTTTGGCTGACCCAGAGGCAATATTACAAAACCCAGAAATTTTTCTAGAACTTTTACAAAACGCCAAAATTTTCTGTCATCAAAAATATATTCCATAGGAAGTTTTACTGTTCGTTAACCCCCGATTACCTATCGTTAGGCCCGTTCGTTACCTATCGCAGCGGTGATATTTCAGTGGTCACCATTCTCATAGAAATTTGTGTATGGAAGAAATTCTAAGAAAATTACTGGGGCTTGGAAATATGTGACACAGAGGGCAGTACGGTTATACATACATATATCTAGCTTGATCAGCGCTTCTAGTTAGGCAAAAACTTTTGGCGCGCAGTTTGAATTCAAATCTGTTTTGGCGCGTTTTCAGAGATTTAAGAAATATTAAAACCTTTTCTCATTTTATTTGGAAAACTTACGAAAATTTGCTCCTAAGTCATTGCTTACCTACGTAACCAACCCGCACAGTTAAATTTTGATAACAAAAACCCTGACCAAGTTATACATACATAGTTGAACATAGGAGGTACATAGTTGAACATAGAAAGTACATAGTTGAACATCGAAAGTACATATTTGGACAAAGAAAATACATAGTTGGACATAGAAAATACATTGTTGAACATAGAAAGGACATGTTGAACATAGAAAGTACAATTGTAGTTGAACATAGGAAATAATTTTTTTATTTATTTTTTATTTTTTACATATTTGAACATAGAAAATACATAGTTGAACATATGAACGAACTGTCTTGTGAATAGTCGTTACATAGAAAGTACATTTGTAGTTGAACATAGAAAGTACATAGTTGAACATAGAAAGTACGTAGTTGAACATAGAAAATACATTATTGAACATACAGGGTGGGCCAAAAAAACGTGTCGCGTTTGATCG
>OZ038445.1:26585206-26592706 GCA_964036265.1 Daptonema setosum
CTTTGATCGACTTCTCCTCCCTGTGGAGGATTAGCTCGTCCGCCAGTGAAACGCGTGTTTAGTGCTGGCCCGCTACTGCTCACAGATCACCTAATTTATTCTCTCCGTATCTAATGGTGAGCCAAATAATTTTTTTAATATTGAACTTGACCGATGACCTATGCGCATTTTCTGACCCACATTGTAGGTATAACTATACGAACTTGTATGCCGGAGGCAATACGGACCCGGATTAAAATGCAGATGAATGCCGCTGTCAGTGTAGGGAACTGTAGCTCGGTCATCTTGACAACCTGAAAAACTCAGATTATGAGCCCCAGTCACTATGAATCGACAAGTCCAGGAAGAAAATCATTATTTTGTGAAGCCACCTCCGATGCCAGTGGAAATGAGTTTCTATGGTGAATCGATATCACTGATCACGATTCACATGTTCCCACGTTTCAAATGTCACTCAAAATAAAGATATTTGCAAATTAATAGACTAGAGCGCACTAAAAAAAATTTTAAATGCATGTATTTGCTACAAAGGTTTGTGACAAGAAATTCATTTGAGTTTGGATCTCCATACTTCATACAGCTAATTGTTAGAGTCTTACGATACTTGTATGAAATTTTCAAGGAAATTGAACGGACCAAAATTTTTATTTGCCGGTTTGACCGTTGCAGATTGAGCGCTTTTTTGCCTCTTTTTTTCGTTTTCCACACAGATTTAATAGAAAAACATTCTGGTTTGGATTGGATCAAAAATTGAGCGTGAGTTTTATCCGCAAGGTTCTTATGAACAAGTCTATAAAAGAAATCGGAGCCCAAATTCTGTTCGAGATGTTTTTGAAATCGTTTTCAAACGCGCGCGTGTGCAAATTAACCTGTACATGGCAAGTTGTAGGGACGGGCGAGTGGCGGGCGGAAAAATCGTAGGGAATTTTGACGAAAACATGAAACAACGGTAACATGTCATTCAATTTTGCCCTAGACAAAAATTTTGATTCTTGAATAAACTGAAAAAGTTGAGATATTCAGTCATTCCCACTTCTTATCTTCCGCTAATTCGATTATACGCCGGAGCAAATGTTTCGCTCTCCGATTCATCAAGCAATCCTATTACAGCGAAGGAAAAAAATGAAATAGCGGAACGCCTCCTTTTTGGGTTAAAAACGCCTTCCCTGAGAAAACCTACAGGTTGTATGGGAAGTGTGGCCCCTCTTATCAAAATCGAGTTCTATAGCGTTTTGGAACCTACCAGGGTAGTGTATCATTACCCTTATAACCGTTTGGTTCAAAGTTGCTTAAAACCGGAAATATCCGGATTTTTCGATTTTGGCATGTGAGCACGCGTCAACATGCGATCTGGACACTTCAAACGGCGGCCGTCAGCGATAGAGTCCTCCAACCACTGAATGGATAACAGATCATGAAAGTAGACTTAATTCCGCGTGTTTTGAGCACTATTTGACCGCATTTGATCAATTATTCAATCTAGAAATCAAACCTGGAAATTTTTGAAAATTAACTTTTTTTAAAAAAATTGTCAAGTTGAAGAGATAAATGTCAAAATAAAAAAAGTTGCAAGGTTTATCCAGACAAACCGAGTATGAACAATGATGCCCCCATAGTAGACCTTCAAAAAGGTCATGTTGCCGCGTGCTCACATGCCAAAATCGAAAAATCCGGATATTTCCGGTTTTAAGCAGCTTTGAACCAAACGGTTTTAGGGTAAAGATACACTACCCTGGTAGGTTCCAAAACGCTATAGAACTCGATTTTGATAAGAGGGGCCAATATCTGTAGGTTTTCTCAGGCAAGGTGTTTTAAACAACCAAACGGTTATTCATTTCATATTAATTTCTTTTGAATTTGTTTTCACTATATAACTTTTTTGTTTTGTCCCTACGTTTGAGTCATTTTCTCGCCCGCCACTGGCCCACCTCTTCAATTTGCCATGTACAGGTTAATTTGCACACGCGCGCGTTTGAAAACGATCTTAAAAACATCTTGAACATAATTTGGGCTCCGATTCCTTTTATAGACTTGCGGATAAAACTCACGCAAACTTTTCGTTCCAATCCGAACCAAAATGTTTATCTATTAAATCTGTGTGGAAAACGCGAAAAAGAGGCAAAAAAGCGCTCAATCTGCGACGCAACGGTCAAACCGGTAAATAATAATTTTGGTCCGTTCATTTTCCTTGAAACTTTCATACGAGTATCGTATGACTCTAACAATTAGCTGTATGAAGTATGGAGTACCAAACTCAAAGGAATTTCTTGTCAAAAGCCTTTGTAGCGAATGCGTGCGTTTCGAAATATTTTTTGCTACTGACCTGATGTGGTGTCTCCCAATATATGTATAGCCTGATCGTAAACACACTCGTTATGAGTTTTTCTCTTTGTAAACCTGGAATCCTTTGAGTACACAGCGTCAATCGAAAATTGAAAACCCCAAAAAATAGGCGCGAATTCAAATTTCACGAAACGAAAAAGTACGTTATGTGAAGAATGTGTATTTCAGTTGAAAATAAGAATTCAATCATATTTGAAAAAATTCATAGGTGTTTCCAGCCCAATCGAAAACCCTATGAGCTCTGATTATAATCATTTATTTGAAGGCTCCGTCCAGAGCTTCCGAATCCTACGCCTTCAGGCGTGCCCGTTAACGCAACGACAATTTGACTTGAAAATAAGCAAATAATGAAATTCGAGAAAAATCATAGGTGTTCGCAGCGCTATTGGAAACCCTTTAGGGCAATGATATTATTAGTTTTTTCAAACCTCCTTTCAGAATCAGCAAGAACTTCCGAATCCTACGCCTTCAGACGTACCCATCGAACGCGACTACCATTTGAGTTGAAAATAGGCAAATAATTCAATACGAATAAGATGCATAGGAGCTCGCAGCGCTATGAAAACCCTTGAGGCAAAAAATATTTTTATTAATCTTGAACCTCCGTCAGAAACCGACAGATCCTAATCCTAGGCCAAACCCATAGCAGTGAAATGTATAAAAAAAACTATGAATGCGCGCCGCCGCTGAGCCGCACAACACACGCGCACTCACACACTGCGACTGCCCACACCATTAAGGCATTGTAAGTTCAGTATTTCAAATTTATATTCTGGAGTAAATTTTTTCCCAAAATTCTTTCTTCAGATAAAAATTTTTTTTGCGTGGTAAAAGTGATAGGTCGAAATATTTCGCAGGGTGCGTTTACGATCAAGCTATATGATGATATACCTGATGTGTTGTCACCCCATATGGCTACTGACCTGTTATGGTGTCACCCAATATGGCTACTGACCTGATGTGGTGTCACCCCATATGGCTACTGACCTGATGTGGTTTCGCTCCATATGGCTACTGACCTGATGTGGTGTCACCCCATATGGCTACTGACCTGATGTGGTTTCACCCCATATGGCTACTGCCCTGATGTGGTGTCACCCCATATGGCTACTGACCTGATGTGGTTTCAACCCATATGGCTACTGCCCTGATGTGGTGTCACCACATATGGCTACTGACCTGATGTGGTGTCACCCCATATGGCTACTGACCTGATGTGGTTTCAACCCATATGGCTACTGCCCTGATGTGGTGTCTTCCCATATGGCTACTGCCCTGATGTGGTGTCACCCCATATGGCTACTGACCTGATCAAGGTTTCACCCCATATGACTACTGACCTGATGTGGTGTCACCCCATATGGCTACTGACCTGATGTAGTGTCACCCCATATGGCTACTGACCTGATGTGGTGTCACCCCATATGGCTACTGACCTGATGTGGTTTCACTCCATATGGCTACTGACCTGATGTGGTGTCACCCCATATGGCTACTGACCTGATGTGGTGTCACCCCATATGGCTACTGACCTGATGGCATATTTGGAAACTGCACCCACTTTTTGTCAAAATCCCAAATTCGACTTTTTCATTTTGGATTCACGGACAGGCTAAACTAGGCTATCTCCTTCACTAACGTACAGTCTATGCTCGGAACTAAGCCTAAGCCGTACAAACAATCCAATGGTTATTAGCTGTCATTGGGTTGCACGAATTCTGACAAAAAGTGGGTGCAGTTTACAAATATGCGACCTGATGTGGTTTCACCCCATATGGCTACTGCCCTGATGTGGTGTCACCCCATATGGCTACTGACCTGATGTGGTTTCACCCATATGACTACTGACCTGATGTGGTGTCACCCCATATGGCCTCAGCGTCTGTCGACCCAGGATACTGTGCGTTGATCATAACCTGATGTAATTAATAAAATAAATGGGCAAATACAGAGGGCCAAAAAACTCTCCGATTTCGCGAGACCACTTTTGCTGTGGTCAATAATTTTTCTTGAAATAAGCAGGTTATTCCAAAAAAAAATTCTATTTTATTTGAGAAAATTACCAACATATTCGCTAGGAAAATCCGCAAATTTTATTGCATACGTCAAATCGATTACCAGTGTGCCATCTTTGAAATCTACAACGTAGAAGTTTAAATCGCATTGCCTGAGAAAACCTACGGTTTGTATGGGGGTAAGCGTCGACCAAATTTTTTTGAGCTGTTAGTGGTTTTCGAACCACTATCTGGTGGGTATTAATCGACCATAGTATTAGGGTCCACAGATGTTTCAATCCTGAGAACGAGGACTTCAAAATTTTAAAATTGCTATTTTGGAAATTTTCGAAAAAGTGAGTTTTTTCGTGTTTCATAATTTTGTTGTTCAATATTACTATCTGCGACATGTATGATGATGTTTGGCATGTTTTCAGCTTCATTTTGAGCTATAACAGAAGTTAATTTGATAAGTTTTCAAAAGTCAACCAGTGGGTGAAGTATGCGCAACCTGGCTGTTTTTTTTGCCAATAATTTGTGTTGAACTCAAATAACTTTTGTTTAAATCAATATTTTTATTTGTGAGGTGTGGGATAATGTTTGGCATGTTTTCGGCTTCATTTTGAACTATGGAAGAAGTGAATTTGATGATTTTTCAATAGTCAACCAGTGGATAATTTTTACGCAACCTGGCTGTTTTTTCGCAAATAATTAATGTTTACCTTCAATAACTTTTGTATATAGAAAGATGTGGACTCGATAACAGCTGAATAACCGTTTATTTATGTTGAACTAAATGTTGGCAACCTTTTTAGCTCAATAAACGATTGTTAAGACGCTGTTGGGTTTCTAATATAGCTCTGCAACACCTGACAATGTGGCGACCATTCACAAAAAAAAATCAAAAGTTTCAATATTTTTGAACAATGTGAATAAACATTGTGAAATTGCTCAAATAAATGGTAAATAGTGTTAGTAAGTTTAAAATTATTTTTTTATGTAATTTTCATTGAAATTTGTGAGTTAATTAATGTCAAAGAAAAAAATCGACTTTTCTCATTTTGATACATTTTGTCTATACAAATAGCCAAAAAGTCTCAACCAGCTGTGACCCACTTGAAATTATTCAATAGCGTAAACCGTTTTCAAACACAAACGGTTTGTAAAGATACCTATAATTACAAAATTATGAACTTTTTATTTTGATAGGAATTCTCAAATATCATTTATTGCGTAACTGAACGGATTTTCAACACTTCTAAAGGACATCCCGATACTGCGAGTAAAAGATAAATTGGTTCAACGAATTTATCTATATCAATAAAACAATTGATAAATGAGTTGATTTACTGCTAAGAAGTCTGTTTAAACAAAGAAAACCCGACGATTTTGATAGATATTCAAAAAACTATGACTAATAATAGCTCTCAGTTAGAATAACCAAGATGGGAACCCTATCACTATCCATCTTTACGATTACTCAATTTGAAATTATGTTTTGTCATTTGGTGTAAAACCTGTTCAGTGGTGTCCTGTAAACCTTTTCTTTACCTTTTCAAAAGCCGAGTTTTCCTCAATAACGGAAAGTGTTGATAGAATTTGGGGGAGATATGAAAATGGGTCTGACGCACCTTTTCAGTCTACTTGATGAAAAAAAACATTACGTTGGCTGACTATTTATCATGCTAGAACATTGCCTGAAAGATATTATGTGGTAAAAAAGTTTATAGCAATCATTGAACTCACATGGTTATGGGTGGTTGGGTGTTACTATGTGGCCTTGCATCGTCCCTGCGCGCATGTGGAACATTATGTCCAGTTTTATAGTTGCTTTTCACTCAGTACTTCGCAATTAGTATAAGTAATGCATCTTGATTGCTAAACAAGAAAATGAAATAGTTCATCACCGCGAAGTTGTTGTAGCACTGCTACCAAACTTTTCAATAATGTTTCACATGCCCGCATTCTACTCTCACCTTTACCGCTCGGTGATTCTTAGGAACTGGGCCCAGCCAGATACATACTTCGGAACATGACATTCTGGCACCACTGAACACACTTGCGGACAAGGGAAGACCGGAAAGTGGAATTCTCCTTTTTGCAGTTTCAAAAAACAGAAATTGGTGTTCAATATGAAGGTGAAATAACTTTTGGTTCCACTCTTTCTGAAAAATTTCTCTTCCCCCTGGCAGATTTAATCGTTTTTTTTGTGTCTGAAAATAACCAGAAAAGAGTAATTTCGAAGTAAGAAAGCCACACAAACAAAAAATGTTATATACATGTAAGCATTATTATGGAAAGGAACGTCCAAAAAAAACGCGAACTATACAACCGCTTATAAGGTTTTTGGTTAGACGAATCTAGATTATTAAAAATCAATTAATAAATGTGAAAGTGTCGATTCTTTGCGATAGAAAAAGAACCCGCTCATTGGGTGTCTTCTGTGTGCCATTATAAATGAAATGTACCGAACCAAAAAAAATTGGAATTTTTTATACTTAGTTTTTCTCAAAATACTGGAATTTCCGCAAAGGATTTTTTTCTAAATTACGGAGCATGAAACCCCAAATATCATTTGTTTTGTTTATGAGATTTAATATTTTAAACCAATTTTTACATCAACCTTTTACTCGCAGTATCATGTTTCCACGGGATTTCCTTTAGAAGTGTTGAAAATCCGTTCAGTTACGCAATAAATAATATTTGAGGATTCCTATCAAAATAAAAAGTTCATAATTTTGTAATTATATGTATCTTTACAAACCATTTGTTTTTGAAAACGGTTTATGCTATTGAATAATTTCAAGTGGGTCACTATATAACAGCTGGTTGAGACTTTTTGGCTATTTGTGTAGACAAAACGTATCAAAATGAGAAATGTCGATTTTTGTCTTTGACATTAATTAACTTACAAATTTCAGTGAAAATTACATTAAAATAATAATTTTAAACTTTCTAACACTAAGTACCATCCATTTGAGCAATTTAACAATGTTTATTGCAATTTCAAAAAATATTGAAAATTTTGTGAATGGTCGCCTCATTGTCAGGTGTTGCAGAGCTATATTAGAAACCCAACAGCGTCTTAACAATCGTTTATTGAGCTAAAAAGGTTGCCAACACTTTGTTTAACATAAATAAACAGTTATACAGCTGTTATCGA
>OZ038445.1:26597706-26606161 GCA_964036265.1 Daptonema setosum
ACAGAATGTAAACGAGCTGAACAGAGAACATGAATGGCAATTGGATTTCACTGTTCGGTGAACCTGTCCGGACTCCGGGTTTACAAAAATATTCATTTATAACGCGGAAATAAATTATGGTTAGTGTGGTGAGGAGTTTTTCAACTGATTTGAAATTCAAGTTTTCCTCGACGAAGAACTGCAGCTAGATCCAAATGATTCGAGTTAAATCTACGATTACAGTAATTTAGAACCAATGTCAGAAAACAACGGCAAAAAATTTTCCATTTATACAAAAGAGATATGTATTGTAATGGCAGTAGCACATCATGTCATTGTCATGATATTCCATTTATAAAAAAGAGATATATATGTCATATGGCACGTTTTAATATAGAGCCGTTGACTTCAAACAGTCAAGATTCAAGAAAATGGACGTTTGTCTCTGAAATGGATAACCATCAATAAATGTTTTGAAAACCAATAGAAACAAAAGATTTTTTTGCACGATGTTAGCCTATTATTTAATCCGTGGTATTCGTAATGTGGCATTCGTTTTTAGCAATGCCAGATTTGAAAGCGCGCCAAAAGCATATTGGAATTCAAACTGCGCGCCAAAATCTTTATGGCCAACAAGAAACCCTGGAACGGTTATACAGAGTATAAACGAGCTGAACATGAATGGCAATTGGATTTCACTGTTCGATGAATCTGTCCGGGAATACAGAGATATTTATTTATAACGCGGAAATAAATTATGGTTAGTGTCGTGAAAGTTTTTCAACTGATTTGAAATTCGCATTTTCCTCGACGAAGAACTGCAGCTAGATCCAAATGATTCGAGTTGAGTCTGACACTGGCGGACGATCTAAACCTCCGAAGGGAGGGGAAATTTCGTCAAAGAGGGGGGAATTGATAGTTTTGAGACTATTTTACCTACACCATAGGGAACAACTGCTCTTTTTTAACTCGCCAAAGTGGGGGGAATTTCACTTTTCCCTCTCCTTCTCGTCCGCTATAGTGATGTCAATAGCCAGAAACTTTGGTAACCAGATCCAACTGATCGATTTCGCTTTCGTTTGGAGCACTGGCGGACGAGCCAAACCTCCAAAGGGAGGGGAATACGAAAAAACTGGCCATAATGTTTCATAATGTGCGCAGCAAAATGCACAATTGCAAAAATGCAAAAATGCAAAAATGCAAAAATGCAAAAATGCAAAAACGCATAAATACAAAAATGCAAAAATGCAACTAGTAACGATTAATCAGCCATACATAGATGGAATGGGCACCAACGAGCGACTGATGCGCTGCAAGCCATCAAAGTACGTTACAAAAATTGGCCCGGATCGCTGATTTGTGTTAAAGAGGAGGGGGCTTCAATTAACCGCCCCGGAGTAGCCCCCCCTCAGTTTGGGCTTGTCGCTTGCGGACGAAAAGCGGTGGAAAAAGGGGAATTCCTCCCTCTTGATGTTTTTCAAAAAGGTGTAGGGGAACCCTCAATTAGGGAGTGAGTGAGGCAGTGAGTGAGTGAGTGAGTGAGTGAGTGAGTGAGTGAGTGAGTGAGTGAGTGAGTGAGTGAGTGAGTGAGTGAGTGAGTGAGTGAGTGAGTGAGTGAGTGAGTGAGTGAGTGAGTGAGTGAGTGAGTGAGTGAGTGAGTGAGTGAGTGAGTGAGTGAGTGAGTAAGTGAGTGAGTGAGTGAGTGAGTGAGTGAGTGAGTGAGTGCGAGTGAGCGGTTAGTGAGTGAGTGGGTGATGAGTATGTGATTGAGTGAGTGAGTGATTGAGGTATTCAAGGGCAATAAGATTGAGGAATTCTTAATGAAGAAATCCTTTTAGTTAAAAAAATAAATAAATTGTACAGGTCAGGCAGTATGCTCACTACATTAAATGGTGCACAATGTTGATGCTGCTCAGCCAGTCAGTCATTCATTCAGTCAGTCAGTCAGTCAGTCAGTGATTCAGTCAGTCAGTCAGTCAGTGATTCAGTCAGTCAGTCAGTCAGTCAGTCAGTCAGTCAGTCAGTCAGTCAGTCAGTCAGTCAACATCATTTCATCAACTATTGCGCAATAAAAACGTTCAATATGCCGCACAGACTTTACTGGTCTATAGACTCTACGGAGAAAGCAGTGGCTAAACTACAAAATAAACGTCTGAAAAATACAGACAGAATAGTCAGCGCAGACTTCTCTACGTTATATACAAAACTTCCACACAATGTGATCATAGAACAAATGGGCTACTTAATCAACCTGCTATTTAAAAATGGAAAACGGGGAAAATATTTAAAACTCAATTATAAACACAGTTTCTACACAAACACAGTTGTTAACAATAACAAGACAATATGTGCAACTGGTCTCATAAGTCTAATAATGACTGTTCTGAAAGAAACATACATAAAGTTTGGGTCGTTTGTCTTCAGGCAGACAACAGGTATCCCAATGGGTGGCAACGCAAGTCCCGAGCTCGCTGATTTGACATTATCTGTCATGGAATATCGTTATCTAATCGCACATCCCGACATACAAACAAAGCTTTGTGGCACGATGCGATATATTGATGACATCTGCTGTATCTCAAACGAGAATTTTATGGATTTAAGCAAAGACATATATGATGTCAGCTTACCACTTAATAGAACCAATGCTCCTGACAATCAGGCAGATTACCTGGACATAAAAATTCAACTTGTCCAATCAGAACACGGAGTGAACAAAATCGATTTATCAGTGTACGACAAAAAAGACGCATTCCCATTCAAAGCAATTCGCTACGTGCACAATGATAGTAACGTGTCTAAGAAAGTCACGGCTAATATTATATGTGGTCAGATAATCCGCACGGCGAGAATAGTGAACCGGCTGAGTAGTTTCACTGCGGCGAGTATAAATATCTGCAGAGCGTTGAAAGAAAACGGGCATTCCGACCCGTTCATAACAAAACACATGTTGAGAACATTATGGTTGCACTACGAGTGCATTAACAAATTTGGCATATTGAAGGTAAAAAGCCAATTACTCAAGCTATGCGCTGAGATTATAGTGGGAGATACTGATGAGGGCTAACCACTAGAAACTCGTCTATCTTTAGGCCCGAAACGAGTTTGAAAAGTTTATGATACGGTCATACAAAGTCATGATGCATTCTAGTTGTAATGAAGTTATTAAATTATCAGTCAGTCAGTCAGTCAGTCAGTAGTCAGTCAGTCAGTCAGTCAGTCAGTCAGTCAGTCAGTCAGTCAGTCAGTCAGTCAGTAGTTCAGTCGCAGATGATCAGTCAGGCTGTGTTCTGAGATCATTATTTTCAATGGTCTATCATTATGCATGTCAACAAGGCAACAACAATGAATTGTTGTTGTCTTGTTGACTTGCGAGTGTAGTGAGCATACTGCCTGACCTGTATTGTGAGTGAGGCCTTGCATTATCCCCTGACCCAGCGCACATACCGTACCGCACATGCGTTACTGAGCCTGCCTTGCATTGTCCCCTGATAGCGCACATACCGTACCGCACATGCGTTACTGCGCCTGCCTTGCATTGTCCCCTGACCCAGCGCACATACCGTACCGCACATGCGTTACTACGCCTGCCTTGCATTGTCCCCTGATAGCGCACATACCGTACCGCACATGCGTTACTGCGCCTGCCTTGCATTGTCCCCTGATAGCGCACATACCGTACCGCACATGCGTTACTGCGCCTGCCTTGCATTGTCCCCTGACCCAGCGCACATACCGTACCGATCATGCGTTACTGCGCATGGCCTTGCTTTGTCCCCTGATAGCGCACATACCGTACCGATCATGCGTTACTGCACCTGGCCTTGCATTGTCCCCTGATAGCGCGTATACCGTACCGATCATGCGTTACTGCGCCTGGCCTTGCATTGTCCCCTGATAGCGCACATACCGTACCGATCATGCGTTACTGCGCCTGGCCTTGCATTGTCCCCTGACCCAGCGCACATACCGTACCGCACATGCGTTACTGCGCCTGCCTTGCATTGTCCCCTGATAGCGCACATACCGTACCGCACATGCGTTACTGCGCCTGCCTTGCATTGTCCCCTGACCCAGCGCACATACCGTACCGATCATGCGTTACTGCGCATGGCCTTGCTTTGTCCCCTGATAGCGCACATACCGTACCGATCATGCGTTACTGCACCTGGCCTTGCATTGTCCCCTGATAGCGCGTATACCGTACCGATCATGCGTTACTGCGCCTGGCCTTGCATTGTCCCCTGATAGCGCACATACCGTACCGATAATGCGTTACTGCGCCTGGCCTTGCATTGTCCCCTGACCCAGCGCACATACCGTACCGCACATGCGTTACTGCGCCTGGCCTTGCATTGGCCCCTGATAGCGCACATACCGTACCGCAAATGCGTTACTGCGCCTGGCCTTGCATTAGCCCCTGATAGCGCACATACCGTACCGATCATGCGTTACTGCGCCTGCCTTGCATTGTCCCCTGACCCAGCGCACATACCGTACCGCAAATGCGTTACTGCGCCTGGCCTTGCATTGGCCCCTGATAGCGCACATACCGTACCGATCATGCGTTACTGCGCCTGCCTTGCATTGTCCCCTGACCCAGCGCACATACCGTACCGCACATGCGTTACTGCGCCTGGTCTTGCATTGTCCTCAGACCCAGCGCACATACCGTACCGATCATGCGTTACTGCGCCTGGCCTTGCATTGTCCCCTGATAGCGCACATACCGTACCGATCATGCGTTACTGCGCCTGCCTTGCATTGTCCCCTCCCCTGATAGCGCACATACCGTACCGATCATGCGTTACTGCGCCTGGTCTTGCATTGTCCCCTGACCCTGCGCACATACCGTACCGCACATGCGTTACTGCGCCTGGTCTTGCATTGTCCCCTGACCCTGCGCACATACCGTACCGATCATGCGTTACTGCGCCTGGCCTTGCATTGTCCCCTGACCCAGCGCACATACCGTACTGATCATGCGTTACTGCGCCTGGCCTTGCATTGTCCCCTGATAGCGCACATACCGTACCGATCATGCGTTACTGCGCCTGGCCTTGCATTGTCCCCTGATAGCGCACATACCGTACCGCACATGCGTTACTGCGCCTGGTCTTGCATTGTCCCCTGACCCTGCGCACATACCGTACCGCACATGCGTTACTGCGCCTGGCCTTGCATTGTCCCCTGACCCTGCGCACATACCGTACCGCAAATGCGTTACTGCGCCTGCCTTGCATTGTCCCCTGATAGCGCACATACCGTACCGATCATGCGTTACTGCGCCTGGCCTTGCATTGTCCCCTGATAGCGCACATACCGTACCGATCATGCGTTACTGCGCCTGGCCTTGCATTGTCCCCTGATAGCGCACATACCGTACCGATCATGCGTTACTGCGCCTGCCTTGCATTGTCCCCTGATAGCGCACATACCGTACCGATCATGCGTTACTGCGCCTGGCCTTGCATTGTCCCCTGATAGCGCACATACCGTACCGATCATGCGTTACTGCGCCTGGCCTTGCATTGTCCCCTGATAGCGCACATACCGTACCGCACATGCGTTACTGCGCCTGGCCTTGCATTGTCCCCTGATAGCGCACATACCGTACCGCACATGCGTCACTGCGCCAGTTGGATCAATAAGTTCGTAGCCCCATATGTGAAGATTGATGTGAGCCAATCGGCACCGCATGAGCATATACATACTACAGGTAAATGATACTAATCAGCTGGATCGTATGTATACTGGCACGTTTTAATATAGAGCCGTTGACTTCAAACAGTCAAGATTCAAGAAAATGGACGTTTGTCTCTGAAATGGATAACCATCAATAAATGTTTTGAAAACCAATAGAAACAAAAGATTTTTTTGCACGATGTTAGCCTATTATTTAATCCGTGGTATTCGTAATGTGGCATTCGTTTTTAGCAATGCCAGATTTGAAAGCGCGCCAAAAGCATATTGGAATTCAAACTGCGCGCCAAAATCTTTATGGCCAACAAGAAACCCTGGAACGGTTATACAGAGTATAAACGAGCTGAACATGAATGGCAATTGGATTTCACTGTTCGATGAATCTGTCCGGGAATACAGAGATATTTATTTATAACGCGGAAATAAATTATGGTTAGTGTCGTGAAAGTTTTTCAACTGATTTGAAATTCGCATTTTCCTCGACGAAGAACTGCAGCTAGATCCAAATGATTCGAGTTGAGTCTGACACTGGCGGACGAGCCAAATCTCCAAAGGGAGAGAAAATTTCGTCAAAGAGGGGGAATTGATAGTTTTGAGACTATTTTACCTACACCATAGGGAACAACTGCTCTTTTTTAACTCGCCAAAGTGGGGGAAATTTAACTTTTCCCTCCCCTTCTCGTCCACTATAGTGATGTCAATAGCCAGAAACTTTGATAACCAGATCCAACTGATCGATTTTGCTTTCGTTTGGAGCACTGGCGGACGAGCCAAACCTCCAAAGGGAGGGGAATACGAAAAAACTGGCCATAATGTTTCATAATGTGCGCAGCAAAATGCACAATTGCAAAAATGCAAAAATGCAAAAATGCAACTATAACTGAAGTCCGAATATTTCGCGACAAAATTTCAATCTGTCTGCATTCTGTAAACGTTTGTCCCGCACACTAACTCGCAAAATTTGAATGCGAAAAAAGTTTTCGAATTGGCGACCTCGGTTCACGATACTTCATAAAGTTTTTTTCAAATTCTTATTTCAGATTCGAGTTTTACATCAAATTTGGAGCATGTTTGAATTTTCCGGACGTCGGAGCCATCTGATTCAACAAGTTTGGAATTTCGGGAATTTTCTTCGGAACCGGCAATAAAAAATGGAAAATCGCTGAAAACTTCATGTACGTAGATGAAAAAATTCATGCAAGCTCCAAATTTGATGAAGAATCCGAATCTGAAATAAAATTTTCAAAAAAGTAACTGAAATACTGTGAACCGAGGTCGCCGACTCGAAAACTTTTCTCGCATTCAAATTTTGCGAGTTAGGGTGCTGGACAAACGTTTACAGAATGCAGACAAATTGCGCGGATTTTTGTCGCAATATATTTGAACTTCAGTTATAGTAACGATTAATCAGCCATACATAGATGGAATGGGCACCAACGAGCGACTGATGCGCTGCAAGCCATCAAAGTACGTTACAAAAATTGACCCGGATCGCTGATTTGTGTTGAAGAAGAGGGGGCTTCAATTAACCGCCCCGGAGTAGCCCCCTCCCCTCAGTTTGGGCTTGTCGCTTGCGGACGAAAAGCGATGGAAAAAGGGGAATTCCTCCCTCTAGATGTTTTTCAAAAAGGTGTAGGGGAACCCTCATTTAGGGAGTGAGTGAGGCAGTGAGTGAGTGAGTGAGTGAGTGAGTGAGTGAGTGAGTGAGTGAGTGAGTGAGTGAGTGAGTGAGTGAGTGAGTGAGTGAGTGAGGGAGTGAGTGAGTGTTTGACTGAGTGAGTGAGTGAGTGAGCGAGTGAGTGAGTGAGTGAGTGAGTGAGTGAGTGAGTGAGTGAGTGAGTGAGTGAGTGAGTGAGTGAGTGAGTGAGTGAGTGAGTGAGTGAGTGAGTGAGTGAGTGAGTGAGTGAGTGAGTGAGTGAGTGAGTGAGTGAGTGAGTGAATGAGTGAGTGAGTGCGAGTGAGCGGTTAGTGAGTGAGTGAGTGAGTGAGTGAGTGCGAGTGAGCGGTTAGTGAGTGAGTGAGTGATGAGTATGTGATTGAGTGATGAGTGATTGAGGTATTCAAGGGCAATTAGATTGAGGAATTCTTAATGAAGAAATCCTTTTAGTTAAAAAAATAAATAAATTGTACAGGTCAGGCAGTATGCTCACTACATTAAATGGTGCACAATGTTGATGCTGCTCAGTCAGTCAGTCATTCATTCAGTCAGTCAGTCAGTCAGTCAGTGATTCAGTCAGTCAGTCAGTCAGTGATTCAGTCAGTCAGTCAGTCAGTCAGTCAGTCAGTCAGTCAGTCAGTCAGTCAGTCAGTCAGTCAGTCAGTCAGTCAGTCAGTCAGTCAGTCAGTCAGTCAGTCAGTCCTTCAGTCAGTAGCAGTCGCAGTTGATCAGTCAGGCTGTGTTCTGAGATCATTATTTTCAATGGTCTATCATTATGCAAGTCAACAAGGTAACAACAATGAATTGTTGTTGCCTTGTTGACTTGCGAGTGTAGTGAGCATACTGCCTGACCTGTACAATTTATTTATTTTTTTAACTAAAAGGATTTCTTCATTAAGAATTCCTCAATCTAATTGCCCTTGAATACCTCAATCACTCACTCACTCACTCACTCACTCATTCACTCACTCACTAACTCACTCACTCACTCACTCACTCACTCACTCACTCACTCACTCACTCACTCACTCACTCACTCACTCACTCACTCACTCATTCACTCACTCACTCACTCACTCACTCACTCACTCACTCACTCACTCACTCACTCACTCA
>OZ038445.1:26606361-26624361 GCA_964036265.1 Daptonema setosum
GGAATGGTTTCTTTATAATCGTCTTCATTCATTATACAGCCAGCAGAAAAAACTTCTTCCATTTACGAAAGAGCGATGAAACTTTTATCACTGATAAAAATCTTATTATTGTGTGACGGGTTTGTAAATTTTCGCATTCTCATGCGATAAGGAAACACAATATGGAAGACATGCCATTCTTCACGATGATTTTTTGGATTATTCTACATACTTTTAATTTTATATACTTTTTTATTCCAAATTTTTTTTTTTTTGTATTTGGATTTTTATAGACTAATAGCTTGGTCAACTCATCGCTTAACTTGTTATCAAAAATTGTTTATATGACCCGTTACAACAAGTAAAATATAACAAGTTATACCCGATTTCCTTTTAAAAAAATTTCGAAAATTATATGAAACCGATAGAAATCCTGAATGGGTTACACACATATGTAAATATAACTATGTTACATACTTACGCACGTACGTGACGTGACGCAAGAAGACGCATAATATAAGTAGATTGTCGTGATAATTTTTAGATACTATTCGTGACTTTCGTGACCGTAATCTGTTATAGTGGCTGCCTTGGTTAAGGTATCAGTAAAGGCCAAAAATCTCCTGGTTACGGTAACCACTAGCGGACGATGAAAGAAAAAAAAGTGGAATTCCCCTCTCTTTGCGACTTCTGAAAAGTTGACTTTGTCCATTTAGGTGAAGGTCAAAATGCCTAAGGACTAGGGATTTCCCATTCTTAGAAGAAACTCCCCTCCCTATGGAGGGTTGGGTCATCCATCCGCAAGTGACGGTGACATTTTGTAAAACTTGTGGCAAATAATTTGTGTGACCAAGAAAATTCTTGTTAGTGTTTTGCTAATAGAACCTTCTAAAAATTGCAAAAATGTTAGAACTTTCTAGTGAAAAAATTTACATCAATGAATTAATAATTTCTGAGAGCAATCGCAACTAATACATAGTGACATCTTGGTTAATTATGTAGGCATTTGTTAATAAACCAAGTATATGAAGCCTTTATACGGTAGTGTTGATCATAAGTATATTACCGATATATATTTTACTAGATTAATTAGCGGTAGATATTGAAGTGGTAAGTTCTCAAACAAACGGTACGGTAACTCGGAACATACGTCAGGACTTGACGTGAAACGGATGGATGCAGAAAATAAATACGATGTACCATTATGATTTGTTGATATTATTGAGCTTAGGCTTAGGTTGAGGCTTTCATAGGCTTAGTTTTACCCTCACTATAGGCTTAGTCGTATGTTTCATACGGTTGAATGCCGAAACTGATGCATATTATTCAGCTGAGTTGAGTGAACAATCATTCGGAAAAAATCCAAGATATTTCTGGAAGGATGCCCCGAAAAAATCTTAAAACTGTTATAAAGGGGACATCGCTTTATACAATAATATACCTAATATATAAGTATGTACATATGGTATGTACGTACCTTTGGTACATACACCCAACGAATACTAGGCTAACGAGAAAGGATGTTTCTAATTAGCAAACTTTTATCGTTTTATAATTCAGCTACAGTGTAATTTAAAGCGCGTATGTTGTTTATGCAAGCACAAATATTGATCAAAACTTCTGAAAATGACTCATCAGACAATCCGTGTTAACACGCACATCAACCATCATCACCCCATGCTACACTGTGTTAAACCAGGGTGTCAACCGATTCAAGTTGAGGCTTCATGTTTCATTATCAGATGTTTTGGGCAACGGTTTTGCTTGCAGAAACAGCGTACGGGCTTTAGCGATAATACAAGCTGCAGCAAGAAAAAAAACTTGAAATTTCCCGAAACAGTGTCTCGATGAAATTCTTACAAATATTCTAACTTATTGACAGTGCTTTACAACGTATTATAACCCTTTTGTACACAACGATTAATCTGGCCAACTATTGCCAGTCACTGTCGTGGTCAGTCAATGACTGATAAGAGTGGAAGCGACTGGTTCAATCACCGATAACCAAACCGACCGCCAGTCAGTCAGTCATTTATTCGGTCAGTCAGTCAGTCAGTCAGTCAGTCAGTCAGTCAGTCAGTCAGTCAGTCAGTCAGTCAGTCAGTCAGTCAGTCAGTCAGTCAGTCAGTCAGTCAGTCAGTCAGTCAGTCAGTCAGTCAGTCAGTTAGTCAGTCAGTCAGTCAGTCAGTCAGTCAGTCAGTCAGTTAGTTGGTCAGTCAGTCAGTCAGTCTTTCATGTGATCAGATCTTTTGTCAGTCGAACAGTCGAACAGTCGACTATAAAGTGTATCTATAAAAGAAGAGAGTGATCCAAAACAGACATGAATGAGCGTATGATAGATAAGAATTTGGTTGAGTAGACTTTTAAGCATAAAAAACAACAGAAACAACCACCACCGTGATTAGTTGAACTATTAATGATCAATCACACTCATCACAGATATGTATGACAGACACAATGACTAAATAACCGACTGACTGACTAACGGACTGATGGTCGGGATGAGTGATTGACTGACTGACCGACAGACTGACTGACTGACTGACTGACTGACTGACTGACTGACTCACTGACGGACTGACTGACTGACTCACTGACTGACTGACTGACTGACTAACGGACTGACTAAGGATGAGTGATTGACTGACTGACCGACAGACTGACATCACATGATAAACATACTTTGTGACTTACTGAATGACTTACTGTGATAAGAAAACGTTTACATAAAACCCCTATGTCACCGTGACTGGTTGACGGGCTAATGATCAGTCACCGACATGGCAGACTGATTGACGGGATGCGTGATTGAATAACTGACTGACAGACTGAATTACTTTCTGACTGAATGAATAACTTTCTTAGAAAATAACGTCCACAAAAGTCATCTGAGCCACCGTGACTGGTTGACTGGTTGATGATCAGTTACCGAAATGACAGACTGACTGACGGATGAGATGAGTCGCTGGCTAACTAACTGACTGACTGACTGACTGACGCACTGACTCACTGACTGACATCACATGATCAACAGACGGACTGACTGACTGAATAACTTCTGAATGTAGTGATGAAAAAGGTCCCCGAGTCACCTGAGTCACCGTGACTGGTTGACTGGCTAATGATCAGTCACCGACATGACAGACTGACTGAATAACTGAATAACTGACTAACTGACTGACAGACTGATTGACTGACTAACTGACTGAATGACTGACTGACTGAACAACTTACGAACAAAAGTCACCTGAGTCACCGTGACTGGTTGACTGGCTAATGATCAGTCACTGACATGACAGACTGACTGACGGACGGGATGAGTGATTGACTGATTGGCAAGGTCATGTATGTCACGAAAAAAGAGATATATCATAAAGATGAGCGGTTTTTCGAGCGGTGATGCGGGATTCGTTTAATGATTGATTGTGACCATTGAGCGCAAGATAATCATAAAAACAGTCAGGATATGTATGTATGTACATATGTATTAATATCAGCTCTTTTCTTGAAGGCTCTCGATTCACCAGCAAGGAAAACTCAGTTTTTTTTTCTTTAAAATGTTAAGGAAATTAAACCTTTTTTCGTCAAAATTAGAATGCGCGTTCAAAATAGTTTTGAAGTCGAATAGCGTTAAAAACACTTTAAATGACAAGTAATCCTTCGACCAAGCCACTAGCGGACGAGAAGGGGAGGGAAAAGTGGAATTCCCCCTCTTTGGCGTTTCCAAAAAGTAGAATTTGTTCCTCAAGGTGTAGGTAAATCATCAAAATCCCACCGATTCTCCCCTCTTTGGGAAAAATCCCCTCCCTTTGGAGTTTTCACTCGTCCGCCAGTGGACCAAGCCATACATGCAATTGTCTTACCAAGTTATCGGAGTGTGAAAAACGGCGGGCTGTTAAACTCAGTTTCCTTATCTATTGAAGGTGCTATAGCCTTTTTTTATAGAGAATCCTGAAATCACCTTCATAAAAGCGAACCGCGGCGTTTGGTGTAAACGATAAAGGCTACCTACAAAAGGCGAATAGGTGATAAGTATAATGGGTATTTGTATAAATTGACCCAAAACAAGGTGATTTGCATTCAAAAGTTGAAGTTCAACTTGTCAAACACTTGAAAAATAGTTGAAATAAAATTTTACCAAAAGTCGTTTGGTTAGAATAGTTTAACATCCTATTTCCCTTTCTCCTCCGCTATTGCGGTTCTACAAACAACACTGTTGAACAAGCAATTACGCAAAGGATAGGGATTTTCTCGACAGAAAGGAACCCAACCGCTTTCAGATTATTTAACTTGAACCTTCCACAGCAAACTCCACTATTCGACACCGCCATAAATAGAAAATTTCACTTTATCCTCCGGTTCCCGTCCGCTAATATTATTCTAGCATACATACAGTAATGGTGTTCGAAAACATTAGCGGATCAAGAAGGAACGAAAAATGGATTATCCCCCTCTTTGGCAATTTAAAGAGGTATAATTGGTTCCTTGAGGTGTAGATGAAATGGCCTCAAGGCTGATAATTTCTCCCTCTTTAGGAAAATTCCCCACCTTTGGGGAATGGGCTCGTCCGCCAGTGTGTAATGGTGTTCAGAGGTGTAATAAGTGTGAAATGGTGCATGCAATTGGTTTACAGAACGAACACGTTAAGGGGGGAGGTGATGACTGACGATTCATAGATATTGAAATGAGGTGATTGATGTATAGCGCTGAGTTGAGGGTGAACGGAGTAGCGGATGAAACGGGTATAAGAATTCTTTTTGAATGCTGTAAACAGTGAATTCTATAATAATAACAGGAAAACTTATCTTCTTAAAAATTCTATAAATCGAATTTTCGATTTTGAAAAAATGAGAATTTTGGTTTTCCTGGTTTTTATCGTCCGCCATTGAGTGAACGCCGACCAACGAGAACGACTGAAGGTCGAACATGATGACTCAACGCTGTCATCGAAACGAAATCACGAAACCGAAATCGAAATAACGAAATAACAGCGGAAATTATCGACATATAAAAATGCAAACGTTCCGCATATACTCAATGATTCAAGCAGCCATGTTGACCAATTGATTGTGTCCAAAAGTTTGAACGCGGGGAAAAGACAAGAAACCATTGATGGGCTATAATTTTTATAAATTAGATTGATATCCGCAATTTAAACCTGAAAATATTTATTTGTCACTTACGATGTGGGTTTTTAACTTTGCGAACGGTTTCTACATTTTCGCGCGAACTAAAGAGAAAGAATACTATTGTTTTTTACCATTCTGGTAAAGAACTGACATTCCAGGTTTTCCACACCTTGAAACTTTACCTCAACGTGTGATTAGATAGATGTTGATGACTGGTCAAGCCTCTCAACTCAACTCAACACAACTCAACTCAACTCAACTCAACTCAACTCAACTCAACTCAACTCAACTCAACTAACGCAAAATGAATCTTTAAAAAAAAATACGAGTTTTCCATAGGAGAAACTGTCGAGAAACGAACTCCTTATAAAGGTTCCTTATAAATGGTCCATAACGTTCGGTTGATTCACGGCAAACATACCACACAAGTTCACGGTCGCTCTGATACACTGGCGGACGAGAAGGGGTGGGAAAAGGGGAATTCCCCCCTTTTTGGCATTTTCAAAAAGTTGAATCTGTTCCCTAAGGTGTACTTGAAATGGCCCAAGTTCTGCCAATCCCCCCTCTTTGAACATATTCCCCTCCCTTTGGAGATTTGGCTCGTCCGCCAGCGGCTCTGAACAGTACTTACCGTATGTACCTGGAGAGAAAATCATACCATAATGGTACAGAAAAATTCACATTCCAAAGAACCACCGTAATAGGAAGTCGGTTCAGAAAACCAGCTGAAACTATGAATTATAGTGCATAGTCGCCAATCTACCAGACATACCATTGCTTATTATAACGCCTACTGTGGCGCTCAAAGGTTTGCAACTGATTTTGATTTTTATGAATGTCAGAAGGTTCCGTTTTCTTTTCTCTTTTGGGTTGATAAAACACTTTTGAGATCAAGATACCTTAATCAAGCTATATGTGAAGAAGCATTGAGAAATTTAAACCAAGTTTTTGGAAGATATAGCGGGCATCTAAAAAATTAATTCGAGACTGAAAGTTATCAAATGAGACTGATATACAAAACACAGGCGCCTATCTGCCAGACGAACTAATAAAGTAAAACTTTTGATCGGCTTGAGTGGTTGCTCAAAGAGTCTAATTATTATTGTTATTATTTTATTACTATTGAACTGAGATTAAATTAGCGAATATTACCCGGAAATCATACAATTTAGCGTACATATGGTGTTGTGAAGGAAACTAGCGAGACTAGTCCAACTTGGCGAAACAAGCGAAAATTAGCTAATGTAGCGAAATTAGCGAAACTAGCAAAAATATCGAAACTAGCAAAAGTAGCAAAACTGGCGAAAATAGCGAAAGTAGCGAAAATAATTCCAAAAAATTAATAAATTCAATGCGAAAATTAGTGAACATTGCCGCGTTTGTTATGGCTTCTGATGTGTTTTCGAGGGGGAAATCGAGGGGCTCAATTCGAAATCCATTCGATTGTACACTAAATGAATGCCGAATAAATTTTGACTGTCGCAGCCGCGGATGATGAGTGATTTTCCCCTCTCTTTGGGAAAAATAAAAATATTCAAAATAAAGATCAGATGATCTTGAAATAGTTGGTTCTGCTCCTCTCTAGGGGAAAATTCCCGTAAAAAAGTTTGGTGGTTCATCTTGGTATAGTGATGGTAATATATAATGGTACCAGACCACTGAATTGGGGTGAGTATACAGACACAACAACAACAACAACAACAACAACAACAACAACAACAACAACAACAACAACAACAACAACAACAACAACAACAACAACAACAACAACAACAACAACAACAACAACAACAACAACAACAACAACAACAACAACAACAACAACAGCAACATGTGAGTCACACCGCACTTAAAGTGTACTGATTTGCACCGGAAGTAAACCAAAGCGTTGTCTCTCGACCAAAACTGGCAAAACTGAAGACTCGATAGTTCAAAAACTGGGTCAACGTCGACAATCACTTGCGGACGAGGGAATATTACCAAAGAGGGGGGAATTGGCAAAAATTTAAGCATTTTTAACTACACCGTAGGGAACAAATTCTACTTTTTGAAAATGCCAAAGAGGGGGAATTCCACTTCCCCCCCCCCCCCTTCTGGTTCGCTAGTGTCAACTATTGTCCGACTGCGTTAAAACCCAATTTCAAAGGTACTTATGTGGGCACATAAGTTGGCACATAATGCGAAACATGATGATTGAGTTTCCTTAGAATCTGATGAAAAAGTTGACACAATAGGATCACTCAAGTTAACACGCAACTGAACATGATGATTGCATATAACAACAACAGATGTTTCAATGTTGCGTTAATGAACGGCTCACTTGAAACATAAGGAAGTCAAGTGTTTGTGTTTTATCGAATTATAAACAATAAAACAGTGAAGAAATGTAAAACTTGAAGAAATGTAAAACTTGAAGAAATGTAAAACTTGAAGAAATGTAAAACTTGAAGAAATGTAAAACTTGAAGAAATGTAAAACTTGAAGAAATGCAAAAAAAAAGAAATGTAAAACTTGAACCATCGAAAAATGGCGTTCTTTCAAATAAAGTCTCCTAACAACTTCGGAACAGCTGGGACATCTGGTTTAGCCTCAGGCAGTGTATTCATTGTTATATAATAAGTCAATCTGAACGCGTTAAATGTGGGTGAATTATAATAGTAGTAGTTTAGTGAGAGGGTAATTTAATAATTTAAGGGAGACTTATTTACTTAGTGAGTGTGAGTTAATAATTTAATAGATGAGCGTGCGATGACCGATGGTCTTTTGTTGCATGTGGTGTTACTCTGATAATCATATACAGGGTGGGTGAACTCATGTTCAAGTTTTTTATCGAGTGAGTTTTTTTGAATCACATTCATCTATGGAAATCTTTCGAGGAAACTGATCAACATATTCAAAACTCCCGTGAAGTTTGAAAAGGAATTCTCAAGAGTGTGAAAAAATACTTGACTTGATACGACCTAAAGTCAGAAAAAAAATTATGGGATATGAACAGTTATAATTGTATCATTATAAAATGAACGCAAAATAAAATTTAAATTTAAATCCTTGAAAATTTTCAACGAGCGAAAGCAGTAGATTGAGAAATTGAGTTACATTACTATTACTTTGCAACCACCCTGTAATGAACATAGTTGTTACATGCCCTGAGTCGGGTATTCAATGCACAAAACTTGACGTCACTGAAATGCAACATGATTAAGGTCGACGAAATTGGGATAAAAGCTCATAAAGACACATAACGTGATATCAAGTCTGGTTTAAAATCGAAGGGTTTTATGAAAAACTAGTGTTCCTAAAGCATTCGACTGAAAAAATTAGCCCGAAAACTTCTATGAGTAAAAGAACTCTCAATCTTTAAGACGCCATATTCATTAGAATTTCGTGAAGCTCTGTTATTTTGATCAAGGTACATACGTATCTTGTCATGAAAAATATTTTCCTGTATAACTTGGTCAGGGTTTCTTGTTATAAGAAATTAGTTTGTGGTCGCCGGTTTCGCACGTATTCAATGAAGGTTATGTTAGAAAGATTTCATTTCTAAAAAGTTTTACAGCGCGCCAAAAACAGACTTGAATTTATATCACGCGCCAAAAACCTTTTGGCTGACAAGAAACGCTGGATAGACAATAACTGATATCACATAAAACTCCCCAAACAAGACTTATGTAGGCCCAAAATCTGAATCGCGCATCAATACTTTTCTGATAAACAAGAAACCGTGTGTATTGTACACATTGAATATTGCACATTGAATATTGTACATTGAATATTGTACATTTAATATTGCACATTGATTAATGTACATTGAATATTGCACATTAATTATTGCACATTGTTTATTGTACATTGAATATTGTACATTTAAAATTGTACATTGATTAATGTACATTGAATATTGTACATTTAAAAATGTACATTGAATGCTGTACATTGATTATTGTACATTGAATGTTGTACATTGAATATTGTACATTGAATGTTGTACATTGAATGTAGTACATTGAATGTTGTACATTGAACATTGTACATGCATATCTGTTACTGTGAGACCCTGGATCACTTCCCGTAAAGGGACGTGAGTATCACGAAAGTTTGCGTTCATTGACGTACGCGTTGTTTTTCTAAAAAATAGGTTACTTTTACTGTATCAATCAATCAAGCATTTAACTGAAAATAGGGAATATAATTCTTTCGTATTTTCATTAAAAAAATTATGGACTCCTCATCATATAATATCTATCAAAACAAGAGTTCGGCACAAATTTGATTTTTTTTAATAACATGAGATCTTAGACAACTTCCCGTGAATGTGACGTGACGTGAGTATCATGAAAGTTTGCGTTCATTGACGTATGCGTATTTTCCTAAAAATAGGCTACTTTTACTGTATCAATCAATCAGGCACGCAACTGACTGAAAAAGAGAATAAAATTCTTTCCAAAAATATGAGGACATAGAATGTTCGAGATCAGTTTCTCCCTTATCACCTGAGTACTGGCGGACGAGCGAAACCCCCCAAGGGAGGGGAATTTTGTCAAAGAGAGAGTGGGAACAAACTTTTTACCTACACATTAGGGAACGAACTCTTTCTTTTGAAAATGCCAAAGAGAGGGGATTTCCACTTTTCCCAACCCTTCTCGTCCGCCAGTGCACCTGAGCAGCGTTTACTTTGAGTGAGTGAGTGAGTGAGTGAGTGAGTGAGTGAGTGAGTGAGTGAGTGAGTGAGTGAGTGAGTGAGTGAGTGAGTGAAGCATCAGAAGCTTTCACGGCTCGCGTACGAGAAAAAATGGAATACGGTGAGAAAAGTGATTTACACACCCTTTTTTGGCAAATTCTAAAACTGTAGTTCGCTCCCCGAGGTGTAGTTAACACCGACTCAAAACCGCGAATTCCCCTTGGTGAAAATGATTTTTTTACTCCTAATAACTACAAGAGACTTGTGTGTGGTATATATTGTGTCATATTAAATTCCACAAATATTGAGAACTTTGGTAATCAATTGAGTATGTTAATCAATTCGAATCGAACTTATGTAGTTCACTCTCTCTTCGAACTTATGTAGCTCACTCTCTATTCGAACTTATGTAGCTCACTCTCTTTTCGAACTTATGTATTTCACTCTCTATTCGAACTTATGTAGCTCACTCTCTATTCGAACTTATGTAGCTCACTCTCTATTCGAACTTATGCAGCTCACTCTCTATTCGAACTTATGTAGCTCACTTTCTATTCGAACTTATGTAGCTCACTCTCTATTCGAACTTATGTAGTTCACTCTCTATTCGAACTTATGTAGTTCACTCTCTATTCGAACTTATGTAGTTCACTCTCTATTCGAACTTATGTAGTTCACTCTCTATTCGAACTTATGTAGCGCACTCTCTATTCGAACTTCTGTAGCTCACTCTCTATCCGAACTTATGTAGCTCACTCTCTAAAACGATCCGGAACACACGTTAAAACACTTCCGTTTTCAAACTGTTTACGAACGAGTTAATTACCCTGTCAATGACAAGGTTTGCAAAAAACTTGTTTTTGAACAACAATAAAAACCATGTATGTATACAGTCACTGATTACGGTGGGAAATCTTCCTAATTGACTGTATACATGCTAAACGGCTTCACTCAGGCGTACTTAGTTGAGTGACGTTCATGTAGCGGACGAGCAAGGGTGAGGGAAAAGTGAAATTCCCTCCTCTTTGGCTTTTTCAAAAAGTATATTTTGTTAAATAACGTTTAGATGAAATGGTCTAAAAACAATTGATTCCCCTTCTTTGGGGAAATTTCCCTACCTACGGAGGTTCAGCTCAATCGCCCATGGTGATGGTACATGTATCTTACCCTGGGGCCATCGAGCACCTCCGATAACTATGACACGTATGTACATCACTGGCGGACGAGCTAAATCCCCAAAGGGAGGGGAATTTCATCAAAGAGGGGGAATTATCAGTTTTGTTGCCATTTTACCTACACCTTCAGGAACAAATTCTACTTGTTGAAAACGCCAAAAACGCGGGAATTCCACTTTTCCCACCCCTTCTCGTCCGCTAGTGTATGTATGTACATACATAAATTTGCATGTCATGTAATTTAGGTGGATCACGTAACCTAAAATGTCACGTATGCGTAGCCGGGGTGATGAACACGGTAATGAAAGAGGAGCTTCGGTAAACTTTTCTCCGTGAAACATGTTTGAGGGGCATTGAAGATGCCTGAAAAATATAGGAAAAGTGAAATCGAAATTTAATTGATTATGTTTTTCAAGAATGCAATTAAAAGACAATCACGTATTCCGAAATGAAACCAAACATTTTATTTTGATGAATTTTGTGAAAAATACCTCGACTCACTGGCGGACGAGAAGTGGAGGGAAAAGTGGAATTCCCCCCTCTCTGGCTGTTTTAAAAAGTTGAATTTTTTATCCTAAAGTAAAACGTCTCATTTCTGTCGATTCCCCCTCTTGGAGAAATTCCCCTCCCTTTGGAGGTTTGGCTCGTCTGCCAGTGCCTCGACTCATTCATGTCTTCAGAACCGTACGTGAATAACTTGTGTTTCTTCTCATTCAGTTAAGAAAGATTCTCAAAACTGGTCTCGAAACTGATTTTAGCTTTTTCTGGATGACAAAAAAAACTCCTGGCCAAGCAATAATCAATGGAGATGGCTCTAAATCCAGTCACACACACGTGCATATTTTCGAACTCACGCACCCACCGGAGGCCATATTCATTTATTTATAAGGTAGACAAAAATATCAAGTGAGCACGTAATCCATAAGACGTCATGGTTCTATGAATACGCTCAAATTATGATTCGAAAATTTTATACCGAGATAATTGAGAAGAGATATATTGAATATGTAAATGATTGACGAAGAGGCATGAAGATTCAAAATAAAACTTCTTTAATTATTGCTATTTTAATTAATTAGTTTTAACTGTTAATTAATTATTTAAACCTTTTGAGACAATTGGACTTGGCAGCAACTTGGACTTGGCTCAACTTGGACTCGTGAAAATAATCGACAACAAGATACCGTAACCGTACCCAAACTACTGTACTTTATCCATTTATCATGTATATCCCTCGTAATTGGTTATAAGAAAAAAACTTCGGTTCACGACCGTCATATCGCGCGGAAATAAACTTTTCACAGTCATGAAGTTGAGAATCTGGTTCTAAGAAAACACAAAAAGGGGCACAGAAAATTTAATACTTGAGAATCTGGCCATGCCAGAACTTGATTCCTAACTTCATGGGTTCTCGCAATTTCAGACCAATTTCAATTTCATTTCTTATAATCAATTATGAGGTCGTGTGATATAGGAGGGTGATATACGCCGTACCGCTGATGTTTCTAGAAAATTGTGTCATTATTTGCTAAAAATATTATTTCAGTTAAGATTACATCGATCCGAGGATCGAACTTAACTACACTATATGATATCTTCTATTTTTATCGCACATAATGGCGCACTATTTTACAAGTGCTCAATAGACTAGGCATCAGGGTTTGTGTAATCAGGTGTGCTGAACACTCCTCGTTCAGTTTCTCTCTGCATCATGAAAGCCGCTTCACAGTCGAGTACATAAAAACAAAATACGTATGAGTGATCGTATGAGAGAAGTCTATTTTTAATATCGTTTTCAAGTAATTAGGCGGCTGAATTTTTGTGTGCGCCACTTAACTCGGAGCTTTTTTTCCGTATTTTTCGCCACGTGTAAAGAAAGCTTTTTCCAACCCCCATATCACAGAAACTTTTGGCATTGGGTGCCTAAATTGGCGCATCTTCATGCAAGAAAACTTTGAAGTTCTATAACTCACGTGAGAATTGGTTTTAAATTGAAAACTTTTGTTCAGAGGTGAGATCATCTATTTTTACACATGAGAAAAATAAGAAACTCAAAACAAACACAATATAATGCATTGAAAATGGTATGGCAAAATTTTATGCACTGCTGCTTATGACAAATGCGTCCTTTGGCACTTGGTCTCGGAGCGAAAACTGAGTGCGATATAAAATGCATGTTTTCTATCCAATTAAATGTTTTTACTTTGAGTTTTTCGTGATTGCATCATGAGGAAAAAACGAACTTTCATCTGAATAAAAGTTTTCTATTTTTAACCGATTATATCGTGAGTTATAGAACTTCAAGTTTTTTGCATAAAGATGCACCAATTTAGGCACCCAATGCCAAAAGTTTCTGTGATATGGGGGCAAGTTTCTTTTTATTCAGAAAACTTTTGGTGGCAGTTTCCAGCAAAATTTCCTTCCTGCAAAAAAGACAGCATATAACCACGTGCACAACTTATCTCCATATGAAGGAAAAGGTTCTCAAAAAATAAGTGGAGTAAAAAACCGCTAAATATGCTGGGGTTTCAGTTCACAGTCGATTCCGCTAGCGGACAAGAAGAAGTGGGAAAATGGAATTCCCACCTCTTTTGCGTTTTCAAAAAGTAGAATTTGTTCTCTCAAGTGCAGGTAAAATGCCCTGAATAGCTACAGTCAAATTAACGTACTGGTAATAACTGACCCGTAAAAACGGCTCCCGAGTTCACACTATTTTACACGTGACCATTATAAGAAGGGTTTGGGTAATCAAGCACAGCACGATAAACACTCCTCATAATCATAATTATCCGCTCGATGGGACACTATTAAATACATCAGAACCTAATTCGCCAGACCGTATTTTGTCGTCCCAATTAGCTTAGCATTAAATAGTCCGTACATAAATGATTTCTACCTTCTTTCGCACCTTCAATGATATGGAAAGCGCTCGATTATATTCCATTTATAACTCAACTAATCTTTTTAAGATAAGATGAGAATTCTCATGTTGGCCAATTAGCGCATGATCAAATTCGAAGCTACCATGAGGCGGTCAGCTGACAGGCGCAACAGGATGGGTCGATAACTGAAAAACCTCCGCTTCGCGGGGCGCAACGCGCTCGTCTTTGGTGTGCGGATTGGAAAAGCCGGAAATTGTGTTACATATTGTTGCATGTAGAAGTTATATGAAAGCAACGAAAGGACGGGATCTCAAGTTTTGTCTTCTTACTGGCTGACTGACTGACTAACTGATTCCCTGTTAGACTGATGGACTACAGTAATTGAGTGAGTGAGTGAGTGAGTGAGTGAGTGAGTGAGTGAGTGAGTGAGTGAGTGAGTGAGTGAGTGAGTGAGTGAGTGAGTGAGTGAGTGAGTGAGTGAGTGAGTGAGTGAGTGAGTGAGTGAGTGAGTGAGTGAGTGAGTGGAGTGAGTGAGTGAGTGAGTGAGTGAGTGAGTGAGTGAGTGAGTGAGTGAGTGAGTGAGTGAGTGAGTGATTGAGTGAGTGGGTGAGTGAATTCATTTATTTTCATCCAGCGAATTTCCTGATCATGTGCTTGATTAAAGCTACTGAGTGATTCCTCTTCCATCGATTTACAAGAAACTATTTTACATCGTACAGGTTATAGGCGATCCATGGTTTCTTGTTAGCCAAAGAAGCTTTTGGCGCGCAATTTGAATTTTGGCGCATGTTTAAAATTCGACACTTCGACAACATACGAATGTTGTGCCAATGTCATTGCATATGTGGTAATGATTCCATAATAAATAGTTTTTGATAACAAAAAACCATGACCAAGCTATATGTATCGTATACTGTAGCTCATTCCATCGAAGCTCCCAAATCCAGGCCCCCAATCAATGCCGACTGCAGTGACATGATACAAATGTCAACTATGATATATCAGCCATTGCGATGAACTCCATTCCCCCAAATATGCCATCAGAATTACCGATGAATGTACAGGGTGTCCCATCCTTAACCGCCGATGTTGACGGCTCCGTGTTTGAGCTCTACTGGGTCTATATAACTGAAATTTCATTTCCGAATAGAGAAGTCTTTGGCAATTTGTTTGACACCTACCAGAAGTTTATTAGACGTCTGTAGCTATTTTTACAAGCAATCGAAAAAAGGTCCACTTTTGGACTAATTTTTTTTCCTTTTGGAAGTTTTTTTTTCAAGAAATTTGTTTAAGAGGCACTTGAAGAGCAGAACATCACAGGGAATAGCAAAACCCAGAATGAACAGCAAAAAAAAACAAATTGAGAAGCTCAATTTTTTGGCTCGGGTACCTCCTTCATTCTGACATCGTTCCCAGTGACGAGGCACAGCTTCCACGGCTACATAACCTGAGTCCATGGGAATTGCAACCACCTCTTCAAGGATACAGAGACGTGACTGGCCGTATTCCCGAAACTCCTCGGATACTCCCGATACTCCTGAAACTCCTCCGGACACCCCTGCAGCCTGGAGTCCAGAGAGATCAGGTCTGGGGAACTGGTAGGCACACAGAAGTTGTCCTCTTCCAGGAACCAGGAAAGGTCTCATTTAGCCAATCTCGTTTAAATCAGGCATAACAAACCAGGCTTTCTTGCAAAAGTGGCTGTTGTCTCGTCTATCGCAGGTATAAGAACTTGGGGAGTTGACTTGTTGTTCCAACAGTACGTTGCTATAGCTCATTATGCCAGGTAGCTTGGGATCGTCTCATCCAAACCTTTCATGGTTCCTGGATCGGCAGAGAAATGCAACTTCCGTGGCCTGCTAGGTCGCCAGACGTAACCCCTCTGTGTTTCTGGCTAATGGGTGATTTGAATGAGCGTGTATATCTGAGGAGTTGTGAAAAGACGGACCAGTCACATCTCTTTATTTAAGAATCGGTGGGCGCTATTCCTATGGACTCAGGTAATGTAGCCGTGGAAGCGGTGCTTCGTCACTGGGAACGATGTCAGGATGAAGGAGGTACCCGAGTCAAAAATTGATCGCCTTAATTTGTTTTTTGCTGTTCCATTCTGGTTTGGTCTATTTCCTGTGATGCTCTGCTCTTGAAGTGCCTTTTTATCAAATTTCTTGACAACAAAATTTACAGAAAGAAGAAAAACTAGTCCAAAATATGGACCTTTTCTCCATTGCTTGTAAAATTAGCTACAGACGTCCAATAAACTTCTGGTAGGTGTCAAACAAATTGCCAAAGACTTCTCTATTCGAAAATGAAATTTCACTTATATAGACCAAGTACAACTCAAGCACGGAGCCGTCAACATCGGCGGTTAAGGATGGGACACCCTGTATATGTACACTAGCGGACGAGAAGGGGTGGAAAAAGTGGAATTCCCCCCTCTTTGGCGTCTTAAAAAAGTTGAATTTGTTATTAGAGGGTAGAAGAAAGTGTAGATAAAATAGCCTTGTATCTACAACATCCTTTGGAGGATTACAAAGTCTGCCTGTGAATGTATGTACATGTTTGACTTACATGCATAACACAGTTTGTCGGTCGTGGGGCGGAGTCTGGGTTACGGTAGATGCCGCATGCCGAATGGATGGATCTGGCCGTCAATAATTACGGTATAGCGTTTTAATTTTTTAGGAGAATGAATCAGAATTTTTCTTGGTGATTATGCAGTGCATCAATTGGAAAAGTCTTACTGAAGTCGGAAAATGGTGGATTTGAATTTGTTTACCTCACCTATTAAGGAAGCACGAACGTCTGTGACATCCCTATTTGTGCAGGGGAGTGTGTTTATCTATGAGAATACCTGAAGAGTTACATGGTGTGTAAAACTGTGCTCATGGACCATGCATGGTTCTGGTTGCTCCAGAGCTCAAACTTAGTATCACCCGATTTGCTAAGCATGTCACTGAACTACATATGTACGTGAGAAGAAAAGAAAACTGCAGTTCGTTGTTGCCGAAATTGTGTACACTCAACCCCACAAAGAATTCTCGTCCAAAACCCGATGTTTTTTTTTAATTTTACGAATCCGAGAAAAGCCAACAGGCACTACATTTGGTGAAATTTCAAAAATCTTTTCAAATTTGTTTTACAACTGTTTTCGTGTAATGATTGGAAGACGAAACTACAGGGCGAGGAATTCTCGCGAACATCGGCCGGTACATACAGGGTGGGCCAAAAAAACCATACGATTTTGAACGTTAATAACTCGATCTATAAACAACCGATTCAATCGTTTTTGCTCTCATTTGAAAGCCAATATTTCAACTTAAAATTCCTATAATTTTAGTTGTGTTTTATAGAGTTGCCCCGAAGTTACCGAAGAAAATTGTGTGTAACTCTACAAAACAAAACTAAAATTGGAGGGACTTTAAGTTAAAATATAGGCTTTCAAATGAAAACAAGAACGATTGAATCGGTTGTTTATAGCTCGAGTAAATAACGTTCAAAATCGTATGGTTTTTTTGGCCCACCCTGTATATGTAAGCAATCCCTGGCGGACGAGCCAAACGAGCTTCAGAGGGAAGCGAATCTCACCAAAGAGGGCGAAATCGGCTGAAATTTTCCAGTTTACCTACACCCTGAGAAACACTCTACTTTTTGAAACCGCCAAACAGGGGGAAATTGCTTTTTTCCTTTCCTTTCCTAGTGTAAGCAGGCACCATCGGGAATTATGGAGATCACACATGAAAGAACGAATTATACAACAACTCAATCAACATGGAACGCATTCCTTAATGCGAACAATAATTATGTACGTATGTATAGTGGCGAATAAATATTTATCTCTAGTGTGAAGTTATTCAACTTTGCCCGCTAACCAAATATGGAATAATTTTTTTCCTTGCATAAAGTCCGTTCCGAAATTTTATTTGCGTTCCATAAGCAAAGTTGAATATTTTCTTGAGATATTCAACCGCCACTGTACATAAATACAAGACAATCTAATTACACTTCAAAAAAATGCATGAAAACGACCGCGAAAATGCGCAAATTGTCAGATTAGATCAAATCGTTTGGTGACCTAAGTGTGATACGATTATAATGAACGGGCAACCGATGAACGCATTAACGAAAAGAGAGCAGATTAATTAGAATATATGACATTC
>OZ038445.1:26624561-26652061 GCA_964036265.1 Daptonema setosum
TTCTAGTCGAATCAAACATTTTTTATACATACATCGGAAGTTAGTGAAATTTTGTGACAGGCAGACACTTTCCTCTGGGCCTCATATTGGCAAAACAATATTCAATAGAGATTAAATGAACAACAACAACAACAACAACAACAACAACAACAACAACAACAACAACAACAACAACAACAACAACAACAACAACAACAACAACAACAGCAACAACAACAACAACAACAACAACAACAACAGCAACATGTGAGTCACACCGCACTTAAAGTGTACTGATGTGCACCGGAAGTAATCCAAAGCGTTGTCTCTCGACCAAAACTGGCAAAACTGAAGACTCGATAGTTCAAAAACTAGGTCAACAACGTCAACAATTGTCCCAATGCGTTAAAACCAATTTCAAAGGTACTTAAGTACGTTGGCACCTAAAAGGATACAAACACTTTGTTTTTGTTGCGGGATGGGAGTTTTCATTGTTATAATCATTTTTATACTGCGGTTTTTTTGTTACTGAAACCAATAAGGCACACTGATACCAAAACATAATGGTGTTTTCTTAGTCACCAGAAAGGTAGAACACACTTATCAGAACGGTGTTTTCTTAGTCACCAGAAAGGTAGAACACACTTATCAGAACGGTGTTTTCTTAGTAACCAGAAAGGTAGAACACACTTATCAGAACGGTGTTTTCTTAGTCACCAGAAAGGTAGAACACACTTATCAGAACGGTGTTTTCTTAGTCACCAGAAAGGTAGAACACACTTATCAGAACGGTGTTTTCTTAGTCACCAGAAAGGTAGAACACACTTATCAGAACGGTGTTTTCTTAGTCACCAGAAAGGTAGAACACACTCATCAGAACGGTGTTTTCTTAGTCACCAGAAAGGTAGAACACACTTATCAGAACGGTGTTTTCTTAGTAACCAGAAAGGTAGAACACACTTATCAGAACGGTGTTTTCTTAGTCACCAGAAAGGTAGAACACACTTATCAGAACGGTGTTTTCTTAGTAACCAGAAAGGTAGAACACACTTATCAGAACGGTGTTTTCTTAGTAACCAGAAAGGTAGAACACACTTATCAGAACGGTGTTTTCTTAGTCACCAGAAAGGTAGAACACACTTATCAGAACGGTGTTTTCTTAGTAACCAGAAAGGTAGAACACACTTATCAGAACGGTGTTTTCTTAGTCACCAGAAAGGTAGAACACACTTATCAGAACGGTGTTTTCTTAGTAACCAGAAAGGTAGAACACACTTATCAGAACGGTGTTTTCTTAGTCACCAGAAAGGTAGAACACACTTATCAGAACGGTGTTTTCTTAGTCACCAGAAAGGTAGAACACACTTATCAGAACGGTGTTTTCTTAGTAACCAGAAAGGTAGAACACACTTATCAGAACGGTGTTTTCTTAGTCACCAGAAAGGTAGAACACACTTATCAGAACGGTGTTTTCTTAGTCACCAGAAAGGTAGAACACACTTATCAGAACGGTGTTTTCTTAGTCACCAGAAAGGTAGAACACACTTATCAGAACGGTGTTTTCTTAGTAACCAGAAAGGTAGAACACACTTATCAGAACGGTGTTTTCTTAGTCACCAGAAAGGTAGAACACACTTATCAGAACGGTGTTTTCTTAGTCACCAGAAAGGTAGAACACACTTATCAGAACGGTGTTTTCTTAGTCACCAGAAAGGTAGAACACACTTATCAGAACGGTGTTTTCTTAGTAACCAGAAAGGTAGAACACACTTATCAGAACGGTGTTTTCTTAGTCACCAGAAAGGTAGAACACACTCATCAGAACGGTGTTTTCTTAGTCACCAGAAAGGTAGAACACACTTATCAGAACGGTGTTTTCTTAGTAACCAGAAAGGTAGAACACACTTATCAGAACGGTGTTTTCTTAGTCACCAGAAAGGTAGAACACACTTATCAGAACGGTGTTTTCTTAGTAACCAGAAAGGTAGAACACACTTATCAGAACGGTGTTTTCTTAGTCACCAGAAAGGTAGAACACACTTATCAGAACGGTGTTTTCTTAGTCACCAGAAAGGTAGAACACACTTATCAGAACGGTGTTTTCTTAGTCACCAGAAAGGTAGAACACACTTATCAGAACGGTGTTTTCTTAGTAACCAGAAAGGTAGAACACACTTATCAGAACGGTGTTTTCTTAGTCACCAGAAAGGTAGAACACACTTATCAGAACGGTGTTTTCTTAGTCACCAGAAAGGTAGAACACACTTATCAGAACGGTGTTTTCTTAGTAACCAGAAAGGTAGAACACACTTATCAGAACGGTGTTTTCTTAGTCACCAGAAAGGTAGAACACACTTATCAGAACGGTGTTTTCTTAGTCACCAGAAAGGTAGAACACACTTATCAGAACGGTGTTTTCTTAGTCACCAGAAAGGTAGAACACACTTATCAGAACGGTGTTTTCTTAGTAACCAGAAAGGTAGAACACACTTATCAGAACGGTGTTTTCTTAGTCACCAGAAAGGTAGAACACACTTATCAGAACGGTGTTTTCTTAGTCACCAGAAAGGTAGAACACACTTATCAGAACGGTGTTTTCTTAGTAACCAAAAAGGTAGAACACACTTACATATCAGAACGGTGTTTTCTTAGTAACCAGAAAAGTAGAATAAACTGAAAGGTAATGGCGGGAACTTCAGAGCGGATCGGGTTCATCATGTCAGGATCGGCGGATGCCGGGTTTCGATCCTACATATGATCTCTGGATTGTTAGTCTGGTGCCCTAACCACTAGACTAGACAGACAGGCGGCATTTCCCCCCACACGTTTCTTACGATAGAAGAATAACTAATAATATCATGACATGGAGAATTATTATTAAATTGAAAAGCGGTCTTTCCAATTAAGTCTCCTAAAATAGTGAGAACAGCTGCAACAGCTGGTTTAAAGCATGATTTATATTCATTGTTATTTAATAAGTCAATCTGAACACGTAAAATGTGGGTGAAATATAATAGTAGTAGTTTAGGGAGAGGGTAATTTAATAATTTAAGGGTGAATTATTTACTTAGTGAATGTGAGTTAGTAATTTTATAAACGAGCATGCGATGACCGATGGTCATTTGTTACATGTGGTGTTAATCCAATCATATACAGGGTGGGTGACCTCTTGTTTCACTCAAACACAAAGTGAAACTTTTCAATTACTTTTAGGGAAACTAAAAATACTTCACATGTCGAAGAAGTTTGGAAAGGAAGAAAATTTATAGGGAAGAAAAATTTTACTATCAGCCAAAAAGTATTAGATTTGAGAGTGCTATGACTATGACCGGAGCCCGGAGTAAAACCCCCAAAATTGCAACAAAAATATGTACATTAGAGAAATTATTTTTGTAGAAATCGCCAATGTAGGCGGAATTTTGGTATGTTCGAAAACAAAGTAGTTTTGTGAAGTTAATGTGACTTTCCAACTACCCTGTAATTAACGTGAATTAAGGTGAAATTAAGATGACTTTCCAACTACCCTGTATTAAACGTGATTGTCACTCTCAATCGGATCGGGTATTCAACTTACATCACTGAAATGCAACATAAATACATAATTAAGGTGAACAGAATTTTAACAAAAGCTCATTGACTAACAAAACATGATCTCGAGTCTGATTTGATTGAAAAAAACTGAGCCCAAATGTCAATAAAACACCGTTTATCCATTTTTTGACGAACTGCAAGCTGAAACTGTCTATAGGCTTCATCCGAGTTGGCAAAGTTAACGTGTTATTCGCTAAAATCGCAAACATATTTTTTTCTCTGAACAGTTTATTTGAACCCGCCAACAGTTTTTCGGAGATAACAAGTTACTCTGAAGATGCTATATTCATTGAAATCTCAAGAAGCTCTGTATTTTGTCATAACAGGAGACTCAGGCAGGGGCGGACGAGCTAATCCTCCAAAGGTAAGGGGGTTTAGTCAAAGAGGGGGAATGACAGTTTTGAGACCACTTCACCTACACCTTAGGGAGTAAACTGCACTTTTGGAACTAGCCAGAGAAGGGGGAATTCCCACCCTTTTCATCCGCTAATGGAACCTGGATAACTTCTCGTAAATGTGACGTGAGTATCAGGAAAGTTTGTGTTCATTGACGTATGCGTTTTTTTCCTAAAAATAGGTTACTTTCACTGTATCAATCAATCAGGCACGCAACTGACTGAATAAGAGAATAAAATTCTTTCCAAAAATATGAGGACATAGAATGTTCGAGATCAGTTTTCCCTTATCATCAAAAGTGTTCACCGGCAGCGGACGAGAAAACTGCGAATGCCCCCTCTTTAGTAAATTTCCCCTCCTTTTGAACATTCGGAACTTGTGATTCACCGTAGTGAGACTTTTCCATGCTTCTACAGATCAACTAGCGGACCAGAAGAGGAGGGAAAAGTGGAATACACCCTCCTTGGCGATTTAAAAAACTGTAAATTGCTCCCTGAGGTGCAGTTAAAACGGCTTCGAAACCGCAAATTCCCCTTTTCGGTGAATTTTCCCTCCCTTTAGAGGTTTGGATCGTCCGCCAGTGGTAACCGTGAGATTTTTTCATGCTTCTACAGATCTATGCAATAAGATCTACGGTCACCCACGCTAAAAATAATAAGGAGAGTGAAGATCTTGAATGTGTGGCATTTTTTTAGTACATTACGATCATTCTCAAAGTTTGAGAACTTTGTAATTGAGTATCTTAATCAATTCGAAGTTATGTAGTTCACTCTCTGAATTGATCTGGCTCACACGTTAAAACACGTCCGTTTTCACACTGTTTACGAACGAGTTAATTACCCTGTCAAGGACAAGGTTCACAAAAAAACTTGTTTTTGAACAACAATAAAAACCATGTATGTATACATTTCACTTAATACGGTGGGAAATCTTCCTAATTGACTGTATACATGCTAAACGGCTTCACTCAGGCGTACTTAGTTGAGTGACGTTCACGTAGCGGTCGAGCAAGAGTGAGGGAAAAGCGGAATTCCCCCTATTTGTTTTGTAAATTTTTTTATCTGTACCTTAAGAGGGAGGGAAAATGACCTGAAAACTGTCGATTCCCGTTTTATGAGGAAATTCCCTTATCTTCAGAGGTTCAGCTCAATCGCGCATGGTGACGATATATGTATCCTGAGGGCATCGAGCACCTCCGATAACTAGGACACGTATGTACAAACATAAATATGTATGTCATGTAATTAATGTGGATCACGTAACCAAAAATGTCACGTATGTATGTTTGTGTAGCCGGGGCACTAGCGGACGAGAAGGGGTGGGAATAGAGGAATTCCCCCCTCTTTGGCATTTTCGAAAAGTAGAAGTTGTTCCCTAAGATGTAGATGAAATAGCCTAATTTCTGCTAATTCCCCCTCTTTGAAAATATTCCCCTTTCTTTAGATGTTTCACTCGTCCGCCCGTGGCCAGGGTGATGAATACGGTAAGGAAAGAGTAGCTTCAGTAAACTTTTTCTCCGTGGAATATATTTGAGGGGCATTGAAGAGGCCTGAAAAATATATGAAAAGTAAAATAGAAATTTATATGAATTCGTTTTTCAAGAATGCAATCAAATGACAATCACGTAATCCAAAATAAAAACCAAACATTTTATCTGGATGATTTTTGTGAAAAATACCTCGACTCACTGGCGGACGAGAAGGGGAGGGAAAAGTGGAATTCCCCCTCTCTGGCTGTTTCAAAAAGTTGAATTTTTTATCCTAAGGTGTAGGTAAAACGCCTCATTTCTGCCGATTCCCCCTCTTTGGAGAAATTCTCCTCCCTTTGGAGGTTTGGCTCGTCTGCCAGTGCATCGACTCATTCATGTCTTCAGAACCGTACATCGTACATGAACAACTTGTGTTTCTTCTCACTCAGTTAGAAAAGATTTTCACGCGAGCAAACTGGTTTCGAAACTGATTTTAGCTTTTTCTGGATGACAAAAAACTCCTGGCCAAGCAATAATCAATGGAGATGGCGCTAAATCCAGTCACACACACGTGCATACATAAATTTGTATTTTTGAACTCACGCTCCACCGTAGGCCATATTTATTAATTTATAAGGTAGACAAAAAATATCGAGTGAGCACGTAATCCGAGACGTCACGGTTTTATGAATACGGTCGAAGTATTTCACACCGAGATAATTGAGAAAAGACATACTGAATGATTGATAAATAAATCTTAGATAAAGTGACAAAATTAAACCTCTTTTTTTGCAGAGAAGCATTTTGAGACAATTGAACTTGGCAGCAGCTCACCTTGGAACACTGGCGGACGAGTAAAACCTCCAAAAGGAGGGGAATATTTCCAAAGAGGGGGAACTATGTAGCAGAACTTTAGCCATTTTATCTACACTTCAAGGAACAATTTCCACTCTTTGAATCTGCCAAGGGGAATGAATTCCACTTTCGGTTCTTCCCTCGTCCGCTAGTGCCTTGGACTCGAGAACATAATCGGCGACAAGATACCGTAATCAAACTGCGTATACGCCGTCCCGCTGATGTTTCTAGAAAAATGTGTCATTATTTTCTGAAAATTTTAATTTCAGTTTAGATTATATCGATCCGAGGATCGAAATGAAATCCTATATATGATATCTTCTATTTTTGTCGCACATAATATCACACTAATTTACAAGTGCTCAATAGACTGGACAACAGGGTTTGTGTAATCAGGTGTGCTGAACACTCCTCGTTCAGTTTCTCTCTGGATGAAAGCCGCTTCACAGTCGAGTACATAAAAACAAAATACGTATGAGTGATCGTATGAGAGAAGTCTATTTTTAATATCGTTTTCAAGTAATTATGAAGCTGAATTTTTGTGTGCGCCATTTAACTCGGAGTTTTTTTCAGTTGTTTGCGTTTGATTTTTTGCCACGTGTAAAGCTTTTTCAAAGTTTCTTATTACTCAGAAAACTTTTGGCGCCAGTTTCCAGCTTCATTTTCTTTCTGCATATGGACAGCATATAACCGCGTGTACAACTTATCTATAAATGAAAAGGTTTTAAAAAAATAAGTTGAGTAAAAACCGCTAAATATATTTTTTTAGGCTGGGGTTCTCCTTCAGTTCACAATCCATTCCACTAGCGGACGAGAAGGGGTGGGAAAGATGAAATTCCCCCTCTTTAGCATTTTCAAAAAGTAGAATTTGTTCTCTCATGCGAAGGTAAAATGCCCTGAAAAGCTACTGTCAAATTAACGTACTTTTAATAACTGACCCGTAAAAACGGCTCCCGAGTTCATACTATTTTACACGTGTCCATTATAATAAGGGTTTGGGTAATCCAGCACGATAAACACTCCTCATAATCTTAATTATCCACTCGATGGGACACTATTAAATACATCAGAACCTAATTCGCCAGACCGTATTTTGTCGTTCCAATTAGCTTAGCATTAAATAGTCCGTACATAGATGATTTCTACCTTCTTTCGCACCTTCAATGATATGAAAAGCGCTCAACTATATTCCAATTATAACTCAACTAATCTTTTTAAGATAAGATGAGAATTCTCATGTTGGCCAATTAGCGCATGATCAAATTCGAAGCTACCATGAGGCGGTCAGCTGACAGGCGCAACAGGATGGGTCGATAACTGAAAAACCTCCGCTTCGCGGGGCGCAACGCGCTCGTCTTTGCGGTGTGCGGATTGGAAAGGCCGGAAATTGTGTTACATATGGAGGTTTATGAAAAAGTTTTGTGAAAGCAACGAAAGGACGGAATCTCAAATGTCCTCTTCTTACGGACTGACTGACTGACTGACTGACTGATTCCCTGTTTGACTGACGGACTACAGTAATTGACTGACTTGCTGAGGAACTGACTGACTGACTGACTGACTGACTGACTGACTGACTGACTGACTGACTGACTGACTGACTGACTGACTGACTGACTGACTGACTGACTGACTGACTGACTCACTTGCACCTCAAAGTTTGTCTTCATATAACCTGTGGATACAAAAAGGCAAACCATTAGATATTAAATATGCGCATTAGATCGCTTATTTATCGGGTAATTATAATGTATTGAAACAGCTGTTATTGACAATAATTTATCTATCCAATTTAACGGATTAGTTTTTTTACAGAAAAAAACACATTCCCTTTTTTGCCGCGCTTAATAACTCGCAACCCATAGAAACTTAAAAGAACTGTTAACGACACCTTCAATAATTTCATTATTAACGGTGATTATGTAATAAGCGTTTTCCCTTGAATTGACCATTTTAGCTCAATCAAAGCATCTTGTTATAAAAAATTATTGATCTTAATTATTACAAATAACTAATCGAGCGCAATGTACTTATGATGTCGCAAATATATGTGAAGGAAAGTTCTAGAAAAGTTTGAAAGCCAGCCCAAAAACGGACTTGAACTGCGGACCTAAATCTTTCTGAGTAATTTATAACAAAAAAACCTGGATACGAACTGATTTCTGTGGAGTGGACACACTATTCAGAATATTTAGTGAGTTCAGTGAGTTCGGTGAGTTCAGTGAGTTCAGGTGAGTTCAGTGAGTTCAGTGAGTTCAGTGAGTTTAGTGAGTTCAGTGAGTTCAGTGAGTTCAGTGAGTTCAGTGAGTTCAGTGAGTTCAGTGGATACTAATAATCCGGAATTATTTAAGGGATAAAAAATCCGGACTTAGCCATGTATATCTGGGTCCACTGTTGTTGGGAAACGTCGAGTGTACTTTCAGTCAGCCCAACGACAAAGACGAATACTCGGTTTATATGATTACGACTGTTTTCCGGGACATTTTTTTGTAAAACATTGCCTCAAATCAATGACATCGAAATGCATGTTTAAATGAACTGTAAGGTTTTTAAGGGCTGAGCAAGTTGGGATCATGCAGAATGAGGTAGTTTTTTTAAAGGTAAATTAATTTGGTCTATCGAACGGACAAACGTGCACACTTTTTGGGCGTGAGTGAAAGGTTTTACATGAAATATCCCAGAAAATTCGTAGCAAAATAAACGCACTGTTCATGAGAACTGTCAAGGTTTTGGAAGTGGAACTGAAATTTCTTAATAACGTGTACAATTGGATATTAGAATGGTCAATGAAGTTTGGCGTGTTTCCCACACTAACTTGAATCTGGGATTACTGAGGTCTATTGTGGATCCAGATAAACTTAAACTTCGTTGTGGAGAAAACAAGATTTTCCGAAAATCCAAAAGTCATACATCGATTCGATATGAATACAGTCAGAGGACTGTCAAGGGTTTGTAACCGATATGCAAAAGGACAGATCAGAGGTGTTTTAGCTTCTCCATGTGAAGGTTGAAGTATTATGAAGAGGAATTTGGTTACTGGAAGGGTCAATGAAGTTTGTGGAAGAGCGTGTTTCCCTCTACTAAAGGGCTGCCTGGGATTCAGTGAAAAGTTGTAGTGTTAACTACTCCAACTTGTGAATCGTTAGCTGCATCAAATGTAAGAGAAGGTGATGCATAATAGTCGGCTGTCCGACTCAACTCAACCCAACAGCTGTATGCTATAACATGCAATCATCATGTTCAGTGGGTGTTACACTGGGTTGAACAAGTTAACGTGTCAATTTTTCACTTGAAACTACAGAAGCTTTTTACCAAGATTTTTCGAAAATCCAAAAGTCATACATCGATTCGATATGAATACAGTCAGAGGACTGTCACGGTTTTGTAACCGATCTGTAAAATGACACATGAGGTGTGGTGCATGATACTGTAATTACAAGGAGTTTATTCAGTCGAGATGGTCGCATGTCACCAATGTCCAATCAAGCATGACATCTTCTAATTGCCCCATTAACCAACTACACAAAAAAACTTCAAATCCACTACATGCTTACGTGATTGTTAGTCAGTGCATTCTCTATTGATTGGGATATTTTGGATTTATAAGGCCAGCTATTTTCCGGGCCTGGGGAAGACTTTTGAACTCATACACCGACACAGACATACAGTATGTACATAGTTTGAAAAAAAAACTATGTATAACTTTATCAAGGAATCTCGAGAAACCCGTTACCCACAAGAACGAAGAATTTTGAACGTAATGTTCATGAGTTGTCAGAAAGCAACTATAAAAATAATTTTTTTTTCAAAGTAACTTCAACTTTTTTCAAAGAAAATGACTTCGAATTCAAATTGGGTGCCAATAACTTTCTGTGTAATAGGAAACTCTGTTGGGCTGTGAATGCAATAATAAAATAACGAAAGTAATAATAACCCTCTTTTCAAGTCATGCGTAAGCACGAAGGTATGTACGTGCCATTCGAAGATATCTCATCATGGATATAGTACAAACGGTTGACACTAAAATAAACTTGTCGCGTCCCGGGGAGAAATATTACGATTCATGTTCGCACGCACGTAGGTACATACAGTATGTAGGTACTTAGGTACAGTAAGTATAGCCAATCCAGGGGTTCTTTTTAGTGAAAAACTGATATGCGCGCAGTTTTCACGAATTCATTTTGAAAATAACATTTGAAAAACATACGAATTAGCGCTTAATTCATTGCACACGGGCGTTATCGATCTACAAAATTAACTGTGGATAACAAGAAACACTGAACAAGCTATATAGAAATACCGGAGAAAAATGGCGCGCATTCAAAATCAGTTTTCAAATCATTTATGAACGCTATAAATAGGCCTCTTAATTGATTAAAAGAAGTGGTTTTAAAAAACTGAGAGAACCCATGGCATGGCGAGAACCAGATTCTGAAGTCCAGAACCGGATTCTCAAGTAAGAAATTTTCTGTGCCATGTTTTGGGTTTTCTTATATTTACGAGGCCTATAGCTGGTTTTTATAGACCATCGCGTGATCCCCGATGGCACGTAATCTATGTACCTATTCAGAAGAGATACTTACTTGTTAGGTGTATTGACGTAACGAAATACCGTAATCCAGAAGTTTAGCTGATCATCATACCGTGATGTTTCGGTGGAATTCGAACTTCGCCGATACAGCCAATCCAGGATTTGGTTGGTCGGAATGTTTTCGGCGCGCAGTTTGAATTCGAATCTGCTTCTGGAGAGCGATAAATTGTTGAAGAAGTTTTTCTCACTTATTTTTTGATAAACCTACAAAAATTTTACTTGATTAGTTTTGTATGTTGTTATGGATCTATAGGTATTTTTGATAGCCAAGATGTACCTTGAACGAGCTTCAAGAATAGCGTTCTCAACTCATTAGAAGACGGAATTCAAAAAACGCGCCATTTACATAGTTTCGTAGTACGAACCATCCTACAAAACTATGTACATGTTGTGAAGTTACGTACAAAGTCGTCTTAAAAAATTCCAACGAATATTTTTTGTAATACTTTGAAATTTCGTAAAAACAATTTTTTTTATTCCCAACCAGAAGTTTCGGAAATTTCGCGGAACAAAATTGCGTTCCATGTGTTCCGAAAGTTTCACAAAAACATTCTTGAAGGTTTCTCAAGACGACTCTGAACGCACCCTAACATATGTAGAGTTGTTTCATGGTGTTGAGTTGATCAGCCGACTGTTTTGCCTCACATTCGCTTACATTTCATGCAAACTAATCAGTAACACAGTAATTAAAAACTATGATTTCAACAAAGTTTAACACAATTTTTTACAAAGTTTACTTCGAATCCCGGGAAGCTCAATATAGGAATAGGCATAGCGACGATAAACATTCTCTGGTCTCTTAATGCCTGAATATCCGGTTAATTACCCCAGTTAACAACTTCTATAGAATAAATAATGTAATGATGAATAGTTGTTTATTATCAATTATCGAATAATCAAATCATGCGGTAAATACATACACGTGACTTTCGAGAAAATATTTGAGCCATTATGAAGTACAGTATCACAATACTTACAAAGGCGGTGAAGACAAGTTTCTAAAAATAAACGTGTATTGACTAAAAAGAAAATGTATTGACTGCCTAAATACTGTTTCTGTTTGATACAAAATAGTGCTCTGTATTATATAATATTTTAGCCGGGTTTTTTGTTATAGAAAACTTTTTTATAAAAAAATCAACTGAATGTTATTGAATTGGCCAAATGTCATGCATGTGACATGAAATTTCTCGGAAATCGCACCACTAGCAGATTTGAATTCAAATTGCGCGCCAAAAACTTCATGAATAACAAGAAACTCGGGATTTGATTTATCAATTAAGTTATGGTAAATGGTCTAAACTCGGGTATTACAGTACATATATGTAGCAATGCGGAAGTGATGTTTTGACAATTCAGAAATGTATGTACATCTTTTATTGCTGTGGTACATGTGGCACATGTACATACATACAGTATGTACTGTACATTCACACAATTGCCTCGTGAGAGTAACTGAGTGTTTTCAGTTAGTTTTTCTGAGCAGAAACATACATACTTGCCCACTTACTCACTCACTCACTCACTCACTCACTCACTCACTCACTCACTCACTCACTCACTCACTCACTCACTCACTCACTCACTCACTCACTCACTCACTCACTCACTCACTCACTCACTCACTCACTCACTAACTCACTCACTCACTCACTCACTCACTCACTCACTCACTCACTCACTCACTCACTCACTCACTCACTCACTCACTCACTCACTCACTCACTCACTCACTCACTCACTCACTCACTCACTCACTCACTCACTCACTCACTCACTCACTCACTCACTCACTCACTCACTCACTCACTCACTCACTCACTCACTCACTAACTCACTCTTTCACAGGCGCACGTGTGACGATGACCTAACACATTGACCTTCCTCATCTCCTAACAGACTTGACTCGACTGACAAGACGTTCATCCACAGGCTTACGATAAGGCGTGGGAAAAGGGGAATTCCCCCTCTTTGGGTTCCTCAAAACTTAGAATTGGTTCCCTAAGGTGCAGGTAAAATGACCTGAAAACTGCCGATTCCCCCGTTTGACGAAATTCCTCTCCCTTTGGTGAATTAGCTCGCCCGCCAGTGCCTTCATCATTTATTCAATTAAATAGGGCACGTTCAGGAACTTGTCTTTTCGGGGAAGTAGAATACGAAAAACCCGTTTTGTGCCACGACCTCGTCAACTATGGATACCTTATGGAAGGGTATAGCTCGATCAGGGGTTCTAGTTATCCGTAATTTTTCGGAGATCTGTCTTGTCGAGAAAATTTTATTTCGTATAGCCTATCCAGGGTTTCTTGTTAGCCAGAAACTTTCTGGCGCGTGGTTTGAATTCAAATCTGTTTTTGGCGCGATTTTGAATTTTCGATAAACAAATACTTTTTTACATAACATTTGGAAACCATACGAAAATTGTGCTTAATTCATTGCATTTTGCGTAACCGATCTGCAAAATTAATTTTTGATAACAAGAAGCCTGACCGAACAATTTCCTGTTATTCTATTTTTCTTATTTGTAAAAAAAAATTTGAAGGGTGCCGAACTCTGATTTTGACTTAAATAAGTAACAAAACCCCTGAATAGGTTATACTAGATTTTTAAATGGATGCCAAAAATTAAAGCAATGAGATGAGTGCGACAACTTTAGTCTTCTTGGGGAAAATAACCACGGAATGAATGACCCTGAAAGCCGGCGCGCATTCAAATTCAGGCTTCTAATCATGAGATATGTAGTGCATTAAGTTGACTTGTTGACTTGTGCTGAAAAAAATATTATTTATATAGTTAATTGCATTCACTAACTAAATTATTATGTTCAATTGAGCACAAACGTCCACCTTGGATTGAAATAAACTTACTAACTAACTAAGCGGAGAACACAAATTTGTGTTTGCAAATTGCCTTTGCGAACTTTAAGACAGCAATGAAACCAGTTTTCCCCGTCTGATTTCGCCCATAAATATCATTTACCTATAATTGCATGATAAAGTGACCTTGATACTTGCGTTCTAAGGCAGAAACCGGATTCCTATTGGGTTACGGTAGAATGAACGTGCGCTACCGTAGTACAACAATCTACAATCAAAGTCAACAGATAAACAAGTACCGACAAACAATAATGAAAGATAAGGAAAAATTCAGTTTCCGAACGGAATAACCGTTTTATATCAGTAGAAGTTTTATTATTTAATCTGATTTTTTCTATTACACTTTCTCGTTCACGCTGGTCTCATTGAATAAAAAAGTACAAACATGACAAACGATTCTTAACTGAATTTGATACATAGAACGCCATTCTTAATCGAACATTTGTAAGATCATGTCCATTCTCCATTCTCCATTCTCAATTAATTACGAAACTGAATTCGAAAGCGCACATTTGTTGTACAACTTTTCTATGCACAGGAAAATGCTGAATTTCGGGAAGAAATATTCGCTCCTATCCGAGATCGTCCCTAGTAAAGTTTCACAAGAATTCTGTCTTATGAATAGTGCATATCTGATTGGCACAAGTTTATTTTTAGTCTCGTAATCAATAGAGAATGCTATATAGGCGTTTATGGTAAAATCTTTCTATGGTCCGAAAACTGACGGGCCTTCAAATTGAGTCTCCTAATCAGTTGAGAAGGCTACATTCACTAAGTAACCTATGTATGTAGGATTGACTTTGAATCCCAATTACATTATGGTACTTATGGTACATATTGTACATATGGTACATATGGCATTGGCATCCGATGTATGTATTACGGTAGGTGGTATGATGTTTGGCGTGGTTGCTATCCGAGGGAATGTGATACCGATATGTCATCCATGTACCGACTACATGATAAAGATAGCACTCATAACTGCCTGAGTTGGGCTGGTACGTTCGTAGTGAGGTATAGTTATAGCCTTAGCCTAAGCCTGGGCTAAGCCTCTGACTGACTGACTGGCTGACTGACTGACTGACTGACTGACTGACTGACTGACTGACTGACTGACTTACTGACTGACTGACTGACTGATTGACTGCGACCGACTGACTGACGGACTGACTTACTGACTGACTGACTGACTGACTGACTGACTGACTGACTGACTGACTGACTGACTGACTGACTGACTGACTGACTGACTGACTGACTGACTGACTGACTGACTGACTGACTGACTGACTGACGAACTACAGTAAATACCTGACTGACTGACGAGGTGACCATGTACCTGTCTGTGAATGTCCTCGAAATTTTGCTGTTGGATGATAAATGATTCCGTAGCATCTTGTGTCATGTCATGGCATCCCATTAGTGTTTTCACCATGTACGTTCATTAATATTGGTGAACGGGATTAATTTTAGCTAATTTCGTCAACAACTACAGTACATATGTACATTGTGACTGGGAAAGTGAACCATCCAATCTCATTGCAGGTTTCTTTCGGTTCACATTAGGAAACTTTCCCTCTACAAGTTTCCCATGATTCAATGTTCATTCGCTGTGAGTTGGGTTACGGTGGACCGGGGAAAAGGGGGCTGTTGGGAGACTAAAGGGGGAGGGGGGGGGGGCATTGTTCGATGGCACATGATTTCATGCCGTGATTAATGAGACTGGAATGAATAGCTGTATACATACCTGGGGTGAGTGAGTGAGTGAGTGAGTGAGTGAGTGAGTGAGTGAGTGAGTGAGTGAGTGAGTGAGTGAGTGAGTGAGTGAGTGAGTGAGTGAGTGAGTGAGTGAGTGAGTGAGTGAGTGAGTGAGTGAGTGAGTGAGTGAGTGAGTGAGTGAGTGAGTGAGTGAGTGAGTGAGTGAGTGAGTGAGTGAGTGAGTGAGTGAGTGAGTGAGTGAGTGAGTGAGTGAGTGAGTGAGTGAGTGAGTGAGTGAGTGAGTGAGTGAGTGAGTGAGTGAGTGAGTGAGTGAGTGAGTGAGTGAGTGAGTGAGTGAGTGAGTGAGTGAGTGAGTGAGTGAGTGAGTGAGTGAGTGAATTAATTTTTTTTTATTCTGCGAATTTCCTGACTATGTGTTTGTCGTTTGATACAGTAAAAGTGAGTGAGTGATTCCTCTTCCATCGGATTCACAAGAACCTATTTTATAGCTTATCCAGGGTATCTTGTTAGTCAAAGAAGTTTTTGGCGCGCAATTTGAATTCAAAACTGATTTTGGCGCGTGTTTAAAATTTCCTGAACTTTTTTTTCAAATGACACTTCGACAACATACGAACGCTGTGCCAATGTCATTGCATATGTGGTAATGATTCCATAATATATAATTTTTGATAACAAAAAAACCATGACCCAGCTATATAGCTTAGCCATCGAGGCTTTCAAGTCCAGTCCCCCAACCAATGACGATTGCAGTGACATACAAATGTCAACTATGATATATCAGCCATTGCGATGAACTCCATTCCCCCAAATATGCCATCAGAATCATGTACCAATGAATGTATGTATGCACAGCGGACGAGTAGGGGAAGGAAAAGTGGAATTCCCCCCTTTTTGGCGACTTCAAAAGTTGAATTGGTTATTTAAAGTGTAGATAAAACGGCCTTGTATTTGCTTATTCCCCTTCTTTGAGGAAATTCCTCTACATTTGGAAGATTGTCAAGTCTGCCAGGAATTGTATGTACATGCTTGACATACATGACACAGTTTGCCGATCGTTGGGGGCGGAGTCTGGGTTACGGTAGATGCCCCATGCCGAATGGATGGATCTGGCCGTCAGATATTACGGTATAGAGTTATCATTTGTTTAGGAGAAGAAATTAGAATTTTTCTTGTTGATAAAACAGTGCTTGCATTGGAAAAGTCTTTCTAAAGACAGAAAAGGGTGGATTTGAGTTTATTCACCTGATCACGTTCAAGACGGTCCTATTTGTGCATGGAGAATAGATTTACCTAACAATTGCTGGGTTTGTAAACCATGATTAATGACTCTATAGATCTCGAACTCTGTATCATTCGGATTCTAGGCGGGTCACTTAGCCACTGGTTTACGTAAGAGGAAAACGAACTATTGCTAAACTGTGAACCCTCAGAAACTCCCATCCGTAACCCCATGTTTGGGATGTTAAGGGCTACCTGGGAATCAAGTGAAAACTTGTTGGGTTAACTACTCCAACTTTGAAACGTTAGTTGCATCAAATGTGAGAGAAGGGGATGCATAATAGCCGGCGTTCCGACTCAACTCAACCAACAACTGTATGCTATAACATTCAATCATCATGTTCAGGGGGTGTTACCCGGGTTGCACAAGTTAAGGTTTCATTTGTTCACTTGAATCTCAAGAAGCTCTTTGCACGAATTAATATTCTGGGGAAAAAAACAACTGACCCCACAGGTGATGATAAAAATAATTTGGGTTTCGTACTTACCACTTGTCGCTACGACAACCAGGTATGCGGGCACCACCGGGAATTATGGAGATCACCTATGAAAGAACGAATTATACAACAACTCAATCAACAAGGAACGCATTCCATAATGCGGACAATAATTACGTAAAGTGGCGACTGAATATGTTTCTCTAGTGCGAAGTTATTCAACTTTACCTGCTCATCAAGTATGGAACAAGTTTTTCCTTGCATAAATTCACTGTTTTTAAAATTATATTTCCCTTTCCCACATTTGCTGTGCAGTTTAGTATTTTTACAGTGGAGATATTTACCCGCCACTGTACATAAATACAAGACAATCTAATTACACGTCGAAAAAAAATGGATGAAAACGACCCCGCGAAAATGCGCAACTTGTCAGATTAGATCAAATCGTTTGGCCTAAGTGTGATACGATTATAATGAACGGGTAACCGACGAACACATTAGACAAAAAGAGAGCAAATTAATTATATGGCATTCACAAATTTTTAGGAGACTAAATTCCAAAAGCGCGCAAATTTTCGGGATTTTAGATTAGTGCGACACTTCTAGTCTACTTCTGCAGAAAACTCCCTGATGGAATAGTTTATTTTTGAAAACAGAACTTTTGCAAACACTGTAGCAAACACCCGCACAGGTATGTAACGGCGATTTACCTTGAATTTAGACATAAAGGTGAGCAATATTGATAGGAGGGTATGTTCGACATAAAGGAATGTCCAGAATGTCAAAAGCTGAGAATTTATTGGATTGAATCGGAAAGCTGATTGAACGCCTGGATCGTTGACAAGTGATCTCCGGAGACACTCTTCATGACGACCAAAACAGATACCGATACAGTGGAATTCCCCTGTCTTTCGGAAACTCCAAATAAAAGATAAAATTTATAAAAGGTGTATATCGGTAAAAAGAGATTACTATCATTCAAAATATAGAATATTGAAACTCAGAATTAACCAGAGAGTCTGATACATACATCAGATCAGCAGACCACTGGCGGACGAGACAAATCACCAAAGGGAGGGGAATTTTTTCAAAGAGGGAGGAATTGGCAGAAATTAAGCTATTTTACCTACACCTCAACTCAAGGAACGAAAAAATCACTTTTTTAAACTGCCAAAGAGGGGGAATTCCACTTTTCCCATCCCTTCTCGTCCGCTAGTGGATCGGACCACAGAGGGAACATCTGAATCTGACAAGTGGTCTCGGGAGATTAGCGACACCATCGGGATTTCACGGCCATGGTCGCACGAATCGCGGTGATCTTGGTGTCATAATGTAACATGGTCAGTGGTGACATTTTATGACCATTCATTCTCTTTATCCGACAACCTCGTCACCACTTTTTTATTTACGATGGATAGATTTTATCGCTCCGTAGTAGTAATAGATGTTTACATGTGGATAAATTATGAACCGCTGAGTTTACTGGGTACCAGTTTCAGAGATCGGAAGTTACTAGAGTTGGTTATGATAAATCTTTCTGAAAAGGTGCCTGGAAATTAATGTACAGGCACGCAGAGAAAATTTTCTGTTCATTTGTTCGGTTTTGTCGTTTGTGACGTTTTGGATATGTAAAAGTGTTATAGCCTATGCAGGGTTTTTGTTAGGCAAAAACTTTTTGGCGCGCAGTTTGACTTCGAATCTGTTTTGGCGCACTTTCAAATTTTCGAGTAATAAAACAATTTTTACATAACATTTAGACAACATACACAAAGTGCCATTACATAATTCATTGCGTACAGCCTACAAAACTAGTTTTTGATAAAAAGAAACTCTGCTATACCAGACCAACCTATACTAAAGGCACACCGAACATTAGATTATATTTTTTTCTTTTATAAGTTAGCAAACATAAATTTTACAGAAAAAAAACTAAATTTTTATTTTTACACATAAAAACAAATTTACTCAATAACTTTAGTTTTTGCTTTACTTATCCTTTACGAAAAAACGATTTTAATTGCATTCCTCAATAAATATGACTGTTCGCTATTATATGATTGTGGATTCGATCGAAGATTCACTTTCTTGTGCGTCTCGTTGAAAAATAAATCCCTCACGATTTGGGAAACGTTTATCATAGCCGACTTTGAATGAAGAACCGTTGATTATACATACTTAGAAACGGTGTCAAAAGCGGAAACAATTCAACAGCATTCGCGATTACTTTTTACTTTTACTTGGACTTTTCCATTAATTGAAGCAATAAGGCACACTAATACCATATCAGAATGGTGTTTTCGTAGTGGCCAGAGAGTTGAATAAACTGACGGGCAATGGCAGAAACCCCAGAGCAACGCGTCAGGATCTGTGTCTCAAGTCAGGTTTCGAACTTAGGACCGCCGGTTTTCGAGGCCGGCGCCCTACGCACTAGACTAGACAGGCGATTATAATTTTCGTATAACATTGATTGGTTTTAATGCACTTAAACGCGTGAAAATCAGCTTGAAATTTTTGATGCGCAACGTATACTTCCGAGGATTTTTAGTTTTTAGGATTAGTGAAGTATAAGTTTCACCGGCATGAACTGCGAACCTTATCATTGATTCTTGTACATATGTTCTTATATCTTGCTCTTACAGCTTAATCTGGGTTGATATTGCTACTGATATTGATAAATCAGTTAATACGAGTACTGTACATTGGGTCATGGCTCACGGTCTCTAATGTAACACGGAATTTTCAGAAATCTGAATGCCCGCTAAAAGCAGATTTGAATACAAACTGCGCGCCAAAAATTTTCTGAGCAACAATAAACTTTGGATTAGCTAAATTTTTCATCGAGATTTCTTCTGTCTGTCAGGCAGGTGATTTTCGTATTATACAGTAGGTACCTACGCATTATGTACATACCACAGAATCATGCATAACTTAATAATTATTAATGAATAATTATATGAATGGATAATTAAATGAAAACTGTCTGAAGTAACAGGTGTGGTTTTACGTACATAGCTTCATAGCTTGGAAAGGGTTTCTTGTTATCAAAAATTAATTTCGTGGGCCGGTTTCGCACGTATGCAGTGAATTGGTTGCAATTTTTCGTGGGTCGTCCAAATGTAATGTGAAAAAGATGTAGTTTTCGACAAACAAGAAACAATGAATAAATTATATCAATGAATTTTTTATCAAACTTTTTTGGATCCATTGCTCACATACATTAAGCAATGAATTTTTAATCACCATGTTCGTTTATTGTAGAAGTGTCAGTTGAAAAAGTTTATTTTCTGAAGATTTCAAGTTTTTTTTCTCGAAATTCAAAATTAGTGCCAAAAACAGAATTGATTTCAAATCGCGCGCCAACATAATTTGTGATTATAGGGCAAGTTGGAAATCATTGCGACTTTAACACAAATTTAAAATTTCTTGAATTTTGTCAAGTGCGCAACTTTGAAATCACGTTCCGGTCGAGAGATTCGAAAAGTCATTCTACCCTCCACTTTTCATTCTGTCACAATTTATGTTTTTCTGCCAAAATTCAGCTTTCGTTTATGTCGCAATAAATTTTAACTTACCCTACAACAAGGATACCAAGGATACTTGAATAGGCTATACAGTCTTCATAATTGATGAGGAGTCTAAATTATGAATGCCTGACTATTTCTCTCATAGAGTCTGGTCCAAACTTCTCGTTAATCCAAATTTTTTTATATATTTATTAATCATTTTGGCGCGTGTTCAAATTTCAATTTCTAATTTTCAGCTGTATAAAAATCTAACATACCAATGAAGTAGCCCAACTCATTAAACGGATAGTGAAAAGTTTCAGAAATTTTTTTACAAGTTACCTTGATTACGCTATAGCCCACATATCTTATTGGCTTCCTGTTAGACAGAAAAAATCATGATGCTTCTTATATTCCATTCATCGAGAAGTTCTACCTTACAGAAATCAACAAGGTACACTAATCAGTTGACCGAAACTAATGAGCCGAAACACCAGAACAACGCGACACGGTATATATGTATGTCCGGCCCAGGTTTCGAACTCGGGAACACCGGATAGCGATTACGGTGCCCTAACCACTAGACTACAATGAACGAGAGAGCTAACCTTTCCCTAAAACAGAAAGCTTTACAATGAATCTCATTTTCCACTACGCCCACAGCAAACAGCTTGCAGTTTGCTCAAAAACTGCGGCACAGAAAACCCGAAAGCCTTACAACAGGTTTCCAATAAATCTGCACAACTGCAAGCCGCTCGAAGTTTGCTGCAGGAAAAGTGAAGCACAGCAAAAAGGTCATCCACTCGAACGGCATCTCGCGTTGAATGCCATTCTACCGTAATCCTCACCTACCGTAACCCATCATGGCATGCGCATCGCACCGACGACGCATCATATGATTCGAATTCCCCTCATACCATGATGTATGTGCTTACATGCATTAACATACAAACGACGCTCGTAGTGGACAATGAAAAATGAACTTCGAATGAGCATGAACTGGTTATTTGGAAATTTGGCTTCATATTTTTTCTAAATAAGACAATTCCAATGTTAATTCCTGTTAATGTTCAATGTAAACTCAATTTATTACTCATGTTAAATGAGTAAATTACCAAATTCCAGCACACTGGTCTTGTTTTAGTGCTAAACTGAGCAGAAGTGTCCAAACTCATAACTGAATCTCAATTCTGAAATTCAAAAATCTTTTTTAAAGCTTACTTGTTTTTGGAAAAAAATGGCGCGTATTCAAATTTGGTCTTTCAATTTACTGTGAACGGGGCTATATGGCTTTATCATGCGCTGGGTTGGCAGGTAAATAGCTGGATGATGTAAGTACTGGACAAACGATATGACATAATGACATACATGCAATTTACAATATGTTTGTAAGGTATGTAGGTAGGTATATCAATCATAAGTAAAAATTTAACATGTGTGTGTCAAAGGAGTAATATCTGAAAATGTATGTATTATATGTACACGTAGGTTTGCTAAGAAAGACGCATGCTTACTGACTGACTGACTGACTCACTGACTCACTGACTCACTCACTCACTCACTCACTCACTCATTCACTCACTCACTCACTCACTCACTCACTCACTCACTCACTCACTCACTCACTCACTCGCTCACTCACTCACTCACTCACTCACTCAACTCCCTCACGCACGCACTCACTCACTCACTCACTCACTCACTCACTCACTCACTCACTCACTCACTCACTCACTCACTCACTCACTCACTCACTCACTCACTCACTCACTCACTAAACATCTTTTTTAACCTTGGAACGCTCGACTAGGCGAGAAATAATGACCGTGAAAATCACCTCATTTTAGCCTCTAATCCCCCAAAGCCCGAATCCCAAAACAGCACTTGACATCTGAATAAGATTTATGGATTTTTGTTTCGTTGTATTCCTTAAATTTTTTTTCGTAACGAATTTTCATACACTTAAGTATGTTTATTATAGCATTATCAATCGATTGGAAGACTGAATTTGAATGCGCGCCTTTTTTATCTTCAAGAATGTGCAAAAGTTAGAATCCAGTGTGTGTTTTATGACTTTTAAATATGTAAGTAAGATTTTTCAGTGTCAGTTTTTGATTGCAAATAAATCAGAAGACGTTCAAAATCTATGTATCTGCAGAACGCGCACGGTTATTATTTTCACACAACTTTGAAAATTTGTTAGCGAGTCATTTGTATTATAGTTTAATGTAGTATTATATAGTAATTTTATATAGTATTTATGTTTCTAATTCGCTAGCGGACGAGAGAGGGAAAGTGGAATACCGTGCTCTTTGGCAGTTTCTTAAAGTGACTTTCGTTCAAATGTTTAGGTAAATGGTCTAATAACTGCTGATTCCCTCGTCTGCAAAAACACTTTTTTTGGAGCGGAGTAGGTTGGCTCAGCCGCCAGTTCAAGGATGGTCAAGGTACATATCTCGTCAAACAAAGTTGTTTCTCTGAACCCGCCCGTTAACATATGCGCAATGAATCAACCGGAATATTCGTATGTTACACAAGTGTCGTGTAAAAGCGATTCAAAAGCGAAAGCAAAAGCGATTTCGACGCCAAAAAAGCGATTCAAACTCAAATTGCACGCTGAAAACTTCCAGAGTTAAAGAACTTCCTTACTGGCTATACCCAAGTAAACACACAACGATATTCTACATAAGCGAGTAATTATTCCATGAAATCAAGGTCATTACAGCACAAAGTGGGACAGGATACTCAAGGAGGTGGTCAAGAATCGTGTCACAAAAAGTGGAATAATTGCCGCCGTTCGCGAGACATGTCAATGACATGACACAATGTTTGCCAAGATAAATGACCGTAGTATACGGGAATCGGGATGAAGTCGGACAGGTTCACTGGCGGAGGAGAAAATCCTCTAAAAGGAGGGGAATTTCGTCAAAGAGGGGAGGGGGAACTGGCATTTCTGAGGATATTTTACCAACACCTCAGGGAACGAATTCTTCTTTTTTCTGATAATGCTAAAGAGGGGCTAGTGGACACTGGACAGGTTATAAAGAGATGAATATTTCACGAATCGAATTGAGTTGAGTGGGGGCATATCAAATACATGACACACAAGATACTTGTTAAAATTGTTGTAATTGTGAAGAAAATGATATGATACAATGATAAACGAAAATTAAATATACTCAACGCAGGGCACCATCAAATGGAAAAGGGGAAATACAATGAAAATAAAATGAAATCTTCGCAACTGCAGCTTTGAAAATATATACCAGCACTAGCGGACGAGGAGGGGAGGGAAAAGTGAAATTCACCCTCATTTGGTTGTTTCAAAAAAGGGAAGTTTGTTCCTCAAGGTGTAGGTAAAATGACCAAATGTCAACAAATTCCCAAGATTCCCCTTCCTCTCGAGGTTTGACTCGTCCGCCAGTGTATACCAATTGGAATTGCAAAATTACGTTTGTTTGAGCTACTGCTACTAAACAACAGCAGCTATTTTAAAATTTTATGTCACGAAACGTTAAATGGGAAAAGGTGGTTTCAACGGTACTGGTGAGATAGAGACCATAAACAGAAACGGAAAGTATAGCTAAATAAATCTGGCCATTTATTGTCAGCAGACACCAGTGCTTATGGAATTTTGAGAGCCCTGGAATGTACATTGGTGATAAATAGTGATTAGGCTTTCCTATCAAAGCTTTTTAGCCTACTGGAATTCATGGTGGATGAGTGAATCCGAAATTCAAATGTTTTCACCAAACATGGACTCGCTTGAGTCATCTAAACCCAAACCTAGGATATCTAGTTAATTACCTATTTTCCCAAAAGCAGGGAATTCTTGCATTCCCACCCAAATTAATCCGCCACCAACTGTCATGCAGATGTTCCACGTTGAATGGGGGCTGAAACCTACCACTCATCAATAGCGGACGAGAAAGGGAGGGAAAAGTGGAATTCCCCCCTCTTTGGCTGTTTTTAAAAAGTGTAGTTTGTTCTTTAAGGTGTAGGTAAAAAAGGCCTCGAAACTGCGAATTCCCCCCTCTTTGGCGAATTTCCCCTCCCTTTAGGGGTTTGACTCATCCGCCAGTGCCACTCATCATTTGTGTTAGCCTACTCACACCCTCCTTAACCTACTCATTAGTGAGAAGGTGGCGGATGACTAACCTACCTGAAACTGAGATTCACCTTATCTCATAGACCCCCCTTTTACCAGTGCTTGCGGGGTTGACTAGGATGAGAAGCTTATTTCCTCCTTATTCTGCTCCTCCTTCTCCTACTCCTTCTACCCCTCCTCCTCACTCTTCCCTTCCGCCACACCAGATCACATGCAAATATTGCATGCCTGAAAATGATGAACCAATTCATTAGGGACGGAGTGCGATTCTCACACCAGCATTCAGCGAGGGGTTGGGTGACATATGGCCGTTCGCTCTCACGGGAATACGTGAGTAAGTGAGTGAGTGAGTGAGTGAGTGAGTGAGTGAGTGAGTGAGTGAGTGAGTGAGTGAGTGAGTGAGTGAGTGAGTGAGTGAGTGAGTGAGTGAGTGAGTGAGTGAGTGAGTGAGTGAGTGAGTGAGTGAGTGAGTGAGTGAGTGAGTGAGGGATGAGAACGTGTGTGATTGAGTGGGAGAACACAGTGGAAACTGAAAGTTCACAAGGCGAAAAGAAAAACTAATGTTCAATTAAGATTCATTTAAAAAATTCAGAATACTTTTTTAAATAGTTCATAAACGCTATCGAATATTTAAATACTCATGGTTTATTCTGTGATGCCCGACAATTTTTGTTCACGTTTCAAGACGTCGAGTAGTCAGTTCATTTACCAATTTATACCAATAAACCGTTCGTCCACCAAGTTCAATATAAAAATATGATTGAATTCAGCAAAAAAATGAAAACTTGAAGTTTTGGGATCGCTTGATTTATGATCAGTAAACTAAGCGTCATCTTTTCGGCGAAAATAATCAATTCAGTAAGATCCTTTTCGGCAAAGTCAACCGTAACAAAAAATTATACAACACTTCAACGAAAAAAATTCCTTTTTATCTTAAACTTTTTTTCGTAAGCCAAAGGGGAATTGCATTTTTTTTCTTCTTCCCTTCCTCTGAACCCATCAAACACTATTATTATCCCGATAACAAAGCGCATTCCGTCTTTCAAGTCACTAGCGGACGAAAAGGGAAGGGAACAGTCGAGTTTCGCCCTCGTTGGCGTTTTGAAAAAGTAGAATTTATTCCCTAAGGTGTAGGAAAAATGGTCCAAAAACTTCCGTTTCCCCCCCCCCCCCCTTTTGGGGAAATTCCCTTCCCTTTGGAGGTTCGGCTCGTCCGCCGGTGTCGCGGACAAATGCAACTTGAAATGCGGACGAGCCAAACCTCCAAAGGGAGGGTATTTTTTTTAAGTGGGTGGAATGACCATTTGAGGCCATAGTGACCAAATTCCACTTTTTGAAAACGCCAAAGAGGGGGCAATTCTTTTTTCCCACCCCTTCTCGTCCGCTAATTCCGCCATGTACATGCCAATTATAAAGGACTTCTTTCATGGTTTTTCTTCAGTGTGGGTAAACAACAACATGACAAAGTTACTAAACATATTCTCGCATTTTCCCAACAGCAACACGAATTATGTTAAAATGTTGCCATTTTTCATCTATGTAAGTTATGTTTTTCTGAAGTCTGCATTGGTTAACCAGTCAGTTTTTTTGGATTGAATCACTGTTTATCCAATAACCATCTCAATCGGATAATCAAATTTTTTGCTTTTTTGTAAAAACTGCCGTTATCATCTCGTTATGTAACACATTTGATTGTTATACAACCGATTACAGGTTAAAATTAATGGGGCCGTAAACCAGGTGGTGTTATGCCGTAACGGATGTTGCACCGTAACATAATTACCGTTAACGGTAACAAAAAATGTCGTTGCTTAACCGTGTCAGAAGCGTTTTCCGAAGGAAGTTTCGAAAAAATTTGTTGGATAATTGTTTTGTTCGTCTGATTGATTTGTTTACAGAAAAAAAACAGATCTACGGCATTGGGCATTTTGCAACTCTGTTTGAACGAATCAATAAATTGATGATGATGATTGGCGCCGATTAGTTGGTCATCAATCCTGGTAACTGGTTATCATACACTGTAAATCATCAATCAATCAACCATTCAGTCAGCCAAAAAGTCGATCAGTCAGCCAGTCAGTCAATCAATCGATCAGTCACTTTTTATGTCATTTCCACAAGTTGCACCATTTCGAATCACTCAAGTATTTGGAAGTATAACTTCATGATTCTTTGTTCCCCATTGATTATGAGACTGACTAATACGAATATACTAAATAATATAATAACTAACTAATGCACTAACTATTATACTAGACTTTTACAAACAAATCAATATGAATTTATAATTTTAGTTTTTGCTTTAATTATTCTATAATTTTTTTTAATTTATATTCTTCATTAAATATGACTGTTCGCTATTATTGCAGATTTCAGATTTCAGATTTCAGATTTCATTGGGCTGACTCGCATATAATCGGTCTTACAAATTACAAGTTACACTGAATTTACGTGAAGAGTATATATATGAAATAAAATAGATGTAATAAGTTTACGGAAAATGAAAGTATTATATAACGAAGAGAAATATGACACGACATATACGGAAATTGTCCTAATGGACATATCGAAAACCTTAAGGGTTTAAGGAGAGGAATAACAACAATTTGTTTATACTAATACAAAATAAATTCAATTTGACAAATAGAGATTCAGCTGGATGATGGAATGTGTGATAACGGTAAAGGAAATATGACATATAG
>OZ038445.1:26657061-26674908 GCA_964036265.1 Daptonema setosum
AGAAATGGAGGAATCAATTTGTGATTTACGAAGTGAATAATTGGGTAGGCCTGGACTCATTGGATTTTTTTGCTATAATCTGGATGATATGTCATACAAAGTTCACGGCATGCGAAAAGAAATCAGATGCACAAAAGTTCTCATATAAACTGAAAGTAAACCTTCACTCGAAGTTAACCATCAACATTTTTCAGCAAGACGATTCTGGTTGTGGAGAGTGCTGGACGACATGCGGTCGACTCGTGGATGCTCCCCATCAGGTTAAGGTATTAATGATTACGGTAATTAAAATACGATATAGTACAGTACTTATCTGTATTTTTTCTGCCACTGATTATTATTAGAGAAGCCGAAATTTTTGAGGAAATCGGGGTGAGACCCTAAAAACTGTCCGATTTACATTTATAACTGAAAATGTTGCGTACCTGACATAACTAGTAACGTTTTCTTCCATTTTCCTTGTGTTTGATTAAACCGACATGATGAGAAACCTCGTATGAGACCTCAAGATCAAGTGTTCAGTCAACACCAGCCGAGTGATCCCCTGGTCAATGGTACATGCCCAACGACATCCAGTGAATCCAAGGGTGTCGGGGGTGATACCGTAACCAGATACATTATATACTGAGTGGGTTTAGATGCCGTGACTCGAGTTCTATAGATCGTGGCACAAAGGCACATTCGGACATTTATGTCTGTCTGTCTCACAGACATTCGGACATTTCTATGTCTGTTTGTCTGTCTGTTTACAGACATTCAGGCGTTTATTTGTTTGTTTTTCTGTCTAACAGACATTCAGATATTCGTATATCTGTTCATCTGCTTGACAGACAGACGGACCGTTGTTGTGGGTGATCACTCAGCTGGTGAATGACAGACACACTGACCTGGTCGGGGATTACGAAAATGCGAAACTGATCGGTAGAGCAGTCTCAGTTGAATAATCTTAAGACAGTTAAATAAAATAATAATCTCAAGGCGGATTTTAATAGTTCAAATTTTTTTTAGTTCATTCAGAAAATCTTGTGGTGAGAAGTTGTTACGACGACATTTATAGACTGTTGCGATGTAGGTGTGTATGTATACAATAAATCAGGCACAACGTTTGTATGCGGAATAAGCTATCTTGATAATCTTATTATAATACTATTTTAATAAAATTATTTTTTATTGAAAATAAATATTATGTTTGCAGGCGTCCACCATCTGTGAGCACAGCAACTGCGTGAGGGGCTGCGTGCTCGCGTGCTCCATCATGAGGACCACTGGCACGTCTGGGAGTGCCATTAGAAGCTACTGGAGGTTGACTCACTCACTCACTTGCTCAATCACTCACTTGCTTACTCACTCACTCACTCTTTCATGTTCACTCACCTCATTCACTGACTCACTCACTGACTCACTCACTGACTCACTCACCCACTCACTCACTCACTCACTCACTCACTCACTCACTCACTCACTCACTCACTCTATTTTACAGTATGTCCCCACCACTCGTTACCGTAACCGGACATCGAGTGCATCTGCTCTGGTCAACTCCCGTCAGCCAGGCCGAGTCTGCCAGACCACAGGTTGAATAAATTTCATTAAATTTTTATGTAAAACTCATAGCTAAATGGTAGATTTTTCATGCACTTGGTAACAGTTGTTTCCATACACGTGTTGATGAAAATTCAACTCTGATAAAAAAATCCCCATAAGGCATACCACATAAGTATGGTAAAGTACTAAATGATAAGTAATCAATTGAACAGTATAAAAGTATTGGAATGTTAAGCTCGGAATTATAATTATGTCAATTTCAGTTTGTTTACGTTCTTCTATGGAGGGCGGACAACAGTTCGGACTGGATGCAGCTCAAACAGACCATCGACATTCAGGCTGTGTTCGTGGACAGGTCCATTGCTCACGGTACGTTGCTCACTCACTCACTCACTCACTCATCCACTCACTGATTCACCCATTCACTCACTCACTCAACCCATCCACTCCATTACTTTGTCACTCACTCACTCACTCACTCACTCACTCACTCACTCACTCACTCACTCACTCACTCACTCACTCACTCACCAATTCACTCACTCACTCACTCACTCACTCACTCACTCACTCACTCACTCACTCACTCACTCACTCACTCACTCACTCACTCATTACAGCCACCGAATCACAGTTCTGGCTGCTGGCCGTCACCGGCACGGGTGTCGTCAGTCAGACGGGAATCGTCCTCAACGATCAGTCACTCATCGCTGACAGACTGAGTGACAGACAGTCGTCGTCTGTCAATCAGTCTGTCACCGACAGTCAATGGCGATGGTCAGTCGTTTTCGTCGGGGCCGTCTGCATTGCCGTGTTTGCATTGGCACTACTCATCACCGTGCTCGGACTGCTCGTCAAGATGCTCATCAGTCGGGTGAGGCATAACAAGGACAGGTTGTTGCTCACTGACTCACTGAAGAGCTCAGTCACTCACTCACTCACAGTTTTTCTATTTTTGTTTTGTCTATGCACCCACTGGTTTTCGGCCCTCTGTTACTCACTCACTCACTTACTCAATCACTCACTCACTCACTCACTCACTCACTCACTCACTCACTCAATCACTCACTCACTCACTCACTCACTCACTCACTCACGCTCTCTCCTCACTCATTCATTCACTCACTCACTCACTCACTCACTCACTCACTCACTCACTCACTCACTCACTCACTCACTCACTCACTCACTCACTCACTCACTCACTCACTCACTCACTCACTCACTCACTCACTCACGCTCTCTCCTCACTCACTCACCCACTCACCCACTCACTAACTCACTCACTCACTCACTCACCCTCTCATTCAGTTTGTGTCACGGCTACGCACTCCGTCGTGAGTTGGGTGTCTCACCGGGTCACGGTTACCTGAGCAGCGCATGCGAGCTCAAAGTACCCGAGGAAACGTACGTCGATTTGGACACGTCTTTGTATGCCAGTGAAACGTGAGTGAATTTAGATTGTGTTTGTCGATTGAGTTATGGAGTGAGAGAGTGAGTTGCTGAGTGATGAGTGAATTGATGCGTGAGTGAGTTGCTGAGTGAGCGAGTTCTTCAGTGAGTGAGTTGTTCAGTGAGTGATTTGTTGAACATGTAAATGATTTGTTGCGTGAATTGTGGCATGTTTGAGTAGTTTAGTGAGTTGGTTTCTCAGCTCGTTTGTGGGAGTGAGTTGAGTCCGTTTTGAAGGATTCGGTTGGGTTGAGGACGTGTCCCCATCCTCCATCCGTATTTAAAAACGTTATTGGCAATCAGTGATTTTATATTGCGGCATGATAAGTGAAGTTTCTCAGAAGTTCTGGCGTAACAATTGAACTCATTTTGCAGTACGGCCAACAGTAAATGGTGTGTCTCGGAAGCAGTCGTCAACCAGACAGATTCGTCAATCAACGATTCTTCATGCCAGTACGCCAATCAGGATGAATCACCTACCGTACATAAGTCGGGTGCCACGGACAAGGTTTGTGCCACATGGAATACAATCTTTCATGTATGACGCTTCTTGAGATCCAGTTTCAGCAAATGTAAGCGTTTATTTAAAGTCGATTCTGTAGCGCGTATACTATGAATTAGGCGCTCATTTTCATATTTTAGGCGCGCGCAAAAATCAGGTTTTTTAATTCAATCAGCGCGCCGAAAACTTTCCCCAGTGACAAGAAATCCTGGATAAGCTATTCTGTATTGGCGAACAACTTGAATTCGATTCAGCTATAGGCGCGCGTTTAATTTAAAATAATGTGTTGTTGAAAAATAAGAAGTTTGGAAAGTTTGAAAGTCAAAAGTAAAAAAAAATCAGTTTTTGTCATTTGAAGTTTCAACAACATACAGGGTGGCTGTAAAGTAACGACGCGTTTTCCGGCCGCCCATTTCTCAAAAAAATTATATTGCGTGACCAGTGACTTTATAGTCAAACTTGCGTAAAAACACCTGAAAAATCGAATTATGTGGTCAGATTTTACGTATTATAATGTATTTGTAGGCCTTTTATGGAATTTCTGTCAAAAAGCAAATTTTTTTTACTTCTTGGGTCCTAGACGGATTTTTTTTCAAAATAAAAGCTTTATAGGATTCTTAAAGTTTACACACTATTTTAATAATGATTTTTAAAAAATATCATCGCCAAATAACACTATTGGTATTATTTAATGGTGAAAGTTAAGCCAACTTTAAAATGTCACTTTTTACATCAGAATCTTATTTCTGCATTTTTCACCAATTATCATGCTTTTATGACCCTTAATGGTGTCTTATGACACCAGATTTGTGTTATAGGAGTTATGGAAGTATGATAATCCTACTTAGGACCTAAATCTTTGATTTTCGAAATTTTGGAATTTTATCGAATTTCGCATTTTTTCTTCATTCATTGAGACTTTTTGGTAGTGAAGTACTATGAATTCTAATTCTTTCATAAATTCTTTAACACAAAACTAACCTTACCGTTTGTTTATATCATTATGAAACCTGGTTGAAACCAATTGATACTTAATTCATATTACTATGATCAGTTTTCATGGAATTTCGGTCAGTTTTGTTGAAAAATAACGAAATTTCCGTTAATTTTTGAAAAAAAATTAAATTGAGCAATTTTACACTAAAATGAACCTCATAATCAGAAATTTCAGGTATGAATACATATAATTGGCATGTAAAAGTTAATCATGCAATTCAATAGTTCTGAGAAATAGACGGCCGGAAAACGCGTCGTTACTTTACAGCCACCCTGTATATACTGCCCGTTGTGTACTCACGGCAACGGGTTCATCAAAATAATTATTAATGACAAGAAACCCCCACCAAGCTTTAATTATTTATATTATTATATAATAATTATAATTATTATTAAATATAATTAATATTTCCAGCCCGAGCTCATCGCCACACCAACACGCTTGTGGCCGCATTTTGTGCTCAACAAGTACAGGGTGGCCGAAAGATGCACCCTACGACCGACGTCACTGCTCGCCGTTCATTCATCAATTAGCGGTAGCCCTGTATATAATAGCAACTCTGTAAATAACGGCAACCCTGTACCGCATCGTCTGACCATGCCGTCACTCGAACCGAATGCCTGCCATATCAGGTTCAGCAGTCCCTGCACGTCGTGCGCCACGGGCGTACCGTTTTCACCCGTTTATATATGAAACATCTGGTGCTATGAGCTTTTGTATATACAATAATCAAACGTGCTGGTGTTATTCACAGAATTTATATTTTCTTGTTTGCGTCTCTCGTATCATTATTTTTCTGAAAGTGGCAGCCCTGCAATGGGGACAAAAGTTCTAGGACCGCTAGAACCGATTGCCTGCAATATCAGGTTCAGTAGTCCCTGCAGAGGTTCATCCAGACGCTTTTCAGTACACTTACACAAATTTGACTGCTCAATTCATTGTATAAATATAATCATATTTCAGCATGTTGATTAGATTAGAACATCACTCATTATCTGTCACAAACTCACTTATTATGTGCTTTACTTCGCCTAAGTGCACCTGCACACACATAGCCATTACATCATTATTTCATGATGCCTTGACTTTTGACCCTATGATCACACTTATGTACACCTTTTCAGTCAATTAGTACACTTTCGAACTATATAAATTAGTTTACTATGTATGTTAACTGGCGTGGTTTTGTAAACATTGACTAACTTACAATAAATGTATCTACATAGCTAAACACTACATATACACTACACATTAGTCAGTAGTCAATTTTCTTAGTACACTTTGACCCATGATACGTGTATAGTTAGTTCACTTTCTGTCTTCTTAGTTCACCTTTCTGTGTCCTTTAACACAATTAGACTTGTTTACACTTTGTATACTTACTGTGTGTTTTACGTTATGATTCACTCAGATCACTTGTACACTTCCAACCACTCGCCCTTCTTACACGTTGACTTAGTATTCCGACTGTTCTCACTACCAGAGTTCTATTCCAGCTCACTTTCACTTTTGACTGAATTGCATAAATTGTACATAAATTAGACAAAATCTGCCAAATTGTCATAATGTATTTGCTTTTATAATGCTTTTAGATCTTGCAAACTACATAAATAAAGACCTATGCGACCTAAACAATGTGGGATTTCGATTTAAATTTCCTAGAAAGTCATGAAAACAAGCCACACACATTTAGCTCCAAATCCTCCACATTATTATACATCCAAATAAATATTGATTTACTACTACAGTAACTAACAGCAATTCAAAAAGAATGAAAAAGATTTCTTCTTGTTATCTGGTCAGAAGGAACCACTAGTGGACGAGGGAAAAAAGAAAAGTGAGATTCCATCTTTTGAGAGTTCCAAGAAAATTCTAATAGATAAAGTGGCTCTAACGGCTGATTCCCCATATTGAACCATTGAAATTGGAGACATCTTTTGAACGTTGGAAATCGAAATCGTTGAAAAATCATTTCTTGACGAACAAAGCGAAACGCATCTTAAGATAGGATAAAGTTTGAATGTATGATAATATGTATATATGTAGTAATTAAAATAGCTGATCATTATTGGCAGAATGAGGTCGGTCTTTTGAACATTTGATAAATGAGGCCGCCAATTCTGTCAACAACTGACGTATCTTTCACACATATTTTATTGTGGCCTTCTCTCTGACCACTAGCGGACGAGAAGGGGTGGGAAAAGTGGAATTCCCCCCTCTTTGGTACTTTTAAATAGTATAATTTGTTCCCTAAGGTGTAGGTAAAACGGCCTATTTTCTGCTAATTCCCCCCCCCTCTTTGAAGAAATTCCCCTCCTTTTAGAGAACTTGCTCGTCCGCCAGTGTCTCTGACCGACAAAAAGATGAGATTCTTGAAACTGATTGTTGGTCAGAATACCGCATTGAGCAGAATTTCAAGCGCAATTACACACCTTCAAAGTCAGTTGCAAGAAAGTTGCAAAATTTTTGCAACTGTTTTTGCCAGTTTTCCGCACACCCTTTCTGTCTCACGAAATCATCGGACGAAGAAATTGTAAAAATGAGACATGAAAAGGGTTTACAAAAAAATTTTGCAACTTTTTTTGCAACATTTTTTGCAACTGACTATGGAGGCTCACTTCGACGAAAATTTGAAAAGTGATGGATATATTGTTGATTAACAAACGAGTATTAGTAATTTCTGATGGGTAGATGTTATTTAGTGAAACGTTTACAAAAGGCATCAATCAGAACTGATTACAGCCTATCCAGGTTTTCTTGTTACTCAAAACATTTTTAGCTTTTCAAATTTTATCATCGGCGTCTTTCGAACCGACACAATTTTGTGAGATTCTTCATAAAGCCCGTATCGAAATACTGCCCAAACCGTCTGATAATGAAACATCACTAGTCTCAACTCAATTCTGTTGACACCATAGTTTAACATAGTATAGCATGGGGTGATGATGATTGATGTGCATGTTGACACTGGTTGTCTGATGTTTCATTATCAGACATTGTTAGCAAATTTTTTGTTTGCAGAAACAAGATAGGGCTTTATAAATTTGTTGGCCGAAACGCGTTGACGAGAACTTCACAAAAAAATCACATCCATTCCAAACCATTGAGATTCGTGAGTTGGAAAAAACTATAGCTTGGAAAAATTGAACACCCGCCGAAAGCAGACATGAATTCGAATTGCGCGTCAAAAGTCAGGTTTCGAACTTAGGAATACAAGTTTTCAAGGCGGGCCTTTTACGCAATTGACTAGACAGGCGACAAATCTTCTGGAGGTTTAGCTCGTCTACGAGTGTTCTTAACGAGAGTTTCAATTAAATTTGCAGCTTATTACAAATCTTCAGCCGTTCCGTGTTGTGATTTTTTATGAAATTACAGTCAATTTATCAAGTTCATATATTCTCAAGTTCCACCTTTGATCATTATTGAACACCCTTCTTGCCTGTGCCAGACCGTTGTAATCTTATAGTTCACGGAAACCGTTGTTTAGTTTTTCTTCTACAGAAACGACCCGAAAGTCAGTCTACGCGTGGCGTTGCCTTGATTTTTTTTTGTATAAATCTGTTTTTCTTTTGTATTATCGTTAAGTTTAATCAGAATCAGAACTGTACCACTTAAACTATAGTGTTATAGTGCACGCCAGGCACTGGCGGACAAGCCAAACTTCCAAAGGGAAAGGAATTTCACTAAAGATAAGGGAACTAGCAGTTTTGAGGCCAATCAACGTACACACTTACGAACAAATTATAATTTTTGGAAGAGCCAAAGAGGGGGAATTTTCCGTTTCTCTCCCTTAGTAGTAGTTTCTCCGCTAGTGATGTCATGTAAAGTACGCGTGCAGTGTGCAGCACAGATGATGCATGCGTCTAGTCTAACAACCCTGCATGCACTAACACACGCGTGTTGCATTGACCTGCATTTTGCAGACATATTATGCGCGTGCACACATGCGCTGGTGTTCCAGGTAAGTGTCTATAACCATAGAGAGACTACAGGGAATCAAAAGAATTCTTGGATTATAAAATTTTATGATATACATCGGAAACTTTGTTTTAAATTAGTCAATGAAGTGAAGTAGTGAATTTGTCAGAAATTTGTCGACGAAGTGAGGATCGCCAAAGATACTTTGGTCAGGCTTTCATTTGAAACTTGGGTTGAAATTCTTGATGGTTGATGGAAAAATATTGCCCTTAAGCTTGACTGGAAGTTTTCAGGTCATTTACCTACACCTTAAGGAACAAATTCTACTTTTTTGAAATGCCAAAGAGGGGGAATTCCACTTTCCTGTTCATCCCTTGTCCACTAGTGCAAGGCAGTGCCTGCAACGCGCACCGCTCAGTACTGCTTACACATTGTTACCTAATACCCAGGGACAAACACTTTCGGTGGCGGATACCATAAATCACATGAACTTCCACGAATTTAAGAAGCTTTTATCGTGCAGTAAGTAAGTGACATTGTTGATCTCGATGGAGCTTTTCGAATTCCATCACCAATTATTCTTGAATCTTGATGTGGAGTAAGGAATACTATTGTTTGCCCTTCAAGACATGATTTAACACGCGCGACACATGTATTGCGTTTACCTTCAGGGCTTCAGAGTCGAACGACCAAACTTATCCGAAATCTGGAATTTTCCATTACAGAGCCACAAAATTTTTATCAGTCTGTTTCCAAATTTCATAAAATCTTAGGAAAAAAATTTCAAGTTCCGAAATTCCCACACCTAGATAAAGATTCAGGAATCTCAACTCAAGTCTCTTCCGCTTCAGACGCTGCAGTCTGGGCGCGTGCGCATGATAAGCGTTGCAGGCAAGACGTTGCAGTTGCACTTATTGGCGGACGAGGAAGTACGAAGATAAAGGAATTCCCTTTTTGGCAGTTCATAAAAGTAGAATTTGTTCCTCAAGAAGTAGGATAACCTAAAACTGTAACTTTCCCCCCGTTTGAAAAAAATCACCACCCTTTGGAGGATTGGCTCATCCGCCAATTGTTGCAGTTGCACGCACTCTGTTGCGCGCAATGCACGCATCCACACGCATGCATTATCAATACTGCCACGTTTCGCTGATAAATATTGCAGGTCTTTCCGGAAGATTCCACTATTCCACTTAAGTTCACACACATGATCCTAAGTCCACACATGTTGCTTGGTTAATTTATTTTTTATTATTCAACTTCTTTTTTTTGTCGGTTCGTTAACAAGGATTTGTATATTTTTTCAGCAACATAGTGTGAACACGGTCCAGAAAACTTCACGTTTATTGTTTGATTCGACTGTTGAGTAATTAAGCATCGCATTTCATTATTCAAGTTTCTCCAAGTTTGACAATCGACATGATATATTTTATATGCACGCTCAGTTGCAAGTCGTATCAATATTTGCAGCCCGCAGGCAAATGACACGTTTCATTAATTACGGTGTGTCATTCTAGAAACTTCCACGTACATGTGCGTCTGATGTAACACCATGCCTTTCATACTTAGCATTCTTTCTAATTCGAATCTCATTATTTAATAGACAATTTGATAATAAAATAAACAGTAAATGTAATACAACTGTTTAGTTTATGAGGAACGATTTGTTGTTATTTTTATCTTGCTAACTTATTGAGATGAACAATTTTTCTTAATGCGTTTTGCCTACGTAACTTTCTTCGCACAAACATTGAACATCCTAAAAAGGACAATCTTCTTTACAGTGGGGTTAGCTGTGAAGTTTTTGTGAACTTGAAATCAAGATGTTTATTGGTCTTGAAACACAATAACTACATAATAACCCATGTTAATTCGTCAACCCGGTTAGAAGAACGGGAACTTTTATTCGTCAGAATCTCGAGTAGGTCTGTTGTTGTAAAACGTGAAGTTGTACAGAACGTCGAATAATGTCTAGGACCTTTTCCCGTCAAGTAGTCAAATGTTTTGTGATTTCAAGTCTATGGTTCCGGTCCCGGGCTGGCAGACACTCACAACAAACAACCTGTTTATTGTTCTTTGACACCACTGGCGAACGGGCTTATCCTCCGAAGGGAGGGGAATTTCGTCAAAGAGGAGGGGAATCGGCAGTTTTCCGGCTTTTTTACCTACACCTTAGGGAGCAAGTTCTAATTTCTGGAAACGCCAAAGAGGGGGGGGGGGAAGTGCATTTTTCCCTCGCCTTCTCGTCCGCTAATAACTACTGTATTGCAAGTTTTCACAGCTACTGAAACACGGCCATGTTAACATGAGGGCGACGGAAAGTTTACACGTAAAAATTTTAAGGACGAAACGATTTTACCACGGTATATGTATTCACTGGCGGACGAGCCAAACCTCCAAAGGGAGGGGAATCTCCCCAAAGAGGGGGGAATTTGCAGAAGTTAGGCTATTTCACCTACAGGGAACAAATTGTAATTTTTGGAACCACCAAAGAGGGGGGAATTCCACTTTTCCCTCCCCTTCTCGTCCGCTAGTGTATGTATTGCTCGCCACTCACTTTACAGCTTCACCAAGAGTAGTATCATTCAACTATAGCGCTAACATCTTATCTACATGGGGCCACGAAAAAACTATTCGAAAAATCGGGAGCTATACCCATGTGTATTAGTCCCATAGTTAAGCCATGACTCTAAGCACACATAAACTAGCTCGTGGACCACACTTTTCAACAATAACAACAAACAACAAACCCATCCCCATCCCTAACCCATCCAGATCATCCCTAATCCATTCAGATCATCCCTGTCCCATACCTAATCCATCTATCCACAGTGGCGGATCATTCCTAATCCATTCGTCCTCCCCAGGGCGGCGGCGGCGGGGGCCCCACAATCGTCTACAGCATAATCATGTTCAAACTTTTTTTGTTTTAAGCGATTATGTTGTGCTTTTTACGTTTCGTTACTCGTCCAGAGCAAGCAACAGGTTGCTTGACTCTGTGCGACTCGTTTTTTTACAATCAGCTATTCCAAGTTTGCTTATAAAAAAACTTTTATTCAAACAGTGCACGTCAAGTCAAACATTATACTTTAAATCAGTGTACAAAAAATCATAAAATATATCATAATCAAGGGGTTTCTCTGATGTTTCATCACCACACAAGTAGGCTATAAGTGATAGTACCGGGGAACCAGTTCTGTGATATTCGCTCCCCTTCCCTGGGTACACGATCAGTCCACTGTCATTTATGTATGGTTGTAATATTTTTATCAGTTTTTTCGTGTTGTGTTGTGGAGCTGATCGAGTTAATTTCACTCTTTCCATCTTTGAGTCGGTATCCATAGCATTCATGTGATGGTATAAGACCACCCTGTCTTACTGTAAGCAGTTCGTTTTCTGTCGTAAAGTCAACTATTAAGTAAGCGTGTGGTTGACCTTGTTTTAACAAATAATTAAATGGTTCTAACACGCGATATGATTCACCTGGAAAGTAACTCTGAGATATTGATTTAACAACGGGTAACATTCGCCGGTTAGCAAACAAAACCAGATAGTTTGTGCTACGTAGCAAGGTAGATAAACAACTTTTCTGAAGGGGTGTAGAACCAGACAAATTTTGAATTACTAGAATAGCAGTGAAGTTTTGATGGTGACTTAATACATTCCAAATATCAAACAATGAAGAAATATTTTTTGGGCTTTGACAAACATCATCAAATACGACACACTTATGTTGTTTAGACGAGTTTGAAAATAAGGTGTTTTGCACTATAGCTTCTTCAGGATAACCCTCGTGAAATGTTATCGGTATGTTGGATTTAGAGAAATTATTGTTTAGTCTGTCAAACAATGATTGATCACCTGCGTGTTTAGCATAGACCCAGTGTACTTCTGTGATTGGTTGTTGAAAGCACTCACTGTGCTTAATCAGTATGTTCTCAATCAGGACGGTTTTGCCACAGTTAGATCCACCAGTAACGATTATACACGACGGTGATTTTAATTTCAAATTGAATTCAGTCATTATGATTAAAAATTTTAAGAACGAGTAACTTTTATACGCATCAGAAGAACGAATATCTTCCATCATTTTATATCGAGGGCTGATTGGAACATACCTTGCTTATCAATCGAAAACCATGAGTCATAGTAGCAAAACACGAGAATAATGAGGTTGTCAGCTGGAGCTTTGGAAAAACTGATGTCTATGTCACATGTCCCAGAATGAGACTGCTTGAAACGTTCTTGCTGAGCATTGGACATCAAAGAAACACCGTAAAAGGCATTGCCATTATCGAAAGTAGTCATGTCAAATAATGGATTGATCACCTTCAGTTGCTCAAACAAAGCAGAGTATGGTTCATTAAAATGTTTCTGATCAGCATCCATGTTCATGCCTCCGAGTGAAGGTAAAATTTGCCCATTACATTGAACAGTAATGTTTTTTACATCATTGTGGCCAAACACCAGCCCACTGTCTTTATAATCGCCATTGTATTGACTTTCTCTCAACAACACAATGGCCAACTTTTTTGGTAAACGACTAGTGTTAAGTGAATGAGAAAAAGTGTTAACAGCTTTAGGATGTAAATAATTTAGTACTTGTACGCATTCATAGTTAACTTTAATGGTTTGAGGAATAGGAACATTGAGTCGACATCTAGGTACTTGCAAAACAGCATTGGTAATGGTTAGTTTCAAAGGTAGTGGTTCGTTTATTCCATCTTGCAACATACAAGAAACTGAACTTGCTGGATACATTCTTATCGTACAATGAACGTTGTCAGGCAAAAAAGCATCTGCCTGGAGCACATCTATATATAACGGCATGGATACCGATACTGACTTACCATCGTGAATCATGACGGCCCGTTCGTAGTCACCAGGATTTTTCGTGGCATTAAGGAGCACATTATTTCGAAATTTTGGGTTTTCACTACGGAAAAATAAAGACGACTGTAAAGCAAGTTGCTGACGTTCATCTGTGAACAGCATATTTTTTATGAAAGACTTCCGAGAATGTTCACGTTGACTTGATTCGCACAGGCTTCCACCAATGAACAAATTCACATCTTCGAACATTGAAAATCCAATGCCATTACATACATTAACTTTGTCGGTGTTCGCTATGTTAACCCATTCACCTCCTTCCTTCTTTTGAACATGAAAATTAGCCAATAATTTGATATTTTTAGTGTCTATGACCATACCAGGTATCGGTCGAATATGAAATAAAAGAGGGTTTCTATTGTTGTCCGTGTTGACAGGAAGTACAGTCTCTGTTTGAATTGACTCGACGGCCACTGACTCCACTTGATCCCGCCAATCACTGACATTGAGTTTACGTTTGCTAGGCATCGTGCTGTACTGGACGAATATGAAATACGATAAAGAAATGATGATTGTTTGATTTAATCGGTTCTCCGTCGTGATTAAGTAGTGAGAACGTCAGCTTGTGAAGAAGACATTTCTCTAAACGAATATAACCCATTCTGGGGCTGTTAAATCCGCTCAGTATGTATGGGTCAATCTCTGGTGCATGTATAAAGTGGATAATCCGGTTATTAGATCCTTGTGCAGTTGTAAAATTCTGCTTCGTTTGATGACATGATATAAAAAATAGTCTCTCTTCAAGAAAAGGAGCGTAAACGTGAAAGTTAATAGGTGTGTCTAGAACAGTATTTTCTTCATTGTCGATAAAACTGGGGAGACCAAGCATGAAAGCCAAGTCTTCAGACATGTCAACAGTCGAGTTTTTAGGTTGTCTGAATTGCCAACCCGATCTCGTTTTGAGGATTTTTGCTGGTGCTGAATCCAGGTTCGCACCGTAATCTTCTATCAATTTATTGCTTATAATATATAACGCATCTTGCTCCTTTGTGTAAGGTATTTTCTCAAAACTGACCAGTTTAACGCTGCCATCAATATTATTTGTCGTGGTAAACCATAGTTCGTCTGAGTAAATCCACGAAGCACTAACTGATGAATAAACCAAACCAATTTCATAGTCTGTGTTTGTAGCATCCAGTGGTTCGTTGAGTAAAGTAGTCGCAACGCTGCTGTCTGATGTACCAGCAGAGCTGGCAGTGTAATAAAAACCTGTAGAATCCATTTTTAACAATGCAAGCTTTAATGTGAATGATGACATTTTATACTCGTGTCATAGAAGACTTTAATCTTCATTGTACTTGAGCAGTTCACCAGCATAATAGGTTCCGGAAATTTCTGCACCATCAGACGGATCTAATAAAGTGTAACGATAGATACCGTTATGATTATGTTGGCGCTTAATCTCATACACCTTTGACCCAAAATAACCATGAAAACTCTTTGCGAACGGTAAACGGTCCAATGACACCTGGACTTGTGTGCCAATGTCCAACACTTGTTTGTCTTCTTTCAAGGTTGTTGAATATAATGTTTCAAAAACCGATTTCTGATTACTAAAGTTTACATCTGATGGTGTTAATCCGCCAAGTGCAATACATTTCCGTTTGTTTTTGGCTTCCACAACTTTATCAAGTATATCAATCCATGTTTTTGTATCCTTGGCATGTAAATGCTTATATAAGCGATCTTTTATCCAGCGTATACTTGATTCAGCTAAACTGCACTTTTTTGGAGAACGCAACGCAAAATGGTGCATGCGGAATGATTCATAAACCTTGTCAGTTTCCTTATTATAAAAATCAGTTCCAAGATCCGTTGCCAACAAAGGTATTGGTGCCATTAATCCTTGTTCTCTGATATCATGAAATATGTCTTTGAGGGCTTCAGCAACGGTTGATCCAGTTTTATTTTTCAATGGTTTTGCCCATACCTTTCTCGAAAAACTGTCCACAACCACCAGAATGTAGCGATACCCTTTGTTGAAGCGGCTAAGACTTTGTATATCGAGTAGATCAGCCTATAATGTAATGAGTTATCTAATACATAAGTAATACATGTCACTGATAAACTAGCCTGAAACATATGGCCCAACGAAGTAACAAAAACGCGTGCTCGTGGAAATTTGGTTGTCTTTCTGACGAACCTTCTAAAAGTTTTATCTTTCATTAAAAACTTTTTCACATCCTTGCGTTTAGTACCACGTTTATTAGCTTCATACAGCAGATTTACACCGCCATAAGCAGCTGGATTACCGATTTCGTGATAAATACGATTCATTTCTATGTTTTTACGAATCCCCACAAGAAAATATATTTATACGAAAGCATAGAAGATTTTCATCAATATATAAGTGACATAATACTCGTTATTAAAAAACTCAACATAGTTCAGTGGTTAAAGATATGAATTTACGTCGAAACTTTAAAATTAAATTATCACAGATTTTCCATGAGTTCAGATAGTTCTCTCATCTTTATCATTGAGCGAGAACTATTTAATAGACTAGTTATTCGGGTTAAGCTAAGATAGAGTTTTTTTTACCACATAACCTGTACATATGACAACTAACATGATCTTGGTACAAACGGTGATCGCGGATTGGTCATCAAAATTTAATCGATAATAATTCTACCGGAATGTTGTCTTACTGGAATCTCTATTACGGATTCAACAGTAAAACTAAATTCCAGTTGAAATTCAACTGTATATTATTAATTGTGTTGGTATTAGCACATGGATTTATTCATTTAAATAGCAGTCAGCATTTGAAATACACACACATGTCAACATATTTTTTATGCGTGCGTCGAACAGAGCATGCACGCAACACAGGATGCCTGACTGCTGTGAACAAACCAGTTATACGGGTGACTATGTTGTCAGAGCGCATGCAATACACACGGATGTTGACGCAATGATCATGCCTGTTGCGCTGCATGTGGCGGAAGAGGAACATTTTCAACAAGGGATGAAATTTCAACAAAGAGATGGATTGGGTGTCGTAAAGCTAGTTTCACCTACAATCACCTTAGAAACACTTTTTGTAATTGTAAAAAAGAGGGTTTAATTATTTTCATGTTTTCCATCCGCTGGTTCATGCAGGTATCATATTAGCGTGCTCTGTTACGGCAGTGCAGCATGGTAACGTTTGTAACATTTTTCCTGCACGTTTTATACAATTTGTACAACACGCGCGGCTATAAAAGGGAATCGCGCATCATGCGTCCTCTCATTTTTCAAAAGGAACTGAAACTACGGCCAATTTTTATCAGATTTTTGTACAATTTACACGAAAATTTGTATAATTTGTATAATTTGGTTAAATTATACAAATTATAATAATTGTACATTTTGTATAGTTTATACAAACTTTCAAATGTGTTAAACGTATTTCGCCTGGACCTGTCAAACGTTTAACACTATAACACCATTTCGACACCTTTTTTACATCAGTGTATTTCAATACTGGTTGACATCTGAATATAACAAAATTAGATAAAGGCAAATTTCAGCACCTTTTTGTTTGACACCCTTTTTAAGAACCGTTTGTACCCTTATTGTCATGAACGGCAAGGGTTTACCCTCATGATGGGTTTCACACTCAATCACCACATGTATGACACCTTTTTATGAACCGTTTATACCCTTATTGTCATGATCGGCAAGGGTTTACCTTAATGATAGGTTTAACACTCAATCACCACATGTTTGACACTTTTTTATGAACCGTTTATACCCTTATTGTCATGAACGGCAAGGGTTTACCCTCATGATGGGTTTCACACTCAATCACCACATGTATGACACTTTTTTTAAACCGTTTATACCCTTATTGTCATGAACGGCAATGGTTTACCCTCATGACAGGTTTCACACTCGATCACCACATGTTTGACACCTTTTTATTATCCGTTTATAATAACCTTATTGTCATGAACGGCAAGGGTTTCACCTCATGATGGGTTTCACACTCAATCCCCTCATGTTTGACACCTTTTTGTGAACCGTACATACCCTTATTGTCATGAACGGCAATCGTCTACAGCATATCTGTGTAATCGTTTAAACCTGAAAAACAAAAAAATGTTTACACGTTCAATCAGTCATTCGCACAATATCACGCAACATTTCACACATGCAACAGGCTTTTTATGAACCGTTTATACCCTTATTGTCACGAACGGCAAGGGTTTCACCTCATGATGGGTTTCACACTCTTGTTGACACCCCGTTCAAGCATGTGGATGGGTGCCTGATCGTGACTGCCTACGATTGCGCTCTCGATCAGCGCAATCGTAGACAGTCACGATCAGGCACACATCCACATGCTTGAACGGGGTGTCAACAGGAGTGTGAAACCCATCATGAGGTGAAACCCTTGCCGTTCGTGACAACAAGGGTATAAACGGTTCATAAAAAGGGTGTGAAAAAGTGTGAAATGTAGCGTGATATTGTGCGAATGATTGAGATATAAACAAGGGACTGTATGAAAATTTTTGTGTTTTTCAGGTTTGAACGAATGCACAGATATGCTGTAGACGATTGT
>OZ038445.1:26675108-26720108 GCA_964036265.1 Daptonema setosum
CAATGCGCGCCAAAAGGATTACGGTATAAAATCTTAATAACGAGATTAATAACCAGTGTTCTAATAACCAGTGTTCTATACGTTTAACGACATTTATACACTCTTAGTCAGTGATCCTTCATATCTTTTGGTAAGCACGATATAGCACGGTCATAGTTTTTTGTCATTGAATTATTATTGACCTGCCGCCTGCGTTGATTGTTCTCAAACGTTTGCAGAAACAAACTTTGTCAAGAAAATTGCAGGCAACTATCTGTACAGACATCACAGTTTTTACGCTCTTTGTTGTATTTATCAATGATTTCATTCAACCGTTATAATTTTTTATGGGAGATTCTTTCATCAAGTATTAGAATAACTGTTGATATATTGTGTATATTATTTTTTTACTTTACTTTGCGTTAACTTTTTTACGTTTTCTTGCCAAGATAACTGTGATTACGTTTTCTATACGCCCTGTGATCAACCGGTGGTCACTCACTCATTCATTCATTCAATCACTCATTCACTCATTCACTCACTCTTGCTCAGTCACTCAGTTTCTCACTTATCCACTCACTCACCTACCCTACTCGCTCACTCATTCATTCATTCAATCACTCATTCACTCACTCATTCACTCACTCTTGCTCTGTCACTCAGTTTCTCACTTATTCACTCACTCACCTACTCGCTCACTCACAGGCACACGGAGTCGAGTATTCTGTTGTTTCGTTTGTGCAATGATTGATCCTTTTGCTTTGAAATCTGTTATTTTATTTTTGGCCGTTGTCCACATTTTATTTAACATGATCTCGCACATTCAAACATTGTTCCTATTGTTCTAGGGCTGGTCGAATATTCTATCTTAGTATTGGTCCTCTCGTAGTACCTCTTACATATCTCTTTGCACACCACCTTGCTTGCTTCAGTTCACCTTGCTTGCTTGATCAGTTGCTTCACTTCAGGGTCCAATTATGAGTGTCCACATACAGGATCCACCATATTGGGAAAGTGGATCGGAGCCGATTGATGGCACAGATAAAGTACCGGCTTGGGATCTTATTAATTACCCATATTACACGTTCGAAGAGGCTTTTTATGCCTTTGGACTGCATCCCACTTGTTCGTATAGAGAGTTTCGCAGTCAAAGTAAAAAGATGATCCTGAAATTCCATCCCGATAAGTTAACGGAAAATGACCCGGAGGGAATGTCTACTGGTGACAAAGTCGAAACGGGCAAGCGTCTGATTTATCTCATGCGACGAATTGAAGTTTGCCACTACGAGCAGAATGTTGGGGTTTTATTTTGCGCATTGTTTGTGTCTTTCCCTCCATATGTTTTCTGTGTTAAGATAATTTAACATTCAGGTAGTTTGAAACAAGGTTCAAAGGTAGCTTTTTATTAAAAGACTTAGATTTTTTTAGTCTGCTGAGTGGGGTGTTTTCTCTGGCAATGTCGTTGCATACATAGTTTTCTTATATAATTAAAATAATTTCTGTGCGGTTCAGGCAGATCTGGACGACCGTGGACCGGAGGGAGGCACGCTTTACAAAGTTGGTGGTGGTTGAAATGGGGAATGCTTTTGTTTCTGGTAGAGATATGTTCATGATTAAATAAAACAATGCTGCATGATCTACAATGCTTTCCAATATGAGAAAAATTAGTCTTTGTGTTGGGGAGACATTTCTTAGTATCATTTTATATTATTTAGCAAAGTTTTTTCTATTTCAGAGAGTTCGTATTTCAAGTACCAACGACGACGAGGTTAAGGAGGCTGCGGACGGAGACGGTGCCGGTAATGAGTCGGACGCAGCCGCTGCGGACGGAGACGGTGCCGGTAATGAGTCGGTTGCAGCCGCTGCGGACGGAGACGGTGCCGGTAATGAGTCGGATGCAGCCACTGCGGACGGAGACGGTGCAGACGAAAATGTAAGCGTGCACGGCAGTTGACAATCCGTAATGTTTAGCACATGATGTTAATGGTGGGTGTGTCCTGCATGTAAAGCGGTCAACCGTTGTTAACATACAATATAGCCGTTGGTGAATGAAATCAGAAATCTTTTATGCTAAGAACATGATCGTAATGGTGGGTGGGTCCTGCATATAAAACAGTCTACAGTTGTTAACGCACAAAATAGTCGTTGGTGAATTTAAACACTGTTTCAGTGGAATGGCTATTTGTCGCCGAACGAATCGGATGGCGAAGTGGAACGAGATGCTTGGGTACCTGTTCGAACAACGACATCTAAGGGGAAGCCAGCCGTTGTTGATGCCAATGGTCTCTTATGAGTAGGGTCCACTAAATACCACCCGTTTTAGCAAGTTTTTCAGAAAATCCGAGAACTATTGAATTGAATACGTTTTCAGACCAATTGAAGACCGCTTCGTTGAAAAAAACGATTCGAACATTTTTTTGAGCTGCTGTCAGAAAAGCCCTTTTTATTGCATTTTTGTGGCGCGAATAAAAAACCTGAGAGTGCATTAATTTTCAGCACATTTCTGCACATGTATGGAAAAAGTTTCATTCGATTCATGAATTTCGGATTTTCTGAAAAATTGCTAAAACAGGTGGTTTTTAGTGGCCGCGACTGTTACGTTTACCAACATTTTTGTGATGTGATTGCAGCACCATGCAAAGAAAAATGTGATCAGTTTCGTTTTGGCAAATTAGCTAGCTACCGACTGTGGGTCGGTAATTATGGCAATAGGCATCACATGTATTTTATGGTCCAACATAACTAACATTTAGGGTACTCATACAGACTCAAGCGTGAGGTTAAGGTGATCGGTGGCAGAAGTCTGTGCTTTATTTGCACTGAGGTCAGTTGCACTACTATTGTCACAATCAGTGATTGTTTCTCTAAAGCGACAATGCTTCGTTTATTCAACAGCTATTTATAGAACCAGCGAAAGGGTTGCCTTGCCACTGCTTACACAGAGTGCGACTACTCCAGATTCGTTCAGTTGCCAGCGCCGGAGGCTCACAGTCACTTCCCAGATGCTCCTAAAATAGCAAAAATGAAGTCAGTAGTCGTTATAATTTGGTGTTCTCTTTTGGGTGGTTAGGGTCATTATCGGAGAATGTCAAATAAAAAAAACAAGGGAAAAACAATTGAGGTCCATTGTTTTTCATTCATATAGCTTTTAAATGAGTATGGATGCCATTTTTGGTCAAAAAAGTTGATGACATTTTGCCACATTTTTCCCTCGGTGTTGACTGATGTAACTGGTTTGAAATGGTTTCAAATGTTATAAAAGGAGTATATATTATATATAATATATGCCTAGCGTTGATTTTTTGGCATTTCCAACATTTTTGTGTTGGGTCCGAAAAATAATAAAACAAGGAAAAACAAGGTAAAAAACATAAAAACAATTGACCCAAATTGTTTTATTTGACATTCTCTGGTCATTATTGTGAATTCGAGTAGCTAACCACTGGTTTAAACAGATTTTACGGTAAAATGAGGGACAACGCGTCGCTGGGACACAATGCACCATCTGCCTCGAATGCGAAAGCGGATGCTCTTCATAGTACACCGTCCCAGATGCAAAGTCACCTACCGTCGAAACCAAGCGCGTCCCGTACATATCGAAATATGCGGGCTCGAGCGACAGGTGATCTTAACTGATACAAACATAAATCAATGTATATATGAAAGATTCTGAGGGTTGTATTGATTATGCACAGTGTAATCGAAGCAAGAACATAATAGCAGTATGTTGAATTTCACCAGTCCCGTGTGGAGAACGGTTTGCATGTATTTATTTAAAATACCGACTGAAATGAGGAGATATAATTATGTTTACCGAATTCAGGACCGAAAGCGGAGGAGCCAAAATGCCTTCTGAATTTGCCGGCAACAATGAAGGAGGCGTACTGTTTGGATGGACAAGTAATTCTTCTGGATGAGGAGTACACGGTCGATGGCAATAATTACAGGCTGATTGCGTTCACCAAGAGAAAATGCCTGCAATTGTTGATTAACGGCGATCTCAGCTGCGATGGTAGTTATTTTCTGTGCTGACTTATATATGTAGATGATAGGTGACATGCGTAGACCGGCTTTTGAAGTAATGAGGGGTGGATTCACGCATGTACAGATGATAGTTCGCTTTGATAATTTGTATGGATTAAAAAGTTCGTAAAAAATTTGGCATGATAATAACTGACTGAAACATACCGGATTAAGAAGGGGTTCATCAGTATTTATGAAAAAACAGCAAGAAATGTCCGGATCAACATTTACAATGCTGGCTAACTCGTGCTTTTTTCTGCAGGCACGTTTAGACATCGTCCTGCGTGTCTGCAACATGGAGGGCAGATTTATTCGATCCTGGCAACCGGCGTTGGCAAAGACGCACCCACAGTCCCCGTCGTGATGGCTCTTCTTCCCAACAAAACGGAGACGACGTACAGGAAGTTGTTCCAAGCCATACACACGGAAATGATAAAAGTACGGTTGTAGAACTTTTTTTTGTAAAACAATCAAACCTAAACGGCTGCACATGTCAAATCCACTGCGTGCTCGTTTGTCGTCGACTATAGTTTTCATAGGTGACTAGGATTTGTGCCTTGACATGTCTCGTATTTAAGCGCAAAGCTTTCTAAGATTATACATAAGCTGACCCCATTACAGCTTAAACCTGACTGGCAGCCGAAAGCGGTCCGAATTGACTTCGAACGGGCAGTTCGAAACGCAGCTCTGTTCACGTGGCCCAACACGACAGTCCAATATTGCTGGTTCCATTACAAACGATCGGTTTTGAAGCGCGGACGGAAACTGGGTTTGTTTAATCGACAACGTGTTATCGTTGCTAATTATGTACCGAGAAATTGGTCTTTTTAACCACTATTGTGGTATCATATTTTTGCCCAAATTGGTATAGAACGTGTGAGTTATCCTGTGTGGCGGAAATGATTGTTGATAGAAAAAATGGTGATTGTAGGAAAGGAGCCTTGTACATCAAGATGTTATGATGCAGTTCTTGCCCTCCTGTTTCAAATAGATGTGACAAAGCTTAGTTAGTCACAAATACATTCAATTACAGATTCTCGAGCGTTCGTTAAAATGCTGGGGTCTCAAAACAGCAACATGTATAACGCCGTGCTGCAGATTGGAGGTATGTTTTAGTGGGTATTCGGAGAACATATTTCGGTCGTAATTAAGTCATAATCGAATTAACAAGCACACTTAAACCCTTATCCACTCGACTAACGGCCGACAAACATGCCGACCTGGCATTCATGTAACACTTATTGGCAACTAGGAAATATTTTAATGCATCGTTGTAAAGCATATAGAGGAAAAAATTTTAAGACAGATTTTCGGGTTCGCTACTGCAACTTTTCTTATGACCGTCTATTTTAGGACTGCCACTTTTGCCAACTGCACAACTTCACAGGGCGTTCGACATCTTGCAAACGGTATACAGAGGCAACGACTTGGTTCTGCAACTTCTGCAGTACTTCAAAAACACTTACCTGCAGAGTAAGTTTTACTTCATCATACAAAGTTTTTTTTTCATATTCAAATAATCAAGTTTGCCTTCCTTTTTATTAGTTTATTTATTTTATCATGGTTAAATTTCCTGGTGTGTTGATGTCCCAACCCGTAAATGAATTGTACCCCAACAGCCACCACTAGACATACTGATTATGTACGTTTGCAGAAGAGAACGGTGCAATGCCACGGTTCCATCCAAATGAGTGGTCTCTGTTCGATCGCATTCAACATGGCCAGCAACGCACAACTAGCCCGGTGGAGGGTGCCAACAACAGCTGGAACGTCCGATTGGGTAGGAAAACGCCCTCATTCAAACGAACAGTCAAGTCCGTGGTCGACGTCCTAAACGAGTCGGAGTTGGACATTCGACAGGTAGGTTTCTGTTTCATGCTGAGCCGCAATTGTAGCCAAAATAGGTGGCTGCGGGCTTTCCATCCCGGTGTGTAGGATATTATGGGCGGATTTTGAGATAAAAAATTCACTTGATTACCCTCCTAATGGTCAGAAATGTCTACACAAAAGGCTCATCAGCATTCATAAATATTTGTTACTTTTGTTTAATTAATGTGTAGTATTTATTCAAGTCTTACTGCAGCATGCTACAATAATAAACCGAAATTTTTTCTTTTTAAATGGTCTGACGAACAACTTATAGTAAACCTGAACTTTTTAAATGAATTTTACTAATAAAAAAATTGATTTGGTTAACTTTTTCATTCAAAACAAACTCCATTTAACTCGATTTTCAGGTCATATAGTGTAGTCAAGTTATTATGATGTGATATTATTGTTTAGTGAGTTCCAGACCTTTAAGATCATTTTTAAAATGTGCAACGCTTTTAATTTCGTAAGAATGCCTTTCATAACGAGTATCGATCAATTCGAATTGCGACTTTTGATAAGCATCTATGCATGTATAAACTATTTACATGGCTTTTAATTATTCGTATTGCAGACTGAGGTCGGTCAACCGCTGTCGTATACCAAGAAGAAGTACCGGCAACTGGACGAGAAGATCTGCAAATACGTGTCTGAATTCAATCACAACTGCTCACTTGAGGAGCTGCATCACTACATCAGGAAATGCGCGCATCTCGTCACCACTGACAACATTCCTGTGGAGTCAGATGAGTCCGATGGGTCGGATGAATTTTGATCAATGATCGTGTATGCAAATGAAGCTGCGTCGCAGTTTGCAAAAAAAAGTTATACACAATTGAATTAGTTATACACAACATGAGTGAGCAGACTTTAGCAGTATGTATTGTAAAAAACAGCGATGCAGCTTTCATTTGCGGACGGAAGTCACTGACGGATGGAACCAGGCTTTCGTACTCCGATTTGTTAAATTGTTTACAATCTGTTTATTCTGCATTTGTAACGTCTTTTTGAATATTTTTTCTCAGAAATTGTCCCGAAGTCCGAGAAATCATGTTATATAGCTTGTATATATGTTGTATTTGTTAGTTTTGGACGCTTTTCAACTTCGATGTTGACTGCTAACAGTTGTTCGGGACGAGCTCAAGTGGTATGAATTAAATTATGCTCAAATTATGACTTTTTCCGTCAGTTTTCGTCCAGCGGCGTGGGTCCGAAAGAATGTAAAACAATATTAGAACAAATACGGTTAATTTTTTTTCGTCCCACCCCATAAATTGTCGAATAAAAAAATATGCCATATATTTTTTTCATTGTTTTATTTCTTTCGGACTCAACCCAGAAATGTCAGATTTCAACGCCACGCGATATATACTCCTTCATATATACCCCCTATAACGTTTGAAACCATTTCAAACCAGTTATATATATCTCAAAACCCCCGACGAAAAAAAAGTTACAAAATTTCATCAACTTTTTTTGATCGAAAATGGCATCCATACTCATTTAAAACCTATATTTTAACAATAACAGAACATAAGGGGGTACATATAAACGATGTCACATGATTTTCTGAACATTTTAGGAAAAATCCCCCAAAATTGATTTAAAAAAATGAATAAAAAATGAGGCCATATTTTTTTTTTATTCATTGTTTTTTTTTATTCGACATTGTATGTCCCACCCTGTTTATAAGGCACTTGTTATCTTCCAAATGTTTTTACGACCGTTGCATCCTATGTTGCTATATCGTGCCTGCTGTTAATCTGACGCTAAACTTTATTGATTTTTTGTTGCAGTCATTCATTTTCTTGGCATATCGCCCAACTTAGCCCTACGCGTGTACATTTTGCATCGATAAAAATGAATCTTATGTTAAATGATTTTGTCTGAAATGTGATTTTGATTGTATTCACAGTGATAAAAAGGGTGGAACACTACAAAAAAATAAGCTCTAAAACCGCATAAATCACTCAAAATTCAAGTGAAAAAATTACAAGTATCTACACCTTGCAACCTCGCCCGCCCCTATTAAACTTTTTTGTGTAAGACCGAATATATAATGGTCGTCATAAAGTGTTCTCGACACTTTATAAACGAAGTGACGGTTATACTACATACAGTAATCACTATGCGCCAAATAGTCAATCAAGCACTTATTATCACCTTATGACATACATGACTGACTGACTGACTGACTGACTGACGGACTGACTGACTGACTGACTGACCGACTGACTGACTGACCGACCGACCGACTGACTGACTGACTGACTGACTGACTCACTGTACATGTACTGTACATGTAACTGAAATGTAAAGTAACAGATACATACATAGCTTACAGTTTCAACTGACTGACTGACCGACTGACTGACTGACCGACTATATATAGTTATTTTTCATTTCCAATAAAGGAAAGGACGCGCCAATGGGGCACAATAGGTCAGTTGACTGACTGACTGACTGACTGACTGTAAATGTACTGTACATGTAACTGAAACGTAAAGTAACAGATACATACATAGCCTACAGTTTCAGTGATAATAGTGTAATACCGTGCCCCAACTTTCCGTGTCCCTACTTTCCGTGCCCCAACTTTCCGCGTCCCAACTTTCCGTGCCCCAACTTTCCGCGCCCCAACTTTCCGTGTCCCAACTTTCCGTGCCCCAACTTTCCGCGCCCCAACTTTCCGCGCCCCAACTTTCCGTGTCCCAACTTTCCGTGCCCCAACTTTCCGTGCCCCAACTTTCCGTGCCCCAACTTTCCGAGCCCCAACTTACCGTTCCCCAAATTACCGGTGCCCCAACTTACCGTTCCCCAAATTACCTGTGTCCCAACTTACCGTTCCCCAAATTACTTGTGTCCCAACTTACCGGTGCCCCAACTTACCGTGCCCCAACTTTCCGTGCCCCAACTTTCCGTGCCCCAACTTTCCGCGCCCCAACTTTCCGTTCCCCAACTTACCGTGCCCCAAGTTTCCTAGAACCAAACTTTCAACTAGCAAAACTCTAAGCCGTTGAAGTGGCTGTCGTTACCGCTCAATTTGACCAGAGTTTCTTCTCCCGTGTTTGAAAAGTTGACGAAACAAAATTTATAGGTTTAATGAAACGTCAGCTGTGAACTAGCAACCCTCTAACCCGTTCAAGTGGCTGTCGTTACCGCTCAATTTGACCAGAGTTTCTCCTCCCGTGTTTGAAAAGTTGACGAAACAAAATTTATAGGTTTAATGAAACGTCAACTGTAAACTAGCAACACTCTAACCCGTTAAAGTGGTTGTCGTTACCGCCCAATTTGACCAGAGTTACTTCTCCCATATTTCAAAAATTGACGAAACAAAATTTTTATGTTTAATGAAACGTCAGCTGTGAACTAGCAACACTCTAACCCGTTCAAGTGGCTGTCGTTACCGCCCAATTTGACCAGAGTTTCTCCTCCCGTGTTTGAAAAGTTGAAGAAACAAAGTTTATATGTTTAATGAAACGTCAAGGGTAAACTAGCAACACTCTAACCCGTTGAAGTGGCTGTCGTTACCGCCCAATTTGACCAGAGTTTCTTCTCCGGTGTTTGAAAAATTGACGAAACAAAATTTATATGTTTAATGAAACGTCTACTGTAAACTAGCAACACTCTAACCCGTTGAAGTGGCTGTCGTTACCGCCTAATTTGACCAGAGTTTTCCTTCCCGTGTTTGAAAAGTTGACGAAACAAAATTTATATGTTTAATGAAACGTCAACTGTAAACTAGCAACACTCTAACCCGTTGAAGTGGCTGTCGTTACCGCCCAATTTGACCAGAGTTTCTTCTCCCGTGTTTGAAAAGTTGACGAAACAAAATTTTTATGTTTAATGAAACGTCAACTGTAAACTAGCAACGCTCTAACCTGTTGAAGTGGCTGTCGTTACCGCCCAATTTGACCAGAGTTTTCCTTCCCGTGTTTGAAAAATTGACGAAACAAAATTTATATGTTTAATGAAACGTCAGCTGTGAACTAGCAACCCTCTAACTCGTTCAAGTGGCTGTCGTTACCGCTCAATTTGACCAGAGTTTCTCCTCCCGTGTTTGAAAAGTTGAAGAAACAAAATTTATATATTTAATGAAACGTCAAGGGTAAACTAGCAACACTCTCCCCCGTTGAAGTGGCTGTCGTTACCGCCCAATTTGACCAGAGTTTCCACTCCCATATTTCAAAAATTGACGAAACAAAGTTTATATTTCAAATGATACGTGAACTGAAAACTACCAACGCTCTAACCCGTTGAAGTGGCTGTCGTTAACGCCCAATTTGACCAGAGTTTCTTCTCCGGTGTTTGAAAAGTTGACGAAACAAAATTTATATGTTTAATGAAACGTCAACTGTAAACTAGCAACACTCTAACCCGTTGAAGTGGCTGTCGTTACCGCCCAATTTTACCAGAGTTTCTCCTCCCGTGTAGGATAAATTGACGGAACAAAATGTATATATATATTGAAACGTCAAGTGTAAACTAACAACGCTCTAACCTTATTAAGTGGCTGTCGTTAACGCCCAATTTGACCAGAGTTTTACCTCTCGTGTTTGAAAAGTTGACGAAACAGAATATATACGCTGAATGAAACGTGAACTGTAAACTAGCAACGCTCTGAGCAACTGCAGTGATCATCGTTTGCAGCTTTAAGTAGAATGACTTTACTCTACTTTGAAACAAAAAATTGACTGATCATGAAAAAAACAAATTATATTATAATAAATGGTGAAAAAAATTTTTTATTCAATCATGTGAAGTATAATGTAAAATCAAACATGAGAAGTATAATTTATAAATCATACAACAAAAATACACTAATGATAATAGTTAACAACGTTTGTTTTACTATTGTTTTTTTTTCTATTTTATTATTCTATTGTTTTACTTTTGTTTCTTGTTATTGAAATTAAAAAAATTTCAAAAAAAATATAACGCGCACCAAAATCAGTTTCGAATTCGATTTAGGGTGTCAAAAACTTCCTGAGTACAAACAAATCCTTAAATAGGCTATAGTAAACTTATTCAGTCAAATTAAACAAATCATCATTATTAGAATTGGGACTCAAAGCACTCTAACTTGAAAGGTGTCGAACCGGGACCGTCAGTTTCCGAGGTGAACCTTCTACCCACTATATAGACAGAATACACGACGATATACAGTATAAGAAACAAAGACACGGTATGTCCTCAAGTATATCGGTATCCATGTACAAGTAAGTCTGTGAGTGAGTGAATGAGTGAGTGAGTGAGTGAATGAGTGAGTGCGTGAGTGAGTTCCTAATTATATCTTTTCAATCTCTATATGAGAACTTTCAGTTGTTATTATAAATTTTTGTGCTGTTATTTTCTACTGACAATTAATGAGTCTTAGAAATTTTAATTCTTCAATATAAAATTTTCTGATTAAGTAAAAAAATATTCCGATTCCGTTTACATGACGATCGGATTCCACGTGTATCGGCTCATAACGATGGTTAAAAATACAGGAATGGCATCGCGGATGCGGACTTGACCCGTTTCATCGAAGAGCTGGATGAGTATAGAAAAATGCTCGTGAGCAAACATGCAAAATCAGTGTCGTTGTTGTTGTTGTTGTTGTTGTTGTTGTTGTTGTTGTTGTTGTTGTTGTTGTTGTTGTTGTTGTTGTTGTTGTTGTTGTTGTTGTTGTTGTTGTTGTTGTTGTTGTTGTTGTCATTTTTCATTTGACAGGCGGCGAAGCTGAAGTTTTGTAATGGGGTAACGACAGCCACTGTGATTCGAAGTTAAGTTTACGGTCGTGTTTCACGGCAGGCAATGTATAACAAAAGCATCATGCAAGCTAGAGCCCGATGGGCTAAAGAGCCCCAGGTTAGGGGAGCATTCGTTTGCTTCGCTCACTCAATACAGGAAACAAATAATATATATTTTGCCATAGCATTCGACCGAATTTTCTATTTTGGAAATTTCATGCAATAATCTATTAATTCACCAGGAATTATTTATGTTGTTATTAAATCAGTATGCAATGAAACAAACTTTGAATATCAAGATTTTTAGATATTTTTGAATTTTTTTTAATTTTCTAAAAAATGTTTGATACAAAATTAAACACAAAGGTTAAATTGAGTACATTGACTTTGTCCAGTACATTCAAGTTTTGGTGATTATTGTGTAATTTCATCGATTTGGACCTCGGATGTATTGTGGCGGATAGGGCTGTTGCTCTGAAAGGAAATACATTGTTACACTCACTCACTCACTCACTCACTCACTCACTCACTCACTCACTCACTCACTCACTCACTCACTCACTCACTCACTCACTCACTCACTCACTCACTCACTCACTCACTCACTCACTCACTCACTCACTCACTCACTCACTCACTCACTCACTCACTCACTCACTCACTCACTCACTCACTCACTCACTCACTCACTCACTCACTCACTCACTCACTCACTCACTCACTCACTCACTCGCTCACTCACTCACTTACGAACCGGGCTTCCACCGGGCATCATCGGCATGCCATCTGGTGGGCGTTGAGCATATTTAACCTAACAATTTGTAAGTCATTCAGTCAGTCAGTCAGTCAGTCAATTCATTAATCAGTCAGTCAGTCAGTCAGTCAGTAAGTCTGTCAGTCGTCAAACCCCTTGTTTATTCGATTGATCCAATGGAGCGGCTGGTAACTTCTTCTTTGTATCTTCCGTTCCGTATTTACGTCTGTACATTGATTTACTGACTGACTGACTGACTGACTGACTGACTGACTGACTGACTGACTGACTGACTGACTGACTGACTGACTGACTCACTGACTGACGCAGAATTACAAAAGCTACCCCTTTTCTCTTTTGTATATTTTTTCTTCTCTAAGTCAATTCAGACTTAGGATTTGGCTTTTTTGCATGCCTATGTATCAGGCTTAGGCTTAGAAATAACTTTCTGCTATGTATTTGTTTTCGGCCAAAAAGACGGGTCGAAATACTTCTAAATCTCGATGAAAAAAGGGTAGGGTTGAGAAATTACCTAGCAGAATCTCCATACCCTACCCTTTTTCTTATTTTGCTGTTCAACTTCAATCCATTCGATTAAGGCTCCGGCTTAGGCTTAGTTCCGAGCTTGTAACTTAGGCTTAGGCTTAGGAATGAACTTTGGCTCCGTATTTGGCTTAGGCTTAGGCATATGAGCGATTTGAGAAACTTGAAGATGAAAAAGGGTAGCTTATAGAAAACTGCCTGACTGACTGACTGACTGACTGTCTGACTGACTGACTGAAAGCAACCTGAAATAATACGGGTCATTATTCATATCGCTAAGATGTTTGTGTTCGCCAACACAATGGATGCAGTCACCACAATCCAAGCAGCGAGGATAGCGATCGGGAGAGTGGTCCCTGCAAGTGACTGACTGACTGACTGACTGACTAACTGACTGACTGACTGACTGACTGACTGCCTGACTAATTAATCGACTGTTTGATTGACTGACTGACTGACTGACTGACTGACTGACTGACTGATTGACTGACTGACTGACTGACTGACTCTTCATATCGCTTATATGGTCGACCCGTGGTCGTTTTTTGCGTCATCACTCTGATACTGCCAATAAAACACTAGGTTGTTTAAAAGTTTATAGGTCGTAAATCACATCAAGGGCGAGTGTTAACCACTTTACTCTAATATGTTTTAACTCACTTTTAGGTACTGGTTCTTGGCAATGAGGGCACACTTCACTGGGCTTCCAACTCGATGCTCAATCAAGCATAAACTTAAGCACGTATGTACGTACAATGAGATCAGGGCTACCCTCGATCCAGATTAGCTAAAAATGGTTTGTAAGAATCGGCCTGAAAAACAGGTGTGCTTTCGAAACACCGCTTCAATTGTTTAAAGCTGTTATTTCTTTATTTAACAGTTTTTTCGTGTAAACAGAGTTCTTGTAACTTGACACCATATTTGTGATTCGGTATCGAACTTTGGTTTTGCACAGGTGGCATAACAACTGAGTGAATTTGTGTTTTGAACTTTGCCACAGTTGAGATTGAAATATCTAATGCAATGTATTTTGGTTCAGCTCAATATTTCAGGTGTTCCCCGTTGTCATGTTTGCGTCTTTATACCAATCAATAACGGCCGGTCGGGCCCATCAGCGGACGAGAATGGGTGGGAAAAGTGAAATTCCGCCTCTTTGGCGGTTTGGAAATGTCAAATTTATTTCTTAAAATGTAGGTAAAACGCCCAAATTCCCGCTAATTCCCCCCTCTTTGGGAATATTTCCTCATCCGCCAGTGAGCCGATCTGGCCACCTGACTCACTGGCGTGGCGGACGAGTCGTTCTTCCGAAGTGAGTGGAAAATTCCTAAAGAGAGGGGTATCATCAGTTTTAAGGCCATTTAACCAACACCTAAAGAAGCAAAGTATATTTTTTGAAACCGCCAAAGAAGGGGGAATTCTATTATTCCGGTCGTCCCTCGTCCGCTAGTGGTCTGATTGTGACTTGTAACTTTCATACAATACATGAACTTATTGTGTCCTCCTGTTTGTACATACCACTAGCGGACGAGAAGGGGTGGGAAAAGTGGAATTCCCCCCTCTTTGGCGTTTCCAAAAAGTGGAGTTTGTTCCTTAAGGTGTAGGTAAAATGGCCTGAAAACTGTCAATTCCCCCCTCTTGGACGAAATTCCCCTCCCTTTGGGAGATTGGCTCGTCCGCCAGTGCATGAACTTATTATGTCCTCCTGTTTGTACATACCACTAGCGGACGAGAAAGGGTGGGAAAAGTGGAATTCCCCCCTCTTTGGCAGTTCCAAGAAGTAGAATTTGTTCCTTAAGGTGAAGGTAAAATGGCCTGAAAACTGCCGATTCTCCACTCTTTGACGAAATTCCCCTCCCTTTGGAGGTTTAGCTCGTCCGCCAGTGCCTGATTGGGACTTGTAACCTACTTGAACTCATTGTGTCCGTCTGTATGTACACTGGCGGACGAGTCAATCCTCCAAAGGGAGGGGACTTTCTTCAAAGAGGGGGGATTTTGCAGTTTTCAGGCCATTTTACCTACACTTCAGGGAACAAATTTTACTTTTTGAATTCGCCAAAGAGGGGGAATTCCACTTATCCCTCCCCTTCTCGTCCGCTAGTGTATGTATGTACATACCGTACTTTCTTCGGCAGTCGCAAAATGAATACATTCAGCGAAACAAAGACACTCGGTCAAGTGATTTCGGTGAGAGGGGCGGGGCAACCTTTGGTCCTTATACAAGATTATCAATCGATTAGTGGACTGAATTTGAATTGCGCGCCATTTTCTCTGTAGTTTGTAAGACTGTTCCGTACACTGGTGGACGAGCTAAATCCCCAAAGGGAGGGGAATTTCATCAAAGAGGGGGTAGGTAATCGGCCGTTTCATACCTACACCTTAGGGAATAAGTTGGACTAGATGAAAAAGCCAAAGGGGGACTCTACTTTTCCCATCCCTTCTTGTCTGCTAGAAGTTCAATGCCCCACTAACGGACGAGATGGGAAGGCAACCGTGAAATTCTCCCTTTATGATTGTTTCAGGTGTCAAAAAATAGAATTGATTCCTTATAAGTTATAGTGTAGGTAAAATGGCTTTTTATAACGACTGCCGATACTCTCTCTTTGGCAATTTTCCAGACCCCACAGATTTTTTGAAAGTTTACAGTTTTTATCAAAAATCTGGGAAACGAACCCTGGGCCACTCGCATGCTAGGCAAGCGCTCTTGCCCTGTGCTACTGAGCCGATGCAACTAAGCTGCATATACCCTACTATAACTGGCTCGCTACGCTCGCGTGCTTTCTACAGCACGTGGCTATGCTACAACACGTGCAGGAGGAAATATTGAAATCTCCCCTGCGGGGCCTATCGCGCTTGTCATCGCTGCGCTCGGACAAGCCAGCCTTACAATCAGTAGCGGACGAGAAGGGGGGGGGGGGAATTGGAGATTTCGCTAAGGTGTAGGTGTGTTGGACAAATTTCGAGCACTGAGGACTATACTACGGACGGGAGAAAAAAGTTTGTTTTTGTTCTAATTAAACTAAAAATTTTGCTGCAAATCCGCTTTTTCGTTTAAAAAAATTCCCCCCATTTGCAGTTTCTTTCGTTTAACGCTTTTTTGTCCTACTTGCTTGGGCTAGAATATGTGATGCTTTGCTTGTGATGTGATATCATTACGTGTCTTTTATTATATTTCATAAAGTGGAATTGATTTTCAGATTCGCGGAAAGTAGAAGGAAGCACAGAACGAAGAAGATAAAAACATCGAACAACGATAATTTTCATATAAACTATATATTATCTGTCGTTCTTGTACGATAGGTTATCGGGGTCTCGCAGACAGTAAAACTTTACATGGAATAGTAATGTTGCTCGAGAAAAACCAAATTCGAAAAATCTGTGGGGTTTGTAATCATGCCTCTCTTTGGGAATATTATCCTCTTTTAGAGGTTGGTTCGTCCACCAGTGCCTTGATAAAGCCAACACACACATTCAGCCGCTCAAACAGTGTGCGAAACTTTTAACTAAAATGAAACATTAGAGGAACATCTCGTAACACATGCATTAGAATGCTGGTTATGAAAAGTGGTGTTGTGAGCTGATGTTTCGCTAGGGAGTTGCGTGGCGGGCAGATTTGTAGGCAGAAACGTGTTGGGGCTTTTAACGTTGCGATTTTTATTTTTACAAATAAAAACAAATTTACTTAATAATAGTTTTTTTTGAGTTACTTTAGTTTTTGCTTTACTTAACCTATAAAAAAACTATTTTAATTCCATTCCTCAATAAATATGACTGTTCGCTATTATTGCTGCGTATTCATGGAAATGTCGGACCTACCCGTAGGACACAGCGTGTTGTTACGCAATGAGTCACTCATAACAAACGTTTCACAATACACACCTGTTCAGTCATAACTATTCAACCTGCAGTCGAGGTCTCCCAAATTGGGAGCCTTTTTTAATGAAAAGGATTCAAGCGCTTAGTACAGAAACTCACATCAAACCCGACTAATTACATTTTTTTAAAGAAGTTCCGGTCTTCATTTGCTTTCCTTTCTATGCGCTGTGGGCATGTTCAATGAACAGTAATATTGGAATCTTTCAACTCCTTCTTTTCGTTTTAGAGATTCCAAGTTCGAAGATTCTCTCAGCCAGTTTTGCTATAATGGTCTCAGATCCGTTGAATTCTTCGTGATAAACATTGGCGTTCAGTCCATTTGCATGCTTGTGTATTGGTTGTATTGACTGTTGTGAGACACGGCGGACGAGCCAACCCTCAAAGGGAAAGAAATCTCGTCAAAGAGAGGAATGTGACAGAAATAACGCCATTTTACCTGCACCTTGAGGAAAAAATTCTACTTAAAAACGCCAATGAGGGGGGAATTCCACTTTTGCATGTGTGTGTACTGTAAAAAAACAGATGTCGCAATGAAACATTAGTCCACTAGCGGACGAGAAGGGGAGGGAAAAGTGGAATTCCCCCTTCTTTGGTGATTTTAAAAAGTGCAGCTTGTTTCTTAAAGTGTAGATAAAATGGCTTAATTTCTGCCAATTCCCCCCTCTTCGACTAAATTCCCCTCCCTCTGGAGGGTTTGCTCGTCCGCCAGTGCATTAGTATACCGTTGTTTTGATTAGCAGGCCTATGCGTTGGCCAAGACGTGAGAATGGCGCGCCATCAAATTCAGTCCTTTAATCAATTGAGAATGTTGTACAAGCCCTGAGCCCTTGACGGGGCCGATCCTGAACCAGAACAACAGGCCGAAGAATTCTCCAGAGATTTTCTTCGAAAATAAAATAATTACCTGTTCGGAGGCCCGGAGAACAGAATTCACAAGACTTCATCTCAATTGGGACACTGCGAGAATAAAATTTATCTGCCATAACGACTGCGCGCGGCACCTGTAAGACTCAGATACCGACAATATACGGTATAAATATGTAGTTAGTCATGTCATTATTTGATCGTTTTCATTATTAATTGTACTTTTATTAGTTGTATTTATTATCAAAACAGTCATTCGGATGTCTGTGTGATTCATGCAATCAAGCTAAAATAGAGTTTTTTCAGACGCTTCTGATCGAACTCGGCGATCCAGCCACAAGAAGCAGATCGTCTTTTGCATGATAACGCCGGGGTCTACCAATCTCATCCTAGATGCACATGGAACTTATTCAAAATCATTGAAGAGATAGTTTAAACTTAGTGTTTTCAGCATGATATTAAATAATATTATGACTATTAATGTGAAGTTTATTATGTAGCATATCCAGGGTTTATTGTTACTCAATTAAAATAAGCTCAAACATAAATTTGGCTCGCGTTCAAATTTTCGATTTTTTTTCTGACGTTTGGACAAAGGACTACATACAGTAGGAACATTGTGCTCTTATGGTAACAGTAAACCCTGGAAATGCTATATAAAAGGAAAGCTTATTAGGGTGCCATGCTATAGGCAGTGTTGCAACTTTTCTGTGAACCTTATTCTACCTGTATTTCGCTTCGACGTTTCCCTTTATTTTCAAATCAAATTTTATCAAATTTATTCAGTTGTTATGCCATAATAGCAAAGTAGGATACCAAGTCACAATAGTGAAATAACGGTCATCCGGTTTACAATGACAATCACTGATCATCAACAACGTTCTTGAATGCGCTGTGTCTCCACCCGGGGCTCGAACCAGAAACGTCGGCGAGCGAGGCCGACGCCTTAACCACTTGACGAGGGCATCGACAAATTAAGCTGATTTCAATTTTGAAGTCATTTCGCAACCCATTGCGACGTGAAAAAAGATTACAGAAAAGTTGCAACTCCGACTATGGAGGCACCCTTATTGTCTGGCTGTTTGCACTGGCGGACGAGCTAACATTCCAAAGGAAGGGGAATTTCACCAAAGAGGGCGAATTCCACTTTCCCCACCCTTCTCGTCCGCTAGTGTGTCTGACTGTATGCGATGTTGACGTGCGCTTTCAATACATGTTTGTACCGATAGTTTCGGGCAAATATGTTGTTGTTGTTGTTGTCAAGTGTTGAAGATGCTAAAACCGAAATACCGCTTATTTACGTTAAGTTAAGCTCCCCATATTATTAATCTTTAACCTTCTAATAAAACCTTATTTATGTATGTTATTTTGATAGTTAATATTGTTAATTTGTGAATTAAATATGTTGTTTTGTGAATTTATTTGGTAATTCAACGTTGTGATTCTCAAAGTTCAATATATTCAATGTGAGTTAAGTACTCTGTAATTTTGTGATGGAATTGGCATTTGATTTAATGTTGACACTTTATTGTATCACGTATAAAATATAGTTCTACTCAGTCAGAGATTCATTCTGCCGTGTCATTGGCCTGGCCCGTTTATGGTCGGCCCGTTCCTTTAAAGGTAACAATATTACAATGAAATATTGTATTCCGAAGCCCGTATTTTGTAATTCTGCAAGACAAAACATTGCCCAAAACTACAGATGATGAAACATCAGACAACCATTGCTAACACGCACACCAATCATCATCACCCCTTGTTGTATTGTTTTAAACTATGGTGACAACCGAGTTGAATTGAGGCCAGTGATGTTTCATTATCAGACGTTTTGGACAATATTGTTGCTTGCAGAAACAACATACGGAATTTAGATGTGGATTGCTAAATAATATTATTCATAATGGAAACGAAATTGAACACCATTACATTTTTCGGAAGTACATTTCGTTTACATACGCAATTTTTCGCGGTTGTGAGAAAGGTTATCGAAACACACCAAAACGAGCAATAATGCGGAAAGTGTTGTTCAATCACTCATTCATTCATTCCACCTAATAGCGCAATGTTTCTATAGCCTATACAGGGTTTCTTGTTAGCCAAAAACCTTTTGGCGCGCAGTTTGAATTCAAATATGTTTTGGCGCGCTTTCAAAGTTTTGAGAAAAAAAAAATTTTACGCATGTCATTCGGACAACAGACGACAGCTGCGCTTCATTCATTGCACACGGGCGTAACCGATCTAAAATTTTTTTTTTATAAAAAACCAAACAACAAGAAAATGTGAATTACATTTCATTTCAGACATTTCTCGGGTTTCTGAAAGGAACCGACAATATTTGTTATGTATGATAGTTATTTAGTAAAAACAAACGCTAAACAGGAAACTTTGTATTTTGGTATTTATGAGACAGATGAGCAAATAATGGAAAACCACTTTTAGTCAAAGTGAGAATCAATATTTTCATGTGAGAGTTAAGAAAAGTCGGGTTTTGTGACTGGGAAATTTGAGTTAATTCCAATAAACTGTGGCTGAATGTGAAAGTGTTGGGCGTTTTCAGGGCAATATTTATAACTTTTTTCTTGACAGCTTAGATCCATGTGTTGGGAGGTTCAAAATGGCAACATCGGTTTTAGTGTATTCATGCTTCATTTCGGTACGAAACAACATTCAATCGGTTGCACCCGATATTTAATGCTGCATCTGACGGGCCTGAAACACGTTGAGTGAGTGAGTGAGTGAGTGTGTGAGTGAGAAAGTGAGTGAGTGAGAGGAGTGAATGGGTAAGTGAGTGAGTGAGAGAGAGTGAATGGGTAAATGAGTGAATGGACAAGGGAGTGAGTAAAAGAGAGAGGGTGAGAGGAGTGAACGGGTAAGTGAGTGAATGGGTAAGTGAGTGAGTAATTGAGTGAGTGAGTGAATTGGTGAGTCAGCTTACCAAAATGTTATCCATTTCGCTAGTGATTGGTTCGGATTTCGCAACGGAAGTTATTAAATGTTGAGGTTTTGCTGAAATCCGCGTATGAGTGAGTGAATCAGTGAGTGAGTGAGTGAACAAATGAGTGAGTGACTGCGTGAGCAGCTGAGAACCCGATTAGGTAACTGAGAAAAAACTATAAAAACAACAACAACAACAACAACAACAACGACCACAACAACAACAACATCTACAAAAACACACCTGATTCAACCTCATCAGCAACAATCCTTGTCATCGAATTTGGACACGACATTTCGTTTGATGATTCTGGCTCTGACTTGGTGGACGAAGTCGTTGCTACAAATACAGTTATAACAACAACAACAATAATAAAAATAATAACTCTAACAACAACAGCAACATAACCTTAGAAAGACGAACCGTTATGAAGCTTTTCATGTTCTTTGAAATATTTAATGTTTATCGTTGAGTAAGTGCACTCACGGCACGGGTACCTGCCCGGTGGCACACGATCGTGGCCGAGAAGATGAGTTCTCAGTTTAGAACTACTGCAGGATACTTTTGGACAAGAAGGACAGGGAGCTGGTTCTGGTTTCGACCGTTTCCGCTTCTTAATTTGTTGTGGTTGGTCTAAAACAGAAAATTAGGCATCATTAAATGAAAACGTAATAATAGGTAGAGATGTTCTAAAATAATCACAGCAACAAAGAAGACAAAAAACACAAACAACAACATCAACAACCACAACGACCACAACAACAACAACATCATCAAAAACACACCTGATTCAACCTCATCAGCAACAATCGTGGTCATCAAATTTGGACATGGTGATGGAATTTCGCAGTTGGTGGACGGAGTTGATTCTACAAATGCAGTTATAACTACAACATTATAAACAACAATAACAACAACAAAAACAGCAACACAACAGAAGAAAGACGAACCGTTATGAAGCTTTTCATGTTCTTTGATGTGGTTTATGTTCCTCGTCGAGTAGGTGCACACACGGCACGGGAACCTAAGTGAGTGAGTGAGTGAGTGAGTGAGTGAGTGAGTGAGTGAGTTAGTAAGTGAGTGAGTAAGCGAGTGAGTAAGCGAATGAGTAAGTGAGTGAGCAAGTGAATGAGTGAGTGAGCAAGTGAGTGAGTAATTGAGTGAGCAAGTGAGTGAGTGAATGAGTAAGTGAGTGAGTGAGTGAATGGTTGAGTGAGTAAGTACGGGTACCTGCCCGGTGGCACACGATTGTGGCAGCGAAGATGCTTTTTCAGTTCACCACGATCGTGGGATACTTTCGGACATAAAGGACGGGGAGCTGGTTCTGGTTTCGACCGTTTCCGCTTCATAATTTGTTGTGGTTGGTCTAAACCTGAAAGTTAGGCATCATTAAACGAAAAAGTAATAATGGCTAGATATGTTCTAAAATAATCACAGCAACAAAGAAGACAAAAAACACAAACAACAACATCAACATCCACAACAACAACAACATAATCAAAAACACACCTGATTCAACCTCATCAGCAACAATTGTGGTCATCAAATTTGAACATGGTGATGGAATTTCGCAGTTGGTGGACGAAGTTGATTCTACAAATACAGTTATAACTACAACAATAATAACAACAATAACAACAACAATAACAGCAACTACACAACAGAAGAAAGACGAACCGTTATGAAGCTTTTCATGTTCTTTAATGTGGTTTATGTTTTTCGTTGAGTAGGTGCAGTCACGGCATGGGTACCTAAGTGAGTGAGTGAGTGAGTAAGTGAGTGAGTGAGTAAGTGAGTAAGTAAGATAGTGAGTGAATGGTTGAGTGAGTGAGTGAGTGAGTGAGTGAGTGAGTGAGAACGGGTACCTGCCCGGTGGCACACGATTGTGGCAGCGAAGATGCTTTTTCAGTTCACCACGATCGTGGGATACTTTCGGACATAAAGGACAGGTTTGGCACATAAAATATATATATAAAAAAGATGAAAAAACGGGCAAACTATTTTTCATATTACTTTATTTCATGAGCTGCGTGATCAATTTTCGGTCTTACTTGGCTGCTGGAATTGTTTTGGAACGTGGTGTTCAACGGATGATGGTTTAGTGACAAACATTGAACAACAACAACGTCATGAACAACAACAACATTAACAACGTCATGAACTACAACAACCACAACAACAACAACAACAACAACAACAACAACGTCATGAACAACAACAACCACAACAACGTCATGAACAACAACAACCACAACAACGTCATGAACAACAACAACAACAACAACAACGTCATGAACAAAAACAAAAACAACAACAAGAAGAACAACAACAACAACGTCATGAACAACAACAAACACAACAACGTCATGAACAACAACAACCACAACAACGTCATGAACAACAACAACCACAACAACAACGTCATGAACAAAAAAACAACAACCACAACAACGTCAAGAACAACAACAACAACAACAACAACACAACAACAACATCATGAACAACAACAACTACAACAACAACAACAACAACAACCTTCTAAGACTGTCCGAAAGGCTGTGGACGGCGGGCGGTCATCATGACCATTAAGTGCAGGTGTGATATCCTCAACGATAACTTTCACACTGGTGTAGATCGGGATGGGAGCAGCTGTAAAACAACAATAACAACACAACGACAACATTAACAACAACAGCAACATTAACAACAACAGCAACATTAACAACAACAGCAACATTAAAACCATTAACAACGGCAGCAAAAACCTATCTGTTGGAACGTGATGTTCAACGGATGATGGTTTAGTGACAGACATTGGTAGAGCACTGGCTGCACTAGGTTGCGACCACACCTGTCCCAGCTGTGGGTTTTTAGGCACAGTCCGGGGGGTAGACTGTGGACGTGAGTGCTTTTAGTCACAGTCCGATTCCTTTTTAGCCACAGTACCGTTTAGCCACAGTACCATTTAAGAACAGTCCGATTCCTTTTTAGCTACAGTACCGTTTAGCCACAGTAAAATTTTAGCGCAGTCCGTTTTTTAGCCACAGTCCAACCCCCCCGGACTGTGGCTAAAAACCCACAGCTGGGACAGGTGTGGTTGCGACTGATGCAACAGTATGTATGGTTGTGCACAGCAACAACTTAGATAACACCGACAACAACAACAACAACAGCAACGAAAACCACAACAAAAACGACCAACTTTTGTTTTCAGTCCCGGTGTGAATCATGACTCGAGACGCGAAGGCAACTGCAAAAGAAAACTGATTTATAAATGAAATAACACAGAAATTATTTTAAGCAAGAACCACAACAACAACAACAACAACAACAACAACAACAACAACAACAACAACAACACCAACCATATAATTGACGATGAGATTGCATGCCCTGTTGTGAGACAGTTGAGTAGTCACACATGTAGCACTGCAGCTTGTCAGGTGGCTGCTTACCTGTACACGCACAATCAAAATATAATATTTCTCAACAGCAACAATAGCAACAACGAAAAAAAAACTCAACATTAACAACAACATTAACAACGACATCAACAATAACAACAATAACAACAACAACAACAGCAACAATAACAACAACGACAACAACAACAGCAACAACAACAACAACAACAACAACAACAACAACAACAACAACAACAACCGCGACAACAATAACAACAACAACAACAACAACAACAACAACAACAACAACAACAACAACAACCACAACAACAACCGCGACAACAATAACAATAACAGTAACAACGACAACGCTAACTCACCGTGATACTGCAGATGGGATTCAAGTGTCCAGCTGTCTTCGCATGTAAAAGGACACTTAGGGCACGCATGGGAGGTTAAATCTGAAACTATATTTATGACAATAACAACAACAACAACAACAACAACAACAACAACAACAACAACAACAACAACCAGAACAACAACCGCAACAACCACAACAACAACAATATTGCTATAACTAACAACTAAACGGACGTTCCGACAACTGACTGGTCGGTTTCGAAGTTGAACATGTCAATGAAGTCGGCGGTTCAAAGATAGAAGCCTTGGAAACACCTGAAAAAAAACAGAAGTCATGTGAAAAACAACAGCAACAACAAACAACAGAAACAATACAAGAAAAACAATACACCAACTACACTACAACAACAACAGCAACGAAAACAACAACAATAACAACACTAACCACGATGCATATAATAGTGCTTGATGGCAGCATCAGCGTATTCACATTTGAAGCTGCACTCTCTGCACGCGAATTTCCGTAGACAAAGCTTTTGAGTAACGACAACTTTTTTGGTACCTGAATTCAAACGTGACGTGCAACACAACAACAACAACAACATCAACAACAACAACATCAACAACAACAACAACAACAACAATAGCAACAACAACAACAATAGCAACAACAATAACAACAACAACAAAAACAACAACAATAATCACAACAACAATGGCAACAACAACAACAACAACAACAACAACAACAACAACAACAACAACAACAACAACAATAGCAACAACAACAACAATAGCAACAACAACAACAACAACAACAACAACAATAACAACAACAATGGCAACAACAACAACAAAAACAACAACAACAACAACAATGACGTTTACTCACCTTCATGCATTCGATAGTGGTCATTATATTGGCATCTATCGCTACTGGTAAAGCTGCATTGACGACATCGATACTTTAATGACGGCGTGCCATTCATGACCGTTCTTGGATCTGAAATTAGATATAATTGATAATGAACAGCAAAAACGGCTGGCAATAACAACAACAAAAACAATAACATCAACAACAACAATAATTTTAATAATAATAGCAGCAACAAACGAAAACCTGATTTATCAGCACCAGCTAAAGATCTTGTCGCCAGCAGTGGAGATGCAGTGTCATTGGATGTAGCTGGTTCGGATTTAATAAAAGTGTGTGGGACTGCAACAGTTTATGTTGGATAACAACAACCACAACAACAACAATAACAACAACACAAACAACAACAACAATAACAACAACAGCAACAACAATAGCAGCAACAATCGAAAACCTGACTTATCAGCACCAGCCAAAGATCTTGTCGCCAGCAGTGGACATGCAGTGTCATTGGATGTAGCTGGTTCGAATTTAATAAAAGTGTGTGGGACTGCAACAGTTTATGTTGCATAACAACAACCATAACAACAACAACAACAACAACAACAACAACAACAACATACAACAACATTAACCTGATTCATCATTATCAGCTACATTTGTTGTCGCCAACGTTGGACATACAGTGTCATTGGATAATACTGGCTGTGGCTCGGACTTAATGAACGGCTTTGTGTCTGCAACAGTTCATACTGTGTAACAACAACAACAACAATAACAACAACAACAACAACAACAACAGCAAAAACAACAACAACAACAACAACAACAACAACAACAAAACAACACAAACAACAACAAAAACAATGGTAACAACAACAACAACCTGTTTTATCATTTTCAGTAATAGTCCCTGTTGCTTGCAGTGGACATGCAGTGTCATTTGATGTAGCTGGTTCGAATTTGATGGACGTGTTTGTGACTGCAACAGTTTATGTCGAATAACAACAACAACAACCATAACAACAACATCAACAATAACACTAATAACAACACAAACAACAACAATAGCAGCAACAATCGAAAACCTGACTTATCAGCACCAGCCAAAGATCTTGTCGCCAGCAGTGGACATGCAGTGTCATTGGATGTAGCTGGTTCGAATTTGATAGACTTGTTTGTGACTGCAACAGTTTATGTCGAATAACAACAACAACAACCATAACAATAACAGCAACAACATCAACCATAACAACAACAACATACAACAACATTAACCTGATTCATCATCATCAGCTACATTTGTTGTCGCCAACGTTGGACACACAACAGTGTCATTGAATGATACTTGCTGTGGCTCGGACTTGATGAACAGCTTTGTGTCTGCAACAGTTCATATTGTATAACAACAACAACAACAACAACAACAACAACAACAACAACAACAACAACAACAACAACAAAACAACACAAACAACAACAAAAACAATGGTAACAACAACAACATCAACCTGTTTTATCATTTTCAGTAATAGTCCTTGTTGCTTGCAGTGGGCATGCAGTGTCATTTGATGACGCTGGTTCGGACTTGAAGAAGCGGGCTGCGACTGCAACAGTTTATATTGTGTAACAACAATAACAAAGACAACAACAACAACATCAATCAACAACAACAACAACAACAACATCAGCAACATTAACAAACAAACTCATTCGGTTCCACTCAGGCACCTCCCCAGTTGAAGATGTGGATGCAGTCAGCTCGGTCATGGTTGTTTCTATCAGTATTTGTTTGTATCTAGAAACAAATTCGAATCTCGATGAGTTCTCTAGCCCAAAATTTATTACTGATCTCGTCGATGCAATATTCTTTTCTTAATGATTTTAAACTATGCGTAACGAGTTCTGATTGTTTTTACTGTCGCGTAAGAGAGTAATCATTTCTCGTCAATTGACTGCCAACTTTCCAAGAATTCGTGAAGTATAACTAAAAAAATGAAGCGACTATGGCATCGACAGAACAAGTTGCCACAATTGAAGCATCTTTGTTTGAACAGTAATTCATTTGTGGCTATCGCTCATGAAACATCTGAAGGACGTGGATTGAAGCGTGAATAAAATTGTATGTCCCGAATTAATAAAAGAGCCACGAAAATAATAATCGACTATAAACAGCACACAAGCCTATCCAATGCAAAAGGTAATGTTTCAACTGGAATCCAGACGAACCTAACGTTTCAGACTGGCGGATGAGCGAGCCTATCAAAAGCAGGAGAGTTTACTTGAGCGAGATAGCTTTCCGCATTTTTTTTGTTTGTTATACGTAAACCGCGAAAAAAAAATTTCCATTTTACTAAAAGAAAGTAGTACGTCTTTTTTCCTATTCCTTCTCGTCCGCTAATCGACAAAACCCATGCGGACACTAGCGGATGAGAAGGGCAGGGAAAAGTGAAATTCCCTCCTTTTGGCGGTTTCAAACAGAAGAATTTTTTCCCTAAGGTGTAGGTAAAACGACCTACTTTCTGCCGATTCCCCCTGTTTGACAAAATTCCCTTCCCTTTCACTGGCGGACGAGCCAAACCTTCAAAGGGAGGGGAATATTACCAAAGAAGGGGGAATCCGCAGTTTTCAGGTCATTTTACCTACACCTTTTTGAACAAACTCTCTTCTTTGAAATCGCCAAAGAGGGGGGAATTCCACTTTTCCCTCCCCTTCTTGTCCGCTAGTGTTCCCTTTGAGGATTAGCTCGTCCGTCTGTTTTGGCGCGCTTTCAAAGTTTTGAGAAAGAATAATTTTTCGCATGTCATTCGGACAACAGACGACAACGCTGCGCTCCATTCATTGCACACGGGCGTAACCGATCTACAAATTTTTTTATGAAAAACCAAACAACGAGAAAATGTGAATTACATTTCATTTCAGACATTTCTCGGGTATCTGGCAGGAACCGACAATATTTGTTATGTATGATAGTTATTAAGTAAAAACGAACGCTAAAAAGGAAACTTTTGTATTCTGTTATCTATGAGACAGTTGAGCAAATGATGAAAGACCACTTTTAATCAAAGTGAGAATACATATTTTCATGTGAGAGTTAAGAAAAGTCGGGTTTTGTGACTGGGAAGTTTGAGTTAATTCCAATAAACTGTGGCTGAAGGCACTGGCGGACGAGCCAAACCTCCAAAGGGAGGGGAATTTCCTCAAAGAGGGGGAATTCGCTATTTTGAGGCCAATTTACCTACACCTTCAGGAACAAATTTTACTTCTTGAAAATGCCAAAGAAGGGGGAATTCCACTTTTCCGTTCCTCCCTCGTCCGCTAGTGGCTGAAGGTGAAACTGTTGGGCGTTTTGAGGCAATATTTATCACTTTTTTTCTTGACAGCTTAGATCCCATGTCATGTGTTTCGAGGTTCGAAATGGGCAACATCGGTTTCAGTGTATTCATGCTTCATTTCGGTACGAAACAACATTCAATCGGTTGCACCCGATATTTAAGATGCGATGCACGTAAGCGACGACCAAAACATCTTGAAAATTGGGACAAAATGAAATTTTGAAAAAAATTAGATTTGGATGCAAAGCGACTCACTTGACTCCCGTGAACTCAAAAATGTCCTTGCTTCACGTTAAAACCACGTAAACAGGCCAAAATTCGCATCACTAAATGGTGCACCCTAATTTCCCTATACAAATTAGGCAAAACTTTAGGACCGATTTTCTCATGTACTTCCGAAAAGATCGGAAAACCAAATACCTCAGGTTGAAGCTGAGAATTTTCTCTACAAAACCTGTCTAACTAGCCAATGCAATTTCGACTTTTTTTTCAACTACCGTAATCCCAAACAACAATTATTTTTTAACTACCGTAACCCCTGTGCCGTCATTAACGAAACATTAGGTTTTCCCATCAAAAATTAGTTCCGCGTGGATCATCAGAAAACAATTATTTTTATACTCGAAAAACCGGGTTAAGGGGGGGGGGGGGGTAGAAAAAAAGTTTTCGCAAAAAAGTCCCGTTTTTTGCTCGTTTTTGCTTGAAAATATTTCATTATGAGGTATGAACATCACATGAACCGGTTTTTACAGGTTTTAACCAAGAAAATTGACCCAGAAAACGTGTTTGTTCGAAAAAAAATTTCACAGCCAAAACTTTTTGAAAAAATGAGCTTCAAAATCGAGGTTTTGAAGCCGATTTTCTGAAAATTTTTGAGTCGGGGGGGGGGGGGGAAGGGGGTAGGCAACCAAAATTTTTGTCTAGGGGGGAGGTGTAGGCTACACACCGACCCTGAAAAGTGGGGGGGGGGGGGGTAAACCCACCTTCCCCCCAGCGGCCCTCCTCTGATTACTATTATTGGACAGAATCATATTTTAGTAGTTTTGCAGTATAGTCGATAATGAATTACTGTTTCAAAAAGGTGCGTGAATTCTCGATAAACATCCTAATGATTTACCGTGTTTTAGCCTGTCGATGAAAAAATGTCAGTCGACCCTAATTTAGTTTTTATTCGCAATTCTGTGATTTGGGCTGTTTTCAGGAAATTTTTTGTGCAAACGAAAGAGAATAATTTTCTCTTTCAATTGGTGTTAACTTTTTAAAAATTGGTCCAGTACAGCTCGAAAACCAAATAGGAGAAACGAACATTTCGTCGAATGCCAGTGCTGCATCGACAGCGGAATTCAGTGTGAAACATCAAATTAGAGCTTTCGCGCGTTTTCCGTGGAACAGTCAGTAATTCATCATCGAGTATAAAAATAATTGTTTTCTGATGATCCACGCGGAACTAATTTTTGATGGGAAAACCTAATGTTTCGTTAATGACGGCACAGGGATTACGGTAGTTAAAAAATAATTGTTGTTTGGGATTACGGTAGTTGAAAAAAAAGTCGAAATTGCATTGGCTAGTTAGACAGGTTTTGTAGAGAAAATTCTCAGCTTCAACCTGAGGTGTTTGGTTTTCCGATCTTTTCGGAAGTACATGAGAAAATCGGTCTTAAAGTTTTGCCTAATCTGTATAGGGAAATTAGGGTGCACCATTTAGTGATGCGAATTTTGGCCTGTTTACGTGGTTTTAACGTGAAGCAAAGACATTTTTGAGTTCACGGGAGTCAAGTGAGTCGTTCTGTATCCAAATCTAAATTTTTTCAAATTTTCATTTTGGTCCAAATTTTGGCTGACTTTTACGTGCATCGCATCTTAATGCTGCATCTGACGGGCCTGAAACACGTTGAGTGAGTGAGTGAGTGAGTGAGTGAGTGAGTGAGTGAGTGAGTGAGAGGAGTGAATGGGTAAGAGAGTGAATGGGTAAGGGAGTGAGTGAGAGAGAGTGAGTGAGAGGAGTGAATGGGTAAGTGAGTGAATGGGTAAGTGAGTGAGTGAGAGAGAGTGAATGTGTATATAAGTGATTGGGCAAGGGAGTGAGTGAGTGAGAGGAGTGAATGGGTAAGTGAGTGAGTGAGTGATTGAGTGAGTGAGTGAGTGAATTGATGCTTACCAAAATGTTATCCATTTTGCTAGTGATTGGTTCGGATTTCGCAACGGAAGTCATTAAATGTTGAGGTTTTGCTGAAATTGGCGTATGAGTGAGTGAATCAGTGAGTAAGTGAGTGAATCAGTGAGTGAGTGAGTGAGTGAGTGAGTGAGTGAGTGAGTGAGTGAGTGAAAAAATGAGTGAGTGACTGAGTGAGCAGCTGAGAACCCGATTAGGTAACTGAGAAAAAAACTATAACAACAACCACAACCACCACAACAACAACAACAACAACAACAACAACAACAACAACAACAACAACAACAACAACACCAACAACAACAACAACAACAACAACAACAACAACAACAACAACAACAACAACAACAACAACAACAACAACAACAACAACCACAACAACAACAACATCTACAAAAACACACCTGATTCAACCTCATCATCAACAATCCTTGTCATCGAATTTGGACATGACATTTCGTTGGATGATTCTGGCTCTGACTTGGTGGACGAAGTCGTTGCTACAAAAACAGTTATAACAACAACAATAACAACAACAACAATAACAGCAACAGAACCGAAGAAAGACGAACCGTTATGAAGCTTTTCATGTTCTTTGAAATATTTGATGTTTATCGTTGAGTAAGTGCACTCACGGCACGGGTACCTGCCCGGTGGCACATGATCGTGGCAGAGAAGATGCGTTCCCAGTTTATAACTATTGCCGGATACTTCTGGACATAAAGGACAGTGAGCTGGTTTCCGCTTCTTAATTTGTTGTGGTTGGTCTAAAACTGAAAATTAGGCATCATTAAATGAAAAAGTTATAATGGCTAACACAACAGAAGAAAGACGAACCGTTATGAAGCTTTTCATGTTCTTTGATGTGGTTTATGTTCTTCGTTGAGTAGGTGCACTCACGGCACGGGTACCTAAGTGAGTGAGTGAGTGAGTAAGTGAGTGAGTGAGTAAGTGAGTGAGTAAGTGAGTGAGCGAGTGAGTGAGTGAGTACGGGTACCTGCCCGGTGGCACACGATCGTGGCAGCGAAGATGCTTTTTCAGTTCACCACTATTGTAGGATACTTTCGGACATAAAGGACAGGAAGCTGGTTTCCACCTTTTCTTCTTCTTAATTTGTTGTGGTTTTTTGCAACGTGTTTCGCCACTTATATGAGTAACATCAAATTTAAGTTTTTTGTGACGTGTTTCGCCACTTATATGAGTAAAATAGCTTTTGATGATTCTATTTTTCGGCCTTTTAGTTCTAATATTTCATTTCAACTAATCATTCGGTGATTCTATATTTCTTGTGTTTTTGAACTGCGTTATTTGGTTTAAAACCTTTAAAACAACATTGTATTTTTTTGTTTCATTAACTTTACGAGTACTACTGGAAGTAAACTGAAATAGAATCAAATTTAGATATAAAGAATTAGCAAAATAATCGTTGCAAGGCAATAGATTCAAGTCTAAAAGTGTAAGGTACATCACAAAAATCATAAGTGTGCCCTATAACATGACTGTTCTTCCCGTTTATATACGCGTAAATTTATAACGCCTTCTAAAATTAAAAAAAAATTAAATTCGTGCATCCTAACATTTTCCCATCAATGACTTGAATCCACGGTTCACGGGTTGAAACTGCAAACAGTTTTTTGGTTGCGTGAAGAACCATATCATACAATACAGCACACGCGTTGTGCGACACATCACACAACGCAAAAATAAATGGACATATTAATATTATTAAATTGTACAGAAAAAAATTGGGTTAAAATACACGCAAATGAGACACATAGCATTTAACACCCTTCTGGAACACTCTGCCATTATTAGTACCCATTATTCAAAACTCATATCATGCAGAATGACAGCCAAGTTCAATAGGTTCGATTGTTCTCGGCACGCGCCGCACAAACACGCTTCATCAAACAAACGCTTCCGAAATCAAATAACGTGCATATTGAAATGAAAAAAGACATTAGTAGAATATGCGTCTGCTGAGCGAGCCCAAAACCCTTCTTGAACACTCGGGCCGTGAGCAGGCAAGCTGCCTATGCAGGTCCATTTCCCGCTGTCGAAGCGAAGACGCCATATGAAAACCCCGCACGCATCGGCATTTTTGAGTGCGCACCATGGTAATCAGGTTGTGGACCGATGGCAATGCGTCGTCGGAATCCAAGGGAGAGGAGTCGGGGTCGAGAGACGGATCAAAGTGTCCGTCATAGACACATACGGCGACGTATGAATGCATTCACGCATTGTAAGTTCGCCATCAGGACCGATTATCAGTGAGCTCCTACGAATACGACCGACGGGTATCGTTAGGTCGGCTTCACACGAATTCAAGTCGCCGAAGACTTCCGCCGCCGCCCATTCGATGACCTGGGACGAAGGGGTAGCATTGAACGTGCCTCCAATCTCCCGTAAACTGCGATATCCCAGCATGTAATGGATAACTTCGGTATCGAATCCCAAGGCCACCTTCATTACCGGTTTATCATCTTCGTCATCATCTTCATCATCGACGAAACCGTGACCGCATATCACACAGTCTAAGGGATGGTACCATAGCTGTTCTAACACGTGGAACATGTGGGCCTTGATGAGCTGTGATGATGCCGTGTAGCTATTTTGCCTGAAAATTTGACTGAGTTAATGTAATAAAAAAATTCTCGAAGCCCGTATGTTGTATCTGTAAGCAGAAGTACCGCCTTAACCGTCATGTCAACCGAGTTGAGTAATGAGTTGAGGCTAGTGTTGTTTCAGTGTCCAAAGTTCTCGGCAATACTTGTTCTTGCAGAACCAACATACGGGCTTTATATGATTCTGAAAATTTTCAGGCAGGAGACTAAACTGGAAATGGCACTTATGATCATGTTTCGGCTGTTAGTAAGACGAGATCTACCATGCACAAACTAATGCAATGCATTACGATTAGTGCAACATTCCGTTTCGTTTGGATTTGGGAAACACTGGTACAGTAGAGAATTCGACTTTACCTTACCATCATGTGTAATGCACCATACACCAAACTTCTCATGCATGATTTACAATTGGCAACAATTAAAATTTCAAAACGTATAAGATTAGATTTACCTTCTATCGACAGCTGTTATCGGCTGATTGGCGAACGGTCGTGTGTCATCGAATACGCACTCGATCGGCTGTCCATCGTTACCGGTAATACTCATCATCCACCATGTCGCAAGATGACCGACATTGTGTGCTAGATTGTCCACCACCAACGGCACTTGGTACAGAAATCGTAAGGAGTTCGTGTAGTCGAAAAAATCGTAGGCGGGACAATTGGCCACTTTGCGGAACAGGCTGATGGCTGAAATATGCTGGATTACAGTTTTGTCAGCGTTTCTTGTCATTGAATAAGAATGGGTAGGAACAATATAATTCTACCTCTGGTTCGCGTTTCAAAAAGTTTTGTTTTTTTCTTAAGGTGTAGGAAAAATGGCCTACAAAATGCGTATTCCCTCATCTTTCACAAAATACACCCCCCCCCCCCCCCCTAACGGAGGTTTGGCTCGCCAGTGTGCCACTCAGCAGAATGTTCAGGATTTTTCTAGTTACCAGACATGTTCAAAATTCCCCAAACCTTCTTGACAACTGCAATATAACAATGTGAATGGGAGTATGTTGTCATTACATAACTAACCGTTTTCAGGAATCTGACGGGCCATCGAAGTCGTTGTTTTACGCAGATGAATAGTAAAGTAACTGAAAAATATAGTTTAATTGATTTGGCGACGTTTTTTAACGTAAAACAAAAGAAAGGTAAACAAGATAATAATATTATCGTATATATTCTTTCAATCAATCATTCGGAAAAGGAACAAACTTTTGTTATCTTCTAGACTTCATCCACCTTTAGAATGTGAGTATGAACGTGGTGGGAAAGTGCTCTTATCCGAGTTCCGTAAACGACTCACCGTGGCACTCAGGCGCCGTTTTTTGCGAACGGTTAACGGCACAGACTGACGTGCCGCCAATCACCCGTAAACTGCGATATCCCAGCATGTAATGGATAACTTCGGTATCGAATCCCAAGTCCAGTGGAATCAGACACCAATGTAAACCAAGCATTAACACGGGAGATGGCAGACATGGTGGCGTCATTCATAAGGACGTCCTCGCCACTCTCCATTCTACAGAACAGATCGAAGTCTTCGTGTGCGGGAGGCATCAGGAAGGCGAACTCCGGATTGAATGCCAAGGGCTCACCAGGCCCGATGTGATCTTCAAGCGTGCTGAACTGGAACAAAAATCCTTCCAGCGCGCTGTACGATGCACCAGTCAACTCAGACAAGTCCACAAGGAAAGAGCGGACACGATCACGACCAGCGGTCGCTGGAGCGGTGGCAGGAAACCCAATGCCGACACGAACGTAATGATCGAGATCGCTACAGGAGGGCAAAGAGGCAAAGGCACCCATCGCAGAAACCTGAAATATTTCGGTTTTATTCGAGGTTATCTGACGGAGCGATGAAATATGTTCAATATCTTGTCAGGCAGGAGTCAGTCTTATACGAGTTCCGTAAACAAGTAACTAACCGTGCCGTGACACTCAGGCGCCCTTTTATTGCGAACGGTTAACGGCGAAATCGTAAGGAGTTCGTGTAGTCGAAAAAATCGTAGGCGGGACACTCTCGCCAATGTAAACCAAGCATTAACACGGGAGATGGCAGACATGGTGGCGTCATTCGTAGGGACGTCCTCGCCACTCTCCATTCTACAGAACAGATCGAAGTCTTCGTGTGCGGGAGGCATCAGGAAGGCGAACTCCGGATTGAATGCCAAGGGCTCACCAGGCCCGATGTGATCTTCAAGCGTGCTGAACTGGAACAAAAATCCTTCCAGCGCGTTGTACGATGCACCAGTCAACTCAGACAAGTCCACAAGGAAAGAGCGGACACGATCACGACCAGCGGTCGCTGGAGCGGAGGCAGGAAACCCAATGCCGACACGAACGTAATGATCGAGATCGCTACAGGAGGGCAAAGAGGCAAAGGCACCCATCGCAGAAACCTGAAATATTTCGGTTTTATTCGAGGTTATCTGACGGAGCGATGAAATATGTTCAATATCTTGTCAGGCAGGAGTCAGTCTTATACGAGTTCCGTAAACAAGTAACTAACCGTGCCGTGACACTCAGGCGCCCTTTTATTGCGAACGGTTAACGGCACAGACTGACGTGGCGACACTTTGAGGCAGGACGACTTGCTATTGATAACGTTAAATAAAATTAGAGTTAGATTATTTGACTTAGCAAATAAGGAATGATAAAATCTCGGATATTAAGTCCAATGGCTTCTGGCGATCGAGATCTAAGTGACGTCTAGGGGACAACTTTATCAGTTGCTAGATTTGTATGAAAATCCGGTAAATGAATAACTCACCTGGGTGTGGAGTGTGGACCGAATCCAACAAAAGGGCAGACGAGGTCTGGTTGGCGACGGATTCGGTCGAGTCGACTTCACGAGTTTTTCGTAGTGGAATAGCTGATACATCACAGTGTCCGCAACAACACTCGCGGACAGTTGAACGTTAACCTCGAGAAAGACGTACCGAGCCGCTGCCTGAAATTTGTGCTGTGTTTAAAATAAATTACTGAGTACAATTCGGACGTTCAAATTAGTTATGAGAAGGTAGAAAAAGTAATGAAGAACTGTAGTAGAGACAAAATAACAAACCAAGTCACTGATGCCTTCACGTAGCCGGTTCATGAACGATGGGCAGTTGAACTGCTTGCGGAAAAAATTGTAATACGTCGGCGACAGAAACGTGGCTGCTGGAATAAATGGGTAAAGTACATAGTCGTAAGTGGCAAGTCAAGATGAGGGTGACCACGGTGGAGTCACGACACGATAAGGCACCACCAGCCATCACGGCAGAATTTTGTAAGAAAGTTAATGGAAGACAACTAACCGTGATACGTGAGGTCCGCCGCGTCCGTGCACTCATCAACGTGCAACAGTTTGTAGAACAAATGGTTTATACTCTCCAAGCATTGCAGACAATATCCGGCAAGCTCTCGCACCGTGTTGTTGACCGTGTCAGCCGTTTCATCTTTGTTCGTGGACATCTGTAACCATGCTAAGTTTTGGTGAATAATATTCTGTTCTCCCATGTCACATGCTATGCACATTTTTAAGAACATTTTATTTACTTGGAAATATACGTTATTGGCAGTAAACCATGTGAACCAACTTCTTTCCAATCGTTAGCCAAAGCCAAAACTACGGGCAGTGTCGCTTTCAATGTGCATCCCGCGGATTGCATCCGATTAACGGCAACGTGCAGTGGCGTCAACACAGTGCACAATCGCGAAACGAATTCGTAGTCGACCCCGCCATCAGTCTGTCCCATCATGTTCAGAGCGTGCGGAATGTGATCCTGGTTAAGTTTTATATACAGGGTGGCCCAAAAGTTTATGTACACTTTTTGGCCGTCTTTTTCGCGTGTGTGTAATCATAGCATTACAACGGGTCAGAAAGATGGTCAGATGGTCAGAATCTGTATTAAGATGAATTAAGATTTGACACACGCGAAAAAGATGGCCAAAAAGGTGTACATAAACTTTTGGGCCACCCTGTATATAAAATGTACTTATTGGGTGTAAAGTCTCAGTTTGGCTGCAGGGTACCTTAAGAGTCGATGCCAGAGAAAAGCACCCGTCCGGGCAGTTTTCCTCAGATTTTTCGAAATCGTTAATTTCGCTGTTATTAACGCTATATATGCAGAAAAATGTGGCGATTCTGAAAATATTCTTTGTTTTCAAATTTGATCGACAGAATTCATAGGAAACTCACTTTTCTGACCACAGGTCAAATGGTTTTGGAAAAAATCGACTTTTTCATGAATTTATCAATTTCTCTACATGTGAGCTTCAGAGGCTCATAATATTTCAGAAATATATTTTTCAGGTCATTAACTATTTGTGTTTTTAATATCAGTTTCCAAAACAAATTTTTCGTCTGTCAATTTCTTCTCCAAACATGGGACCTTTCACAAGGTGACGAGATTCTCAGTCGTTTCCAAGCGCCTAGAAATTTGTGCGCGTAAATCTAGAAGCTCCTATCGGCATCAATTAGTAGTATTTTATCTTGGGAATCTCTTGAAATTAACCATTTCATAGCAATTTCCTATATCTTTCACAATATCTCGAAGAAGATTCAAATATGCGTGCCAAGCTTACCTGGAACACGCGCTTTCTACGTGATTTTCAGCCGACGGTGTTTTGAACATCGTTACGTCATATAACGTTGCAGTTTTTGGTTAAAAAAATATGGCAAGACTTCATGCTACGCATCAGGATCATAATTCTCCCCATATACTAACGATTCAGCGAAAAAAATAGTCCGAAACCGTGGTATGGGTATCGAACCCGGGATCTGGCGCGTGCAAAACTAAAGAGCTAACCACTGTGCTAAACACGCGATGAGTATACATGCGCCTTACACGAATATTACACATTTGACTGCTGGTTGACATTCCATGTGTGTTAGCTTTGGAACTCCCATGAAGATGCAAAACCACAAGTTTCCTCAACTTCTTTGACGAACTGTGAGAGATATAAGAAATTGCTATGAAATGGTTAATTTCAAGAGATTCCCAAGATAAAATACTACTAATTTATGCCGATAGGAGCTTCTAGATTTACGCGCACAAAATTCCAGGCGCTTGGAAACGATTGAGAATCTCGTCGAATTGTAAAAGGTCCCATGTTTAGAGAAGAAATTGACAAACGAAAAATTTGTTTTGTGAACTGAATTTGAAAACACACTTAGATAATGACCTGAAAAATATATATCTGAAAAATTAAGAGCCTCCAAAGCTCACATATAGAGAAATTGATAAATTCATGAAAAAGACTTTTTTTCCAAAAACATTTCGACCTGTGGTCAGAAAAGTGAGTTTCCTATGAATTCTTATCTTCAAATTTGAAAACAAAGAATATTTTTATAATCGCAATACTTTTCTGCATATATAGCGTTAATATCAGCGAAATTAATGATTTCGAAAAATCTGAGGAAAACAGCCCGGACGGGTGCTTTTCTCTGGCATCGACTCGAGTCGATGCCAGAGAAAAGCACCCGTCCGGGCTGTTTTCCTCAGATTTTTCGAAATCGTTAATTTCGCTGTAATTAACGCTATATATGCAGAAATATGTTGCGATTCTAAAAATATTTTCGTTTTCAAATTTGATCAACAGAATTCATAGTAAACTCACTTTTCTGAGCACAAGTCGAATATTTTCGGAAAAAATCGACTATTTCACGAATTTCTCAATTTCTCTAAATTTGAGCTCCGGAGGCTCATAATATTTCAGAAATATATTTTTCAGGTCATTAACTATTTGTGTTTTCAATATCAGTTTGAAAAACAAATTTTTCGTCTGTCAATTTCTTCTCCAAACATGGGACCTTTAACAAGGTGACGAGATTCTCAGTCGTTTCTAAGCGCCTGGAAATTTGTGCGCGTAAATCTAGAAGCTCCTATCGGCATAAATTAGTAGTATTTTATTTTGGGAATCTCTTGAAATTAACCATTTCATAGCAATTTCCTATTTCTTTCACAATTTCTCGAAGAATATTCAAATACGCGTGCGAAGCTTACCTGGAACACGCGCTTTCTACGTGATTTTCAGCTGACGGTGTTTTGAACATCGTTACGTCATATAACGTTGCAGTTTTTGGTTAAAAAATATGGCAAGACATCATGCTACGCATCAGGATCATAATTCTCCCCATATATTTACTAACGATTCAGCGAAAAAAATAGTCCGAAACCGTGGTATGGGTATCGAACCCGGGATCTGGCGCGTGCAAAACTGAAGAGCTAACCACCATGCTAAACACGCGATGAGTATTCATGCGCGTTACACGAATATTACACATTTGACTGCTGGTTGACATTCCATGTGTGTTAGCTTTGGAACTCCCATGAAGGTGCAAAACCACAATTTTCCTCAACTTCTTTGACGAACTGTGAGAGATATAAGAAATTGCTATAAAATGGTTAATTTCAAAAGATTCTCCATATAAAAGACTACTATTTTATGCCTATATGAGCTTCTAGATTTACGCGCACAAATTTCGATTGATAATGACAATGGAAACGATTGAGAATCTCGTCGAATTGTAAAAGGTCCCATGTTTAGAGAAGAAATTGACAAACGAAAAATTCGTTTTGTGAACTGAAATTGAAAATACAAATAGATAATGACCTGAAAAATAAATATCTGAAATATTATGAGCCTCCAAAGCTCACATATAGAGAAATTGATAAATTCAGGAAAAAAGACCTTTTTTTCCAAAACATTTCGACCTGTGGTCAGAAAAGTGAGTTTCCTATGAATTCTTATGTTCCAATTCGAAAACAAAGAATATTTCTAGAATCGCAACACTTTTCTGCATATATAGCGTTAATAACAGCGAAATTAACGATTACGAAAAATCTGAGGAAAACAGCCCGGACGGGTGCTTTTCTCTGGCATCGACTCTTAAATGAGCCCAACTGCTAACAGACAAACACAGAGCACACAACACAGCTTTTACAGATCTGCAGGAAAAATGTAAAAAAGGTTAAGGCGACTTTTGAATTACATGAAAATATATATAACATGATACGATACACATATTTTATGACCACGACATTGTCTATCAGTTGCTTGTTATATATAATATAAACCTGAAACATGTAATAATAGTAAACATTAAAAGACAAAAACCGTCAAATATGAAAAAACATTTGGGTAACAAACCAGTTGTAACTGGTGGACTGCGCCATCGAGTCGCTCAGCGAACGGCACTTCGTTGTGATCATCAGACCACTCATTGTCAATCGCCTGAAATAACCAAACGCCATATAAGCATATAGAAAAACCAAGTATAAAATAAATTAAAATACTACAAAAATTGGTAATAACCTCGACGGTGGGTTCCGTGCAGTCGTTGTCGTCACCGTCACAAATGTCGATTGTGTTCAGATCCACGTCTTTGAATGCTCGTCTGTTTGAAGACGCCGCGTCAGTTACGAATCGAGAGACGTCGGCCATCGCCACTCCGAACTCTATATAACGATTTAGGTCCGACATGCAGAATAAAATCATGTAAGCAAAGGACACAGCTCATACTACTCATAAATGCATGAGGAACAAACATAAGCTAACCAGCGAGCACCATATCGGTGTCATGTCGAATAGCATCGCCAGTGTGAGCACCGGTAACGGGTTTCAGAGCCACGGCCCTCGTAACACACTGACCGTCATCTTTAACGTACTGCAACAGGATACACAGGTACGACCGACACGTTTTCGTTGACCATATGTCAAGTAACACTGTAATGAAAATATTCAATTAACAGAATTATTCTAAACAATTTATAATAGAACACAGTAAAAACCCATATTTAAGCAAAAATCAAATATAAATATCAGCACAAATGATGGACTCCGAAGGTGATCTCCTCAGGGCTCAGATGAACATTAAAACGGGCGGCTCAGTGTGCATTAAAACTGTACTCGTACACTGGAAATCGAGCCGACTCTATTCTCCTGAGAGCTGAGATGAACATAAAAATGGGCGGTTCAGTGGGCGTTAAAACTGTACCCGTACACTAACTAACCAGTAACATTGCTGAGCCGACCATTCAATTCATCACGGATCACGTTTGCAATTTTGTCGCCCAACTGAACAATTGAAGCACTGATTTCATGCCGACTCGGCAATTTGGTGATGAGCGGATTAGCGATGCGGAAAGCGGCCAGCAAATGTTCACTCTCTATGGCCTTGAAGGGTACGGACACCGAACACCCGACGAACGCGGCCAACAGCTTAGGTCCACATTGACTAAAATGTTAAGCACACCATTTGTTGTAATAAAAAAATTATATGTTAAGGAACACATGAATTAACGTACAAAATACACATCCATGTAACATACCATATAATAAATTACGATTAACAATGATCATGTTTTTGCATATAGGATATATTTTTGCATACTAAAAAAATAACCTGAATTTTTGTGCCTGTTTACTGGCGTTGATCATGGTGTTGCTGAAACAGTTAGTTTAATCATCAGTTCTAACTAAGGTAGCCCGGCCGCATATTTCCAGAAACTACAAAAAAATTGTCACCAGTAAAACTTTTTCCTGAATGGATGGATGGTTTCGAACAAATGAACAAACAAAATTTTGCTCGACTCACGACCCACCGACGGTCAATTTAGTGATAGGTATTTATAATTTGATAGGGTATGCCTGGGAGACTAGACATGAGCCTCAAACTAATCAATCTTACCGTGCTCACCACGCTCACGCCTACCTATCTGTTAATATAACGATTTTCTTTAAGAGAGTGCACGAAATTAGGGTCAGGTGTCGAATCGGGGGCCAAATAGGCAAATACGTATATGTCGATCCATATATGCCGCCTGGCATATACGTATATGCCGATCCGTATTTGCCGACGGGTAAGTTGGCATATACAGGGTGGGCCAAAAAAACCACACAACTTTGAAGGTTAATAACTTTGTGAATACGAATCTGATTAATTACCTGTGTGCGTCAATTTGATCAATATATATTCGAAATTTTGTAACTATAATTTTTTTCAAAAATTTCAATGCAAACAGAAGTTACGCAACAACTTCTGAAAAATACCATTTTTTCAACCGGGTGTCAGTTTTCATTCAAATGGGTTACCATAGATATTTGTTAATGTTTTATAAGGCTCAGACAAACGGTTTCGTTTTTTTAGCATTATTCAGTTGAAACCTAGTTAATGAATTTGTTTTTAAACAATATTTTTATTGATTCAGACTGTTTTTAACCAAAATACCATTCATGATAGAAAACAGGCTGTTGAGCGTTGAGCACAGAACGTCCATATTGAGCATGTCATCCACTTTATTATGATTTCTATGTGTCTGAAACTTATCAAAAACATTGTTTCCAAAAAAAAAATTTTAACTTACATATGTCTTCTTTATAAAAACTTTACATTGTAAAAAATAAAACTGTATGGGTTCACAGCAGAAAAACCGCAACTTTTCGGTAAAAGTTGTATATCCTTTTGAAAAATTGAAATTTATCTATAATAATTTTTTGAATGAAAGTCAAAGATACACCAGTTCAAATGATGCAAACCGCAATTCGATCCGTTTCTTAGTTACTGAGTTATTACCCTCCAAAGTTGTGTGGTTTTTTTTGGCCCACCCTGCACGTATATGCCGATCCATGTATGCCGTAGCATATACGTATATGCCGATCCGTATATGCCGTAGCATATACGTACATGCCGATCCATATGGACACCTCCGCTTCGCGGTGCTCGGAAATTCGGCCGTAGGCCGAATATCCGAGCACCGCGAAGCGGAGGTGTCCAGCGTAGTAAATACTGACACCACGAGCCTAACCAGATATCTTAGACAACACGCTTTGCGAAAATCCCATCATTATATAAACGGAGTGATCGGCATACGTGGCATGGCATATACGTATATGCCATGCCATCATCATATACGTATATGCCGGACGCCCGCATATACGAATAGGCCGGCATATATGGATCGGCATATACGTGTGTGTCAGACGACGTTTTGGCATATACGTATATGCCGATCCGTATTACGTATATGCCAATCCATATATGCCAATACGGCATATACGTATTTGCCTCTTTAGCCCCCGATTCGACACCTGACCCACGTGTGATACCGACACACAGACACAACCAACCGCACGCCGATGAACGGGGTCGTCCTCCTCAACATGTCCGCCGATGTCCGACAGACCCTCCTCATTTGGTTGCGATTGCGATGAGGGAGCTTCATCTTCCATGTTTTGTGATTGTGGATATTGAATTATACTTATTCAATTTAAAAATATAATCTGGAATGATTTATTTTTCAATTTCTATTAAAACAACAACTAATTAGGCTCCGGGCAGATTGAATAATGGGATATCACATTCCATGCTTTACGGATCTAGCAAAGAATCAATAAGAAAGAGCCACAGAAATTATCAATAAATCTCTGGCGGCGAAAGGATTAGGATTCTTCAATTCATCAATAAAACCTAAATTTTTAAAATCAGCCCAGCCACAACATCTGAAAGACGTGGATTAAGCGTGAATAAAATTGTATGCCCCGAATTAATAATAGAGCCACGAAAATAAACCGTCTATAAACAGCATACAAGCCAATCCAATGCAAAAGGTAATGTTTCAATTGGAATCCAGACGAACATAACGTTTCAGACTGGCGGATGAGCGAATCTATCAAAAGCACGAAAGTTTACTTGAGAGAGCTTTCCACATTTTTTTATTTGTTAAACGTGAACCGCCAAAAAAATCTTTTTTTCCATTTCACTAAAGAAGTTGTAAATTCTTTTCCTATTCCTTCTCGTCCGCTTGTCGACGAAACCGACACTAGCGGATGAGAAAGGCAGGGAAAAGTGGAATTCCCTCTCTTTGGCGGTTTAAAAAATAAGAATTTATTCCCTAAGGTGTAGGTAAAATGACCTTCTTTAGGCCGATTCCCCCCTCTTTGACAAAATTCCCCTCCCTTTGAGGATTAGCTCGTCCGCCAGTGCATGCGGATAAGTAACGAGCCTCTATTAGAACGTATTTCATTGAATAAGAAAATTTCAGTTTTCAGACCATCAAGTTTGTCTCTGAAAGAACGAGAATTATTCTCTACACTCTGAAAATACTTCGTTTTCAATTCCTTTTCTCGTCCGCAACTGAGAAGCTAGTGATGAAACATTAGGTTGCAGGCTTGATAGTTTATTCGGTAACGAGCCAACATTTTTAAAGGCAGGGGAATTTCGTTGAAGAGATTGGAATCGGCAGTTTTCAGGCCATTTTAACCAAACCTTAGGGAGCAAATTTTACCCTTGGAAAACGCCTAAAGAGGGGGATTCTTACTTTTTTGTCTGCTCCAGTTTCAGAACTCTCGAGTTAATGTCGTCAAATATTGTAAATCCCGGCAGGTATTCTTGCCGTGAATGCGAACACTCGTGCGACGAACCCGAACAATTCATCGAACACCTGCAACTACATGGTTTGTTTTTGAGTGAGTGAGTGAGTGAGTGAGTGAGTGAGTGAGTGAGTGAGTGAGTGGGTGAGTGAGTGAGTGAGTGAGTGAGTGAGTGAGTGAGTGAGTGAGTGAGTGAGTGAGTGAGTGAGTGAGTGAGTGAGTGAGTGAGTGAGTGAGTGAGTGAGTGAGTGAGTGAGTGAGTGAGTGAGTGAGTGAGTGAGTGAGTGAAGATCAA
>OZ038445.1:26725108-26742608 GCA_964036265.1 Daptonema setosum
AAGAGGGGGGAATTCCCACCCCTTCTCGTCCGCTAGTGCATCCAGGGGTTCCGGTTATCCAGGAACTTTTCGGCGCGCACTCTGAATTCAAATCTGTTTCTGGCGGGCTTTCAAAATTTCGAGAAATAACATTTGGACAACATTCCTTTATTTTGAGGTATTTTTACTTGCTCACTTTAATACGAAAAGTGCGCTCAACTGCATATGCATATGCATGAAGTGCTTAATTCATTGCATACGTGCGTCACCGACTTGCAAAAATACTTTTTGTTAACAAGGAACCCTGACCAAGCTACAGGGTGGTCCAAAAAAATTAAAACCCTTTGTTTGAAGCTGAATAACTCGGCACAAAGATCAGAATTGATTAAAACTTTCCAGGTATTATCATCAACATACTAACTTAGAAAAATATATAAAACCTGTATACAACCAATATGTGTTGTCATTTTTTAGTTGGTTTGGACCACCCTGTATATTTTACAAAAGTTACTTGACTGACAATATTTTCCAGATAAGTTTTGCATCCTGCCAGTTACCTGTAGACGCGTCAGGCGATCAACGAAACGAATGCCATCAAGTCAGTCAAAAGGGCATAAACATCGTTGTTTTTGTTGTTGTCGTTGTTGATGTTGTTGTTGTTGTTGTTTTTGGTGTTGTTGTTGTTGTTGTTTTTTGTTGTTACGTTGTTGTTTCTATTGTTATTGGTGTTGTTGTTATGATGTTTTTGTTATTTTGTTTGGAAAAATAAACCGTTGCAGGAACCGCAACCTCTTTCGTCAAGTCTGCACCAGCATCATCTAATGACACGGCATGTCCATTAGTGGCGAAAAAGCCTTTAACTGGTGATGATAATTCAGGTTGTTGTTGTTATTATTGTTGTTGTTGTTGTTGTTATTATTATTGTTGTTGTTGTTGTTGTTGTTGATGACACGGCATGTTCATTGGTGGCGACAATGCCTATGATGATGATAAATCAGGTTGTTGTTGTTGTTTTTTTATTGATAATATTGTTGTTGCTGTTGTTGTTGTTGTTGTTGTTGTTTTATTTTTGTTGTTCTTATTGTTGTAATTGTTACACAATGTAAACTGCTGTTGCAGTCCCAACCTCGCTCATCAAATCCGAACCAGCCTCATCTAATGACACTGCCTGTCCACTGTTGGCGACGAGGACTATGTCTGGTGATGATAAGTCAGGTTGTTGTTGTTGTTGTTGTTGTGGTTGTTGTTGTTGTTGTTGTTGAGGTTATTATACTTATCAAAGTATCATACCTTTGCAGTCACACCTTCGCTCATCAAGATCGAAGCCAAGCCTGATAACGAAATGTTAAGCCCTGAAACCAACGGTCAATCAGGTACTGTAGATGATAGCCGTTGTTGTTGTTGTTGTTATTTCATTGTTGTGGTTGTTGTTGTTGTTAATGCAGCTGCTGCTGTTATTGTTATCACTGGTGTATCATAAATTTGCAGTGGCAACTTCGCTCATCAAATCCGAACCAACGTCTTTCGATGATTCGTTATTCCCTGAAACCGTCGCTCAATCTGGTACTTTAAATTTGTTCATGTTGTTGCTGTTGTTGTTGTTGTTGTTGATGTTGTTGTTGTTGTTGTTGTTGTTGTTGTTGTTGCTACTACTATTGTTGTTGATGTTGTTGTTGCTGCTGCTACTATTCTGCTATTGTTGTTGCTGCTGCTACTATTATGCTATTGTTGTTGCTGCTGCTACTATTCTGCTATTGTTGTTGGTGTTAATGTTGATGTTGGTTGTTGTTGTTCACGTGGTTGTTGTTAACGTCGTTGTTGTTATGAAGTTTGATGTATCATATTTTAAAAACTTTGCAGGCCCACCTTCGCTTATCAAGTCCGAAGCTATGCCTGATGACGAGATGTTATGCCCTGGAAACAATGCTCAATCTAATGGTTAATTTTTTTTTTTTTTATTGTTGTTGTTGTTGTAGTTATTTTTCTTGTTGTTCTTGTGGTTTTTGTTAATTTGTTGTCATTAGTGAGCTTATTCTTGTTATTGATTGTCGTTGTTGTTGTTGTTGTTATTGATTGTCGTTGTTGTTGTTGTTGTTGTTGTTGTTGTTGTTGTTGTTGTCTATAACTTCATATTATCTTAGGCTCGACGGCAAAGTTTGGCACTGCGGCTTCTCCGCGCCGCGGTCTAGAATTGGCGATTAATCGTAATATTCGGCAACATCTTCTGGCCCGCAATCGTTGTGGGCCACGGTTGAGTTTCAGGTGTTCACTCATTAACTCACTCACTCATTCACTCACTCACTCATTAACTCACTCACTCACTCATTAACTCACTCACTCATTAACTCACTCACTCACTCATTAACTCACTCACTCATTCACTCACTCACTCATTAACTCACTCACTCACTCATTAACTCACTCACTCATTCACTCACTCACTCATTAACTCACTCACTCACTCATTCACTCACTCACTCATTAACTCACTCACTCACTCATTAACTCACTCACTCATTCACTCACTCACTCATTAACTCACTCACTCATTCACGCACTCATTCACGCAGTCTTTCAATCACTTGCTCACTTACTACTCAGTCCGTCACTCACTGACTCACTCCCTCACTCGCTCACTCACTCACTAAATCACTCACTCACTCACTCACTCACTCACTCACTCACTCACTCACTCACTCACTCACTCACTCACTCACTCTTGTCATCGTAGGTGCCGTGAGTGCGGCTACTCGACTGATTCTCCCGCGCATCACCGTGATCACGTGAAAAAGCATTTCACAATACGTTAGTGCTGTTGTTGTTGTTGTTGTTGTTGTTGTTGTTGAGGTTTGTTGTTGATGTTGTTGATGTTGGAGTTGGTATTGTTGGATATTTTTCCAGAAGCCCAGCAGAATGGCACACGTTTCAAGTGCCGACATTGCCCGATGGTTGTCGGCTTTGGCCCATTTTTCTGGTGGCATTTATTGGCTCACGATCGTCTGCCACAGGGAAAGTACAGGTTACGTACTTACTCACTCAACTCACGCACTCACTCAACTCATTCACGCACTCACTCATTTCGACCATTCATTCAGTTACCCACTCACTACTCACTCACTCAACTCACTCACTCACTCACTCACTCACCCATTCACTCACTCACTACAACATATAAAGACTGTATGTCGCGCTTCAACCTCAACGACGACGATGAAGATCCTAAAACCATCGTCAAAATCCTGCACCAAAAACATGTAGAGCAGGCGATCAACAACTATGGGGACAACAAACTCCTCAACCGGCCCCCACCCAAGCCGCCTGACTATGTCGATAAGTTGGAGCGTGGTCTGACGTGATCCGCGCGAGTGCGACTAGCTCAACTACGCTCAAGCTACAGAAGCACACTGGCAGCATACCAATATCGCATCGGCATCAGCACAAACGACAGGTGTCGCAAATGCAACAACGAACCCGAGACAGCCCTTCACGCCTTAACCTGCAATGGCGTCGACCCGACCCTGCTCTGGTCGGATCCAGCCCGCGCTGCCCAGCTGACTGAGGGCATGTGAGACAAAGCTTCAACGGCCACCACAACAACAACAACTCACCCATTCAGTTACCCACTAACTCACTCACTAACTCACTCACTCATTCACTCAATCCGATGACTCAACTCTCTCACTAACGCACTCACTCACTCAGACTCACTCACTCACTCACTCACTCACTCACTCACTCACTCACTCACTCACTCACTCACTCACTCACTCACTTGTATTGACAATTGCAGGTGTTCCGAATGTACTTTTTCCACTGACTCGCCAGTGAGTCACGGTAATCACATGAAAGTGCATCGTTAGTGTTGTTGTTGTTGTTGTTGTGGTTGTTGTTCTTATTGTTGTTGTTGTTGTTGTTGTTGTTGTTGTTGTTGTTGTTGTTGTTGTTGTTGTTGTTGTTGTTGTTGCTGTTGTGGTTGTTGTGGTTGTTGTTGTTGTTGTGGTTGTTGTTCTTATTGTTGTTGTTGTTGTTGTTGTTGTTGTTGTTGTTGTGGTTGTTGTTGTTGTTATTGTTGTTGTTGTTGTTGTTGTTGTTGTTGTTGTTGTTGCTGTTGTTGTTGTTTAACAACAACCTTCCAGATACCGAAGCACGGTGGTCATCAAAACCGGGTAAAACGTCAACCCGGAAACCTGCTGATTTACGAATTGTTGATTCATCTGGGAAACGTAAAACGTCTGTGTTGAAAATTTTACCCACTCACTCACTCACTCACTCACTCACTCACTCACTCACATACTCACTCACTCACTCACTCACTCACTCATTCACGGATTGACTCTTCAGTGTTCGGATGGTACCCTTGAACCGGCTAAGTACTACCTCGACGGCATCTGATACCCCCAACGTTCGTGACATTGCCAACCCGCGTCTATCCAGCAACAACAACCTTAGCAGCAAAGGTTTAATTTGAAAAAAATCTAAAAAAAATAAAGCTAAAATTAATTTATAACTAAACCTCCGAAGGCAGGGGAACTTTGTCAACCTCCAAAGGGAGGGGAACTTTGTCAAAGAAAGGGGAATGGAAAATTTTAGGCAATTTACCAACACCTTAGGGACAAACTCTACTTTTTTACAATGCCAAAGAGGGGGGAATTCCACTTTTGCCATCCTTCTCGTCCGTCAGTCTTCTATACCACAGTGGCAGACGAGCTAAACCTCCAAAAAGGGGGGAATTTGTCAAAGAAAGGGGAATTTACAATTTTACTCAATTTACCTACACATTGAGGAGCAAAATATACTTTAGTGAAAAAGCCAAAAAGGGGGAAATTCCACTTTACCCTCCTCTTCTCGTCCGCCAGTGTTCTCTTACCATTACAGATATTCCCATTCCGATTCCCACGAATTCCAATGGTATCGTCGAGGCTATTAAAACAGAGTTTTTGAAAACGGAAAGTGACCATGAAACATCATCAGACGTCGAAACTGAAGGTTTTTTTTTTATAAATTCTTGTTTTTGTTGTTGTTGATGTTATTTGTGTTGTTTTTGTTATTGTTGTTGTTGTTGTTGTTGTTGTTGTTATTGATGATGATGATGATGATGTAGATGTTGTAGTTAACGTTTTTAAGAAACTTTCTCTTTTTCAGCTTACGCCAATGTCAAAGTCATCGTAGAGGATCTGGCACCGGAACTCATGGAGTCTTGAAGTTCATCATCTTCAGCTGCTTCTGACGCAAACTGATGATAAAGCCCGTATGTTGTTTCTGCGAACAAAAATCGTGCCCAAAACTTCTGATAATGACATCAGACAATCAGTTTTAACACGCACATCAATCATCATCACCCCATGCTCTTGTGTTAAACTATGGTGTCAACCGAGTTGAGTTGAGGCTAGTGATGTTTCATTATCAGATGTTTGGGCAGTACGTTTGCAAGCAGAAATAATATACGGGCTTTATGTAATCTTTTGAACTAATGGACTGTTTTGAACATGTATGGTATGATAATATGTATGTTGTCAGTTATAATAACTGAATATTATTCTGAGCATGTCCGTTTATACATTTATATAACTTTCACTTCGAAGATCGAAAAAACTTGTGTAACCCATATTTGCTCAATGAACTACAAGGAACAATGTCTGTAATTCGATGTAAATAGAATATAAATCGGTATAGCTGAGCTGAGTTGAGTCCATCAGTTTGTAAAAAATGAGGCAACCTTGAAAATATTGTTTATAGATTATAAACAAAAAATTTCCAATTTAGCTCAGATATAGCACAGAAACGTAGAACATGGCTGTAAATTTTTATTTTGACAGCACATTTCTATAAATTGTTATGATCCAAGACTGTTCATCAGTTAAGTTAAAAATTATGTAGGATGTATCTTCCAGCCAACAAAGTGGACATCGGTTTCGACACAGTTTACATGAATCAATGAAAAGGAACTGTTTGAGAGATATAAGTAGAAGAAACATAAGTTCGAAAATAATAATGCAAAACATTGTTTCGGAGTAAACTCTAATAAATCCGAACCGATGAATTTTTTTGCGCAAAAATGTCATTTTTATGAAAGATGGCTCACTAAAAATCACTGGTAAATACAAATTTGCGTAATCAAGTTTCAATAACGCAATCGTAATCAGACTCTCCAATTGTGTTGTGTCACTCAACACATACGAAAAAGTTTGCAAAAAGTCGCAAGCAAAGAAATAAAATACACGGATTTTGAGCATTTTATAGCAACATCCTTACCCATATCCTTACTCATATGTTACACATCTTTTTATCAATATTATGCAAAATCTTATTCCTCGCCATAGCTTGCATTTTTTTCCAAAACAAGTCAAACAAAATATAATCATCAAGTACAAAAGTGTTTCTACATATGTATCACTGAAGTTCGAATACATGTATTTCGCGACAGTTTTCCGGGACATAGTCACACAGTTTTTTTGTAAAAAAATTCAAGCACAATATTTTTTGTTTGTTTTTTGTAAAAGTTTTACCAGGCACATTAATTTCAAACTTTCAATTTAAGGTGTGTGACAAGACACTGGCGGACGAGCTAAATCCCCAAAGAGAAGGGAATTTCGTCAAAGAGGGGGAATCGGCAGTTTTCAGACCATTTTACCTACCATTTAGGGAACAAGTTCTACTTTTTGAAACCGCCAAAGAGGGGGGAATTCCACTTTTCCCACCCCCTTCTCGTCCGCTAGTGTAACAAGAGTTTTAAGAAAAAGCTTGGAATTCGTCGCCTTTGTCGCCAAATATTCTAACCTCAGTTATATAACGTAATTTTGAACCGAATTTATATTCACCGAGATTTCAAGATTTTTTTCTATGGTTACCGAATGAAAAGACCACCGTTAACATTACCCGTTTCTTGCATCTGAAGGAATATTAGTGAGTGAGTGAGTGAGTGAGTGAGTGAGTGAGTGAGTGAGTGAGTGGGTGGGTGAATATTAAAGTGAGTGAGTGAGTGGGTGAAAAATAAAGTGAGTGAATTGAGTGATAAGGTGTGATATAATATGCTAGTGAGTGAGTGACTAAGTGAATGAGTCAGCAACTGTTAGGTTAATGAGAATTTTAGATAGTAATTGGCTGAGTGAGCGACTGAATGAGTTGGTTTGTCAAAGAGTAAATAAGTGAGGAAATTACTGAGTGAGTAGGGGAATGAGGGGATGAGTAAGGTAGTGATAGTGAGTAAGGTAGAAATAGTGAGTGAGTAAGTTAGTGCGTGAGTAAGGTAGTAAGTGAGTAAATAAGGGAGCTAATTTGCAGATCAGCTTACCACATAATCATCCATTTCACTTCTTACAGGCTCATATTTAGCGTCAACTTCAAATGGCGGCAGAAAATTCTCTGAAATAAACTACGATCAACACCACAAAAACCACAACAACAACAACAACAATAACAACAACAACAACAACAACAACAACAACAAAAACAACAACTACAACAACTGCAACAACAACAACAACAACAGAAACAACAACAACAACAACAACAACAACAACAACAACAACAACAACAACAACAACAACAACAACAACAAAAACAACAACTACAACAACAACAACAACAACAACGCGAACTGTGTGTGACCTCTCAACAACAACAATAACAACATGAACTATGACACCTTCAACAACAACAACAAGCACGACAAAAACAACAACAACAACAACTGCAACAACAACACAAACTGTGTGCGACATCTCAACAACAACAATAACAACATGAACTATGACACCTTCAACAACAACAACAAGCACGACAAAAACAACAACAACAACCACTGCAACAACAACACGAACTGTGTGTGACATATCAACAACAACAATCACAACATGAACTATGACACCTCCAACAACAACAACAAGCACGACAAAAACAACAACAACAACAACAACTGCAACAACAACACAAACTGTGTGTGACATCTCAACAACAACAACAACAATAACAACAACAACAACAACAACAACAACAGCAACAACAACAAAAACAACAACATAACAACAATAACAACAACAACAACAACAACAACAAACAACAGCAACAACAACAATAACAACAACAACAACAAGAACAAGAATAAGACAAAAAAAACAACAACACGAACCATCAAACGGAGCAGTAGGAGCGACTTCCATGTTGACGACAGTCGTTCCAGCTGTAATAACTTTAGAAGATCTTGCTTCACCGTAATTATAAGTTGCAACATTAACAACAACAACAAACAATAACAAACCTTCAAAAAACGTTCAAAAAACGTAAAAGGGAAAAAGCAATGACAAACCTTCCAGCTCATCGCTCGCTTCCATCTTGATGTCAGTCAAACCGTCTGTAACATTATCATTTGGGTAATTGCACCAGCAACAACAACAACAACAACAACAACAACAACAACAACAACAACAACAACAACAACAACAACAACAACAACAACAACAACAACAACAACAACAACAATAACAACAACAACAACAACAACAACAACAACAGCAGCAAGAACAAACCTTCCAGCTCAGCGCTCGCATCCATCTTAATGTCAGTACGGTCGTCTGTAACATTATCATTTGAAAAAAAAGTTATTCCACTAGCAACAACAACAACAACAACAACAACAACAACAACAACAACAACAACAACAACAACAACAACAACAACAACAACAACAACAACAACAAGGCAACAACAACAACTACAGCAAACCTTCGAGCTCATCACTGGGTTCCATCTTGAAGTCAGTCAGACCATCTGTAACATTGTCATTCGAAACAACTAAGTAATTACACCAGCAGCAGCAACAACAACAACAACAACAACAACAACAACAACAACAACAACAACAACAACAACAACAGCAACAACAACAACAACAACAACAACAACAACAACAACAACAACAACAACAACAACAACAACAATAAACAACAACAACAACAACAACAATAACACAACAACAACAACAACAACAACATCAACAGCAGCTACAATAACAGCAAGAACCAACCTTCCAGCTCCGCGCTCACTCCCATCTTGATATCTATCAAATCGTCTGTAACAATAACAGAAAGCAACTTAAATTCAACAGTAGCAGCAACAACAATAACATCAACAACAACTAACCGTCATAACTATTGGAACCAGCGATTGTCCCAAAAAGCTCGGGGTCAATTTCCTCAACCATGACCTTGATGTCGATGTAGATTGGTGCCGAAACATCTGTAATATAACTAAGTTTTGAACAACAACGACAACAACAACAACAACAACAACAACAACAACAACAAACAACAAGGCTCTTTAACACAGTGAACCTGGAATCTCCGTCGAACTAGTTTTACCTTCCACCGTGAGGATTGGCTAACCGTCTGGAGTGTTATTATTAAAATAAACACAAAAAAACAACATTTTCTACTTAATAACAACAACAAAAAACAACAATAACTTTTTTTATCAACAACAACAACAACAACAACAACAACAACAACAACAACAACAACAACAATAACAACAACAACTTACAGTAGTGCTCCGCCGTGTGAAGGTTGGCGTGTCGTAACGCATGTGTCTCGTAGTCCGTCGAGTAGCTGCACTCACGGCACGGATACCTGAGTGAGTGAGTGAGTGAGTGAGTGAGTGAGTGAGTGAGTGAGTGAGTGAGTGAGTGAGTGAGTGAGTGAGTGAGTGAGTGAGTGAGTGAGTGAGTGAGTGAGTGAGTGAGTGAGTGAAGATTGAGTGAGTGAGTGAGTGAGTGAGTGAGTGAGTGAGTGAGTGAGTGAGTGAGTGAGTGAGTGAGTGAGTGAGTGAGTGAGTGAGTGAGTGAGTGAGTGAGTGAGTGAGTGAGTGAGTGTGTATGGCAAGGGTACCTGCCCGTTGGCACACGATCGTGGCATTTCAGATGGCCTTTCAGGTTGTCTTTGCGACTGAGCAATTGCGGACACAAATGGCATTCATGTGTCATCCGTATCTTCTTACGTTTGTGCTGTTTTAGTTCTGAAAAAATTCAATCAAGAGTAACATCAACAACAACAACAACAACAACAACAACAACAACAACAACAACAACAACAACAACAGCAACAACAACAACAACAACAACAACAACAACAACAACAACAACAACAACAACAACAACAACAACAACAACAACAACAACAACAACAACAACAACAACAACAACAACAACAACAACAACAACAACAACAACAACAACAACAACAACAACAACAACAACAACAACAACAACAACAACAGAAACAACACCAACAACAACAACAACAACAACAACAACAACAACAACAACAACAACAACAACAACACCAACAACAACAACAACAACAACAACAAAAACAACAACAACAACAACAACAACAACCAACCAACCTTCATGACACCGTTCATGGTTGCTGACCGACATGAGTTGGTCAGCCGAGTAGCTGCACCCACGGCACTGGTATCTGAGTCATTCAGTGTGTGAGTGAGGTTTAAAATGTTTGCAAAACGATGTTTAAAGTGTATATGAACATGTAGAAAAACAGATAAAAGTGCGCGCACAAACCTCCAGCGAACAGTCACCATCTTAGTGTTTCTGTCGAATCGGAGCAGTCTTTGTAGATCGTAGAATCCTTCTTCATCTGACAAGTCGACATCATTACAAAAAACACTCACCAACTGACGCATCCGACGGCATTTGGTCTGCAAAATACATCATGTTTTGCCCAGCAATTAAGCAACATATGCGGCATGGTAACAGTTAAAAGGTTTCCGTTCAGAACAATTTATAAGGTAAATTTAGTAACGCCAATCATCAATGAGTAAAATTCACCTGTGTCTCTGCCGAATCAGTCCGCCGAACCGAACCGAAATGCACATCGATCGTGAAGTGCGCCAACGCCTCGTTCATGTGCAACTGGCACCAACTGTTACTGCACAACAGGCACGCATACCTGAAAACATGTAATAACTGGTTGGTATTCCCCCGGATACACGTCATGACCCATGAGCAGGTAATTTTTTCCTGATCGCTAACTCATCATCCAATTTCCCAGTTTCAATGTTTCACACGAAACTACAAGTTATGTCTCATGAGCAACGGCTATTAAAATAAAAATTTTTGATGCATGAATAATATTGTGATAATGGAACACGCATTGAATAAGGTTAGAGCACATGATAGGCTTAACCTATAAGGCTGAACCACCTTAAATCTGAATAACATTTTAACCTGCAGTCGTCGTTACCACAGGTCACGCATCCGGAAACTTCTTGATCGGTATTTATCGGTGTTGTCGTCAGTTTCTGTTGATCACGGTGTAGCTTGAATCCGCTGGTACTGGATTGGGCATCGTCTGGATGCGCCAAAATTTGAGTGGCCAGTTTCAACTACAAGTAGGCAAAATAAAAAAAATGTCGCTAATGTTTTTCCCCGTGTTTTCTTTGACTCACTTTGGCCACCAACCGATTTGTAACGTGCCGCCGATTTGTATTTTTTCCATTGCTCTTTACTCATTCTTGGGTAGTCGCTCTTCTTCATTGTGGGTTTCTGTCTTTCGGCCGGCGTCTTCTTGTCTATAGACAACCACTGTTCTTCGATGGCCTTTTCGAGAAGTGCCCTGGACACTTTCTTGAATTCGATCAGTGGATGCTGGTTTTCGATATGACTGCAAATGGAAAAGTTATAGAATGAACAAACAATTTTGATCGTTTTCTTGATCTTGGCTTGTCAGATGTCTAAAATGATACATAGATAGGATATTCCCTGCCGAAATGCATCACCAAGTCATATCGATAAACTGTACAACAGAATAAATCAGCCAACTATTTTAAATTACGGTACGACAGAACTTCGGCTTTGCTGTCGCATACAAAGCACGGCACGAACATGATCTGGTGGACGTTCAAATGACTCATAGCTTCTTGCGGTGTGGCGCAAATGGTACCACATCCTTCGACTTCGCACTTGTACTGCAATCATTGAAGCGATTGTGTAAATTTTTTCATATACATATATGTTGGATCAGCTTGCTTAACTATATACCCAATTATTTATTATATTGATAACAGAGAACGAAAATTAGAGAGAAACTAAAAAAATAATTCGTTTTTTTTCGGTTTTTGTGTTTTGGGGTGAATGAGTGAAAGTGATTGAGCGAGTGAGCGCTGCCGGTGAAAACCAAAATGGATACTTAAAGAGATCCCAAAAGGAAAAAAACATAAAATCAGAAACCTGTTTTGTTAAGGTTTTGGTATTTATCTTTGGTCAATAACAAAATTTTATAAACAATTTTCACCAACCAAAGTGTTCGCACTGAGAAGCCCAGTAAAGGCGCCGCTCTCCAAACCGTCTTTCACCCAGTGAATCGGGACGTCGCTGTCACTAAAAACAGTTAATCAAATGGTGATTTCCGGAAATTACTCATTAGAGTCCCATGTACATTAGGAATCATTTTAAAATAGATATTTAATTAAAATACACTAAGACATTTATCAATACAAATGCGAAATAATAAATATTAATAATTACCTCAATTGGACGCCTTTGACAGCATCGTTGCCGGTGGTCGCGTACACAGGCGCATGCCCCATCTTTTTGTGTGTGGCCACAATATGTCTTTTATACGCTTCGATATGACGGTGCCCATTCACAAACTCATGTTGTTGGATGACGGACTTAAACACGCATCATTCAGAGGGAATATAAGATCTTAACTTTCAAAACATGCATAATAACTAACGAGAAGGTGGTGAAGTTTCCCCACATCTCCGATCATGCCCAGTTCACATGTTTCGGCTACGTGTTTTTCCTGGTAGTGATGCAGACATTCCATCGATCGACACGTCCAGCAGAAGCAACTGAAATAATATTATTGCAGTACTGTGTGCAGCGGCGGGCCGGGGGGGGGGGGGGGGCATCTTCTTTTTTTGGATGAGTGGAACATCCATCCATCCGGAAAAGTGTTCGAGGAAACCAGGGAAGAATCCATCCATCCGGAAAATATTTCCCAGGGTGGGACATTCATCCATCCAGAGAATGCCCGCTGATCCATACTTTTTGTGAAAGTTTTCAAAAATTGACCGAAAATGAACCTTTTTGGTGCAAAAATGTCAAAAATTTTCAGCGAATTTTAGGCAACTTTGAGCTTTTATACGTCATTTATACCCCATACCCCATTTCAACCCATTTTTTAGATATGCGGAAAATATTTCTAATTTCCAAAAAGTCCCCTCATTCCCAATTCATTCCCGATTCGACCCCCTGTGGAAAAATCGGGTATGAAATCAACCATACGGAGAGGGAAGACCATGTCCCCCATCCATTTTGGCTAAAATTGCGGCCCACCACTGACTGTGGGAAACCTCTTCACATTATTTCATATAATTAATGATTTATGTTTAATAAAACCAACACAAGCCCATCGTATTGAGCCACTAGCAAGCTTTTCTCCACCCCAGCATAACAGCTTTCGCAGGTGAAACCGGTCGATTCATTAAAGTACCGTTCCGCCGAATTATAGATCGAGGCAACTGTAAATTAATAGCACTCAGAGATTAATCTAAAGTTATGCTCTTGACTAAGCAGACAGACAGACTCACAGGAAGATAGATCAACAGCACAATCAGCAAGGATTCACGGAATCACCGATGGTTTCATACCTCCGTTTCGCGGTACCGGCGTCGGAAAATCTTTATGGTATATTATCAAAAATTTGCAGACAGTAAAATTTTGCAAAATTTTTTTTGTCCTTTTGAATTCATTCCGGTGTAATCGGTAATCCGTTATTCATTCAACCGACCCTGCAAAAAGGGAAAGATATTTTGAAGTAACCTGGGTCGTAGGTTGTTTCACAGGGTTCGGCCCGTACTTTCTCCTTCAGTTTCACCAGGGATTGATCATCATGAGAAACGGATTCAGAGGCGACGGGCGTTGCAACCCTTTTAGGATTTCCTCGTTCGATAACTGCTGCCACATCTAGTTCGCAGGTGACACTGTCGTTCGGATGATGATCTGAACGGAGGATCTGATAAAAATGCAACATCATTAAAGGAAGACAGGCAAGCATGATTATTTCCCAAAAATAATCGGAATATTTTCCTGTCATGCATGATTATTTACGGAAATAATCGTCTGATTAGGAAATATTCCGCTTATTTCTAGAGAATGAAAGGAAAATAATCCAACTATTGCCGGAATTATCGCGATTATTCTCCATCAAAAATGTTTATTACCCAATCATGCATGATTATTTACGGAAAAAATCCGATCCAATCATTTCTCTATCAAGCGCGATTATTTCTGGTAAAAAAGCGTTTTTCTGGAAATAATAATTCGTACGATAGTAATACATATCCGCAAAAAATAAACAAACCTGGTACCGGGGATAGGTCGGGACTTTCGAAGCATCTTATTCGCAAGTCAACGGGTGTTGTGGTCGAATTTGTGTCGCCCATTATGATGGCCGGTTCTGAAACTTTTTGACTTCTTGAAAATATAATCACGGCACGACACAGGACAGAGCACACCGAACAGCCATTAAAGCAAACTTGAAAATGCAAATGAGAAGCAGAAGCTCAATATTTTGATTTAACTTCATACAAATAAATACTGATAGATAATTGATAATCTAATGTAATGTCTAATCATAAACGCATTATTCATATGATCTGGGTGGTGGCGTGGTGCAATTTCATTTGTTCATATGTTATGCGACCGAAGCCACAACCTAACGTTTCACGTAAAAACCACGCTCCCCTGAACAGGCATTCCTGTGGTCGTGCTCGTGGACTTAGGTAGATTGTACAACTTACCTTTTCCTTTAAATTTATGATCATTTAGTCAATTAAATAGTAGATTTTGACGAAACAAATTAAAACAAGTTAAAACACTAAACTACTTGTTTTAACACAAAAAAGTATAAAAAACGACGCATTTAAACGTCAATTTGTCTTCAAATTCATTTTATAGCCTATTTTACAGCTAAATTCTCTACCCCCCCCCCTTACCCGACCGTACACAGACATCCGAATGACTGTTTTGATAATAAATATAACTAATAAAAGTACAATTAATAAAAAAAACGATCAAATAATGACATGACTAACTACTGTATTTATACCGTATATTGTCGGTATCTGAATCTTACAGGTGTCGCGCGCAGTCGTTATGGCCGATGAATTTTATTCTCACAGTGTCCCAATTGAGATGAAGTCTTGTGAATTCTGTTCTCCGGGCCTCTAAACAGGTAATTATTTTATTTATGAAATAATTCTCTGGAGAATTCTTCGGCTTGTTGTTCCGGTTCAGGATCGGCCCCGTCAAGGGCTCAGAGCTTGCACAACATTCTCAATTGATTAGAGGACAGAATTTGACTTGGCCCACTGGCGGACGAGATAATCCTCCAAAGGGAGGGGATTTTCTTCAAAGAGGGGGAAATTCCACTTTTCGGTTCTTCCCTCGTCCGCTAGTGTCTTGACTCTTGGCCAACGCATAGGCCTGCTAATCAAAACAACGGTATACTAATGTTTCATTTCATTACGACACCTGTTTTCTTACAGTACACTATGCACTAGGACACGATCACTAGCGGACGAGAAGGGTGGGAAAAGTGGAAATCCCCCCTCTTTGGCGGTTTCAGAAAGTTTAGTTTGTTCCTTAAGGTGTACGTAAAATGGCTCAAGTTCTGCCGATTCCCCAACCTGAGTAGCTCGTCCGTTAGTGTCTTACAGTACAATACAGAAGCATGCAAATGGAAAAAAAGGTAATGTAGGTTTCTTAACCACGAAGAATTCAACAGATCTGAGACCATTACATCAAAACTGACGGGAGTGAAACTTCAAACTTAGAATCTCTGAAACGAAGAGAAAAATTAGACGAATTTCACTAATACTGATCATCCGCAAATCATATGGTTTAAACGTGTTGTACATGCACACAGCGAATTGAAGGAAGGCAAAAAAGACCGGAACTTCTCCAAAAAATTGAAATTAGTCGAGTTTGATGTAAGTTTTTGTACTAAGCGCTTGAATCCTTTTCATAAAAAAGTCTCCCAATTTGGGAGACCCCGACTGCATACTGACCAGGTGTGTATTGTGAAACGTTTGCTATCTGTGACTCATTGCGTAACAACACGCTGTGTCCTACGGGTAGGTCCGACATCTCCATGAAGCCCCAACATAGTTTCTGCCTACAAATCTACCCGCCACGCAACTCACTAGCGAAAAATCAGACACCCGCACGCACAGCTCACCTCACAACTTTTCATAACCAGCATTCTAATGCATGTGTTACGAGATGTTCCTCTAATGTTTCATTTTAGTAAAAAGTTTCGCAACCGGTTTGGGCGGCAGAATGTGTTTGTTCTGACTTGAGCAGGGCACTATTGGACGAACCAACCTCCAAAGAGGAGAATTTTCCCAAAGAGAAAGCATCGGCAGTCATTATAAAAGTGGTGTGTGTCCCAAAATCACAATTTTATTCTTGCATAAAACTCGTATTTTAAGAGCCGTTACTCATGGGACACTACTTGAATGGGTGATCGGTCATAAATCGAGCTGGCCATACCATCTAGAGTGGTGTCACAAGTCCGATTTAGGTTTATTCTGATAGCCTATCATGTGCTCTAACCTTATTCGATGTGTGTCCCAAAATCACAATTTTATTCATGCATAAAACTTGTATTTTACTCTGGAAAAGCTGCTGGAATTTGGATGTAGCACGGAAATGTGTGAAGCCTTCATTTTAGTCAATCTTCAAGAAGCCTTCAAGGATGAATCTTCAGCCTTTGGAGATTCAGTGAAGCCTTCACATTTTACCCATCGCTGGATATTTCCATTCCGATTCCCTTCAATGCCAATGGTATCGTCGAGGCTATTAGAACGGAGTTTTTGAAAACGGAAAGTGTTCAAGAAACATCATCATCGAAACTGAAGGTTTTATTAAAATTTGTCATTTTCGTTGTTGTTGTTGTTGTTGTTGTTGTTGTTGTTGTTGTTGTTGTTGTTGTTGTTGTTGTTGTTGTTGAAGTTGTTGTTGTTGTTGTTGTTAGGATACTTTCCTTATTTCAGCTTTCGCCAATGTCAAAGTCATCGTAGAGGATCTGGCACCGGAACTCGTGGAGTCTTGAGTCCATCTTCAACTGCTTCTGACGCAAACTGATAATATGTAATCTTTCGAACTAATGGACTGTTTTGAACATGTATGATATGATAATATGTATTTTCAACGTACACAAACGATATTAACAATGATTAATAAACACACACCCTGTACTGGGGTCCGCCAATTGACCAGTCAATCCAAGGTCATGATCGCCGATTGGCGGGTATCGCCGATTTCCTACGCACTGGCGGACGAGTTAACCCTCCAAAGGGAGGGGAATTTTACCAAAGAGGGGGGAATCGGCCGTTTTCAGGCCATTTTACCTACACCTTAGGGAACAAGTTTAACTTTTTGAAACCGCCAAAGAGGGGGGAATTCCACTTTTCCCTCCCCTTCTCGTCCGCTAGTGTT
>OZ038445.1:26752608-26757608 GCA_964036265.1 Daptonema setosum
GTCCTGAAAACACTGAGAATCATGAATGAGTGAATGAAGGAGTCAGATGAATGAGCTGGTAACGCCAGTCACTTGGCATTCAGCAACAACAACAACAACAACAACAACAACAACAACAACAACAACAACAACAACAACAACAACAACAACAACAACAACAACAACGACGACAGCCACAACAACAACAACAACAACAACAACAACAACAACAACAACAACAACAACAACATACCTGGTTGAACATCATCAGCAGCAGTCCCTGCTACCACCAAAGGGAACGATGTTGACGGTTCTGTCTTGATGGCTGCAACTGCAAATGTAGAACATAAATAGCAACCACAACAACAACAACAACAACAACAACAACAACAACAACAACAACAACAACAACAACAACTTTACACCTAGTTGAACGTCATCAACAGCAGTCCGTGTTACCAGAGGGAACGATGTTGACGGTTCTGACTCGATGGGTGTCACTGCAAATGTAGAACATAAATATCAACCACAACGAAAATAAAAACAACATTAACAACCACAACAATAAAAAAAAGCGACAACAACAACAACAACAACAACAACAACAACAACAACAACAACAACAACAACCACAACAACAACAACAACAACAACAACAACAACAACAACAACAACAACAACTACTACTACTACTACTACATACCTAGTTGAACGTCATCAGCAGCAGTCCGTGTTACCAGAGGGAACGATGTTGAAGGTTCTGACTTGACGTGTGCAACTGCAAATGTAGAACATAAATATCAACCACAGAAAATAAAAACATAATTAAAGTAACGGGTACTGTACGGTTACTGTATTCCTTACTCATTTAATCCATTATACCTATACCATATTATTACCTATTTCGGATTCATTGCATATTTTATTCTTGAAGAACTGGAGTTTCCAGGTCAATACAACTTGGGCTGTGAAAGCCAATAAAAGGTTCTGAGTTATATCCTCGGTTCGGACCATTCTCTCATGCTAAAGCTAACCAAAGCGCCGTGAAGGCTTCCTTTTGTATATTTGGCGCTCCTTTTCGCCTGGAAACCAACCTTCCGTCCGAATTGTTTTCTTCAAAAAAAATTTTTTTTTAATTCTTCAAAAATTAAAAATCAATTGTTTTCGGCATCAAAAGTGTAGGAAAACCTAATTTTAAACCGGCGCCGATCGAAGAACCAACATCAGCATGGTCAACACACGGGGTCGCCCGGCTCCGGAGTATTTCCTCACAAAGGATAGTGCTCTTCAGTTATATGCTTCGGCATTAGATAAGGAGGATTTTGCAGAAATAGGACGTTTATATAAACTGTTTCGCAATGTGATTCGGAATTATCCCCCGCTCTCTTATTGCTCAGCTCCAAAACCACCCACTGAAAACACGTGTGCCGAAATTTCCACTAAAATATTTGTAATGATTGATACCATCTTCAGCACGATTCAGCAACTGCCATGGAGCGAGCCACCACCCGAGATCGAGGCCACTCCCGATGAAGATGATGCGCAGATGGCGAACGTGATGGCACAGTTGGGCGCTGACTCGGACGATGAAGAAGACGACAATCAGGTTCGAGATGCGGCTGCAGGTCATCAAAACAGGTCAGTTTTTAATCAGACAGGCATCGATCGTGCTACTGCAGATGAAGGGTTGTCCGGCCCGCTCAGTGCACTTTCGATTGAACGTGAGGATGGTGCTGTAGGTTCTGGGTTGTCCGGCCCACCGCACACTATCAGTGGTCTTAGGCATCAGGTCAGCCAGTTTAATGAGTCGACGGGTGAGGCACCCAATCAACATACGACGGGTGAGGCACCCAATCAACATACGACGGCTGAGGCAGCCATTCAACATACGACGGCTGAGGCAGCCACTCAACATACGACGGCTGAGGCAGCCATTCAACATACGACGGCTGAGGCAGCCATTTCTACGGGTGAGGCACCCATTCAACATACGACGGCTGAGGCAGCCATTTCGACGGGTGAGGCACCCATTCAACATACGACGGCTGAGGCAGCCATATCGACGGGTGAGGCACCCAAACGACATCTTCCACGTGAGCAGATTCGTACGTATGGCTTCGACAGTGCGTACTCGACGGTTCATCGACCGCAGCAACAAAGACATGTCAGTGACAGTAGCATGTTCAGGAGTTCGCTGGGGAGACCCAGGGTCCATCTGGCATCTACGCGAATTGAAGGCAGGCAACATCAACCGGCTAATTTCGCGCAGTTCACGCCTAGTCCTATCTCTAGACATGAGCAGCACACCCAAGCACGTTTGTCGGTTGAAGAAATGTCTATGATGATGGGTCAAGCGTTCCAACAAATGATCCAGCAGTCCACTCAACGTCAAGCAGAGGTCACGCTGGCGGGTTCGGGATTTGAACGCTTCGACGGCTCGCGTCCGGGTGATTTCAAGTCTTGGCTATTTGGACTTGAAAATCGGCTAAAACTGACTAAAACACACGATGATGAAGTGAAGGTCGGACATTTAGTGAACTGTCTCGCTGGCCTAGCTCGACGTCAGTTCCATGAAGACCTATCAAATCCAACGTTTGATGACGCTATTGTGTACCTTAAAAACAAGTACACTGACACCAAATACAACGCGCTGAAGTTCCAACAGTTCAGAAGTCGATTTCAACGTCGTGGTGAGTCGATCCAGGTGTTTGCTCGGGATCTGAAATTAACGTTCCCATTCAGCAACCTCGATAAGCAGCAGTCAAACCTGATGTTAATGGAACAGCTACAGCGTGGCGTACAGGAACAAGACTACAAGCTGTATGTTCAGGAGCATCTCCTGAATCCTAAGAAAACGTTCGATGACGTTGTAGAAAAGTTAGCGCTGCGTGAACTCGCTAAAGAGACAGCTGATGTGAAAGTAAAGCAGGAAAAGACGAAGGATCGAGTACGTGATGAATACAACATTCACTACTGTTTCAAATGTCGGCGTAAAACGGATCATATTGGTGAGCAGTGCCCTCATAACAAGCATGAGGCTGGACAACAGCAACAGTATGGTGTCGAACCACCTAAAAAACAACAATTTGCACCTTCACAGCGACCAATTCAGTGCTATAAATGTCAGTCAATCGGGCATTATGCATCTGAATGTAACAATAAAAGGGTGTCTGCAGGCAACAGTCAGGGTAAAAAGATTTATTCAGTACGCTCTGCTCAGCTGAATGATAATCAACATCAGTCATGTCAGCATCAAAAATGGCAGTCAACCTACGCTCCTAACCATGGTGAGCATTCGCATTGTCATCATTGTGAGTGCGTGTTATCGCATCAGCCAGACTGTCATGATCAAGGCAGTGATAATCAACAACCGTTCAGACAAACCTCAGAGTCTGGTGCTCCTAAATGCATGGCTCAGCAAACTGAAGGCACCAAAGCAGATGATTTCAGCTCGTCTACGAAATCTGCAGTCGGCACTGTGATGATCAAAAAACCTGCACGATGGTATAGAGCCGGAGCAGTTAGATCTGAAAACAGTCAAGAACACGCTCGTGCAACCGTGTTCGTTAACAGTGAAAAAATCAGAGATGAACTATGGCATCCTGACACTGGAGCACAGGTAAATCTGGTCACTATTGAATTTTTAAATTCAGTAGTTGGCAAGACCATCGACAATCCATGCTCTCACACGTTGACTTGTGTGAACGATCTGAAAACAAAATGCTGTGGTTTTGTTAAACTAGCAGTGTCGATCGGTAAACTAACCAAGAAGTTACCGTTTTACGTGATTGAGAAGTTCCAGGGTAAAGTTGGTTTAGTTTTGGGAATGCCGGCTTTACATGAGTTCGGATTCAGTCTGAAAAATGACGGTGGTATCGACATTACTCCGAAAGTTTCATCAGGTGAAGATGGAAGTTTTGCAGGATTGATTCAGATGCAGGAGCAGTCAGCATCACCGTACAAGCTTGGTCTGTTGAAGGAGGAGGGAGGCAAGCCAATGCCAACACCAAAACGCAAAGTGAAGAAGAAGAAAAACGGCGTTTATTGGAAGAAGTTCGAAGTTGGATCCGTGAACGAGAAGTCCACACCAATATCGATGACGCTGCGAAAGTGTCATGAAGGTTCGAAGTCGCTGCGAAAGTGTAATGAAGTCGATGAGACGCTGCGAAAGTGTCATAAAGCTGCCGAGACGCTGGGAAAGTGTCATGAAGATGTTGCGACGCTGCGAAAGTGTCGTGGGGTTAAAGAGAAGCTGCGAAAGTTTCACAATGTCAACAGTATGGTATCGCCTAGTATGTTCAGTTCGTCAACCGGTGTGTGTTCTAACTTCAAAAGTTGGAATCCAGGTCTGGAGTACTCTAAATCGGTGCTCCGCAGTCCTCATGAACGTTTGAAGCAGAAGTCAGTAGGATCAAATCGTCGAATTCCTATTTAGACTTGGATGAACTGAGCATGTACTATTCTATTGACGGTAATCTGGTAAAAAAAGTGTTAAATTCGTAATGCTAATTTATCACGCGGTAATAATTTTTATAGTTAAAAACTAAATTTGTCTGATGTTTTGTGCGTTCGTCTAAAATATGATGAAAAGTTGCAAAAGTTCTGGTGAGGATCAGCTGCGAAAGTTGATTTGAAAAGGTGAGTATTGCTGAGAAAGCATAACTTCATGTCATCGGTTCTTTACAGTTTCATCATCAACAGGCGACAAAGACTCGTGGCTCAATATCTGGCGAATTCGTACTTCGTACATCGCTGGCGGCCGTGGTCGTGCAAGCATAATTTTCTAATTCTAAAGTTCTAAGCTTAATTTATTCCTAAACTTATTTCTAAATCACATTGGTTTCAGAATAGTTCGGACTCGTGATACTATTAGATTTGAGAATTTATCATTTAGTAAGAATTGTGTTCACATTTCAGGTATCTTATCTTATTTTCAGTTGAGTATATTGTGATCCAATAAGCCTTATAATGAGTACTTACATACTTATGCGTGTCTTACATTGATCCTAGTTTTATCACTA
>OZ038445.1:26762608-26772608 GCA_964036265.1 Daptonema setosum
TTCGACTTTCGAAAGCACTGAAAAATACGAAAAAAATCGCTATAGATCATCGAACAAACAACAAAACCCCACCATCAAGATTGTCAGCATCAATCAAAAACAACTCGACAACAACAATAATAAGAACAACAACAACAACAACAACAACAACAACAACAACACCATCGATAGCACCATCAACAACAACATCTACTTAACCAACCTGCTTGTGAAACGAAAGTCAGTGTATCATTTGCTGAAGTAGTTGTTCCATTCGGGTAGATCGTCTCAGATTTTGCCAACCCTGTATTATAAGGAATTTATTTTCAAAGGTATTATTTTTTTTGCACGGTCGAATTTTTTTATTTGTTAGTTATTTCAAAATTCGTTAGTTTATTTTTCCTACTGACACACCATTGTGTCCATAATTTTGTTTTATATAAATTGACTTTTAATTAAATTTTAATGAATACACAGCACTGGCGGACACTAGCGGACGAGAAGGGGATGGAAAAGTGGAATTCCCCCCTCTTTGGCGGTTTCAAAAAGTTGAATTTGTTCCCTAAGGTGTAGGTGAAATAGCTTGAAAACTGCCAATTTCCCCCTCATTTGACCAAATTCCTCTCCTTTGGAGGATTAGCTCGTCTGCCAGTGCATTAGGGGACGAACTCTACTTTTTGAATCTGCCAAAGAGAAGGGATTTCCACTGCATGTTGTTCCGTCGCGTCCGCTAGTGCAGTGAAACACTGATGGAAAAAAGCCAAAACTCGAGAGAGACGTTACCACGTTAGATGTTGCCAAAAAAAATCATAATAAAAAATTGGTTTAATTAAATAATTAATATATCTTAAAACATACCTGGTGATGATAACCATTCGGGCTCCATGAAAGACATTTTTCGATGGAGCGTTGATTTTCCGACGTTCTTGCACTAATTTTCATTCAGAAAATATGTATCTTGATCTTGATGCACATTTTTGATTCTAAAAAGTGTATACGCAGGAAAACTTTAGATTGTTTGGAGAAAGATCCGATTTTTTTGCTTCGCACGCCCACCGAAAAGACACTCTCGGAGACTACCTATACCCTAGCCCAACAACCTAACTGACATTGTTGAACGTTAGGTAATGATTCAGGCAAGGCAAGGCATGCGTACATATGTGTCCTAGACGGCGGACGAGCTAGCTAACCCTATACTGAGAGAAACAGGCCTCCCAAGATGTTACGGGGGGCACTAGCGGACGAGAAGGGGAGGGAAAAGTGGAATTCCCCCCTCTTTGGCGATTTCGAAACGAACAGTTTGTTCCTCAATGTGTAGGTACAATGGTCTAAATTCTGCCAATTCCCCCCTCTTTGGCAAAATTCCCCTCCCTTTGAGGGTTATGCTCGTCCGCCAGTGACGGGGCGAGGTCGGATTAGGCATATTTTCGGTCATTTTGTCTACCTTAGGAAAAATCCACTTTTTTGAAAAAAAAAATGAAACGGCGGAAAGTTCACTCTTCCTCCCTCTTCTCGTTCGCCAGTGCCAAAGGGAGGGGAATTTCGTCAAAGAGGGGGGAATTGGCAGTTTTCAGGCAATTTTACCTACACCTTAGGAAAGAAATTCTACGTTTTCAAAAAGCTCCAACGAGGGGGGATTCCATTTTTCTCACCCCTTCTCGTCCGCTAGTGTGCCATTTGCATGCTGGCGTATGGCCAAACTACGTACATATACTGCATGTACGTTGTTATTCAAGTTGTAAGTGACTCATACAGCTGTTGTTATTCGTTAGGAAAATTTGCCGACTGACTGGCTGACTGACTGGCTGGCTGACTGACTGATTGACTGACTGGCTGACTGATAAACTGACCGAACCTACAAAAATGTAGGTATATCATATGCAAGCTGGCATCACGCCAGACGAACGTATTTCTATGTTGTTATTTTGTATGTCCTCTATGTTATTCATACAGCTAAGTGAACTAAGTCATGTGTCTGACCATAACATGTTTTCTTTTGATATATGCTGGCTAGCCAAAAGAAAAAATGCAGTGCCTCCAAAATACTATTTAGACTATAATCACGCTGACTCAGAAGCAGCACAGGAGTACATGGAATCTATAGACTGGGAAACTCAATTTAACACATGCGGAAATTCTAATGACTTTTACAATCTTATTATGAAACACTTAAACCATGTCATACTGAACTTTATTCCACAAAAAATGGTGAAATCAAGTTCATCCAGCTACTCTAAGCAGTGCCGAAATATGATGCATTGTGTAAAAAGGTTAAGAAACAAGAGTAGAACGGAGCCCAACAATTTAGTGGTCAAGGCATCACTCATCTTTGCTGAAAATAGATTAATTTCCATAAAGAAGAACGAGGAACTTAAATATCAGTCTTCAAACCTTCAAAACCAAAACCACAGAACATTTTGGTCGTTTATACATAAATGCATGAATAACAACGAAGAACTATTTCCACAAATTAACTGCAGGGGAGAACCAATAAAAGATGACTTGAAAGTGAGTCATGCCTTGGCCGAACAATTTGCTAGTTCATTCAACTCAAAAACCTACTGTGAATCAGAAATAAAAGATGCCTTGAATTTTCCAGTCGACATAACTATTACACATCCTTTGCCATATTTTACTCAAATGGGTTTGGAACAGTACATGAAATTGTTATCTAACAAAACTTCGACTGGACCAAATAACCTTTGTAACCTGTTCTTAAAAAAATTCAGGGAAATACTAGTAACACCACTTTGCAAACTTTTTAATGTAACACTCCTCACAGGAGAAATACCTGATGCTTGGAGAGTTGCTAATATTCGTGCAATTCCGAAAATTCCTGATGCAATATGTACAAATGACTTTCGACCGATCTCGCTCACATGTGTAGACTCAAAACTCTTTGAGAAAATTATTAAAGACTATCTTCTAGCTCATTTTATGTCAAACAATCTTATACCTCAGACACAATTTGGTTTCCTACCAGGAAGGAATACAACGGGAAATCTTATCACCTTACTAAAACACATTACGGATGCTTTGGACAACAAAAATGCGGTAGATGTTATCTACTTAGACTTCAAGAAAGCCTTTGATAGGGTTCCTCATCAACTTCTTGTAGCTAAGTTAAAATATTATCAGGTAAATACTATAATAGTGAAATTAATTGAAAACTGGCTTACAGAGAGAAAACAATTTGTTATTGTGGAAAATTCAAGGTCTAGAGGAGATAAAGTCGCGTCAGGCGTCCCACAAGGGACAGTACTAGGACCTGTACTTTTTGTCATATTTATTATAGACCTCATAAATGGAATCAAACACTCAGTGCCTTTATTTTTTGCTGACGACGCCAAATTGGTAAGAGTTATAAAGAACAATTTCTCATCTCAACTATTACAACATGATCTAAACTTTGTGGCTGACTGGTGCCGTCGAAACGGTATGGAGCTAAACGCCAAAAAATCTGCTTGCGTCCATTACGGGAAACAGTTTGCTAAAGACCACCTGGCACTTTACAATATAAATGAAGTTGTCTTGGAATCTAAAAGTAACATAAGAGATTTGGGAATACTATTTGATGACTGTTTAACATTTAAATCTGCAATCGCAGATATTTGCCAACGAGCTAACTTAAGAGTATCACTGCTACGCAATACGTTTAAAGATCACTCAATATCTTTTCAAGTAAACCTGTACAAAATATTTGTCTTACCCATGATACAGTACTGCTCACAGGTTCTCATTATACATACTAAGCATGAATTGAATAATTTGGAAAACATTCAACGGAGGTTCACAAGATTCAATATAAATTATGATAATGCCAATAACCATCATCTGCCCTATCATGCGCGACTCCAAAAATGCAAATTACCGACTATACTGGTGAACTTGAAGAAAAGTGACCTGATCACTGTCATTAAAATGACCAGAGGCGAGTTCTTTTGTCCGGTCAGACTTGTAGAATGGTCAACGGTAAATAGGGAAAGATTAAGTAAACCAAGACACCAGAGTAAATGGTACGGAGAATTTTCACCCCGCGGAACTTTCACCCCGATTTTTTAAGGGCTTTTCACCCCGCGAAAATTCAACTTTTTACGCGGGGTGAAAAGCCCTTGAAAACGCGGGGTGAAAGTTCCGCGGGGTGAAAAGACACGGAATCGAGTAAATATAAAGCCAACTACTTTTACAATAGAACGATAAAGTTGTGGTATGGCAACTTTAGCCCGCTCGAGAGTAGTCTTGCTAATATTCGCACCTATTTACATAAACCCTATATTTGAATTCAGTCATCATATTTCTATTTTGGTTTACAAATATTCATGTTCTGAAGTTCGCCGCTGAAGGCTGGGAATAAAGTAAAGGCTTGGAATCGACCTCGGACCGCTCTTTTAACATCTAAAACCAATTCCTTGGAGCCTAGGGCTTATTTTCACAACTTGGCGCTCCTGTTTTTCGCTGAATTCCAACCTGACGGTGCCGAATTTTTTCAGTAAATTGAAAAAAAATCCAGCCTTCTAAAAATGAAAATTCGCGAAGAATTAAAAAAAATTATAAAACAAATTCGTGAAGAATTGCGATTGCCGACGAAAATAAATTCGTGAAGAATTTATTGGCCTACCACAAAATCGACTTCGGAGGAACCGGTGAACCTGAAGAATGGCCGCCGCACGCAATCGTTCGACATGGGAGTTTGAATTGAAGCAGGATAGTGCTTATTTTTTATTTTATAATGTCGTGAAGACTAAAGATTTGAGTCTGGCCGGTCGTTTATATCAAAATTTTGTGTCAGTAATTAAGACACATTCTTCACTCAGTCAAGTAAAAATTCCGGCATTGAACCGATCTGATAATTTCTGCAATTTTTGTTGCCGTATTGGATGGATGATTGAGGAAATCTTTGCCACTGTAGAAACGATCCCGTGGCCAGAGCCGCCGCCGAGCGCTGGGCCAGACGTGAGCGGAGATACGGACAGTGCCGTCACGCCGGTCAACCTGAGCGCACTATGGGATGATGTGGGCGGTCGTGAAGACGGAATGGGTCACGGACTTGAAGCCGAAAACAGGTGCAGTGTTTATAATTCGGGTCAGGAAGTTGCCGAGTGCGGTGCGAAGGGTTCTGGTACTGGTCGCCGCCCTTACACCTGTGCAGATAGTGAGGTGACTTCTGGATTGTCCGGTCCGGTCCCCACTATGGTTGATAAGGATAAGGATTTCAGGGTCAGCCAGATTAGTAAGAAGTCCAGGATGCGACAGGGCGAGAGCGCCGTTCCTGGCAACACCGAACTGGATAGGCCACGAGGTGCCGATGACCCCAGTTCGAGACCCACTACCGAAGAGGATAGTTCGCGTAAAAACGAACAATCCAATTCGAGACCTGAGGTGAGGCCACGAGGTGCCGATGACCCTTTGGCTACCGTTATAGATAGGCCACGCGGTGCCCATGATTCTATATCGAGACCATATCAGCAACGACAGCAATGTGGTCAACGTATCGTCACGCCGTCCGTCTCAAAAAGGCCGCTGGTGCAGTCTGCATCACAGATTGGTCATAATATGAGCTATCAAGAAGCTCATCGACAACAAGAACAGTATGAGGGTGCTACAAATAGTTTTACGAGGCAGACAAATGTCACTGGGCAACGTGACATTTATGACACTCTAAACGACACGATTCAACGTCTCACGCTGCAACAGGAAGAGTCTACGCGTCTGTTACTGCAACAAGCTACCCAGCACAATGCTGAGACAGTTCTGGCTGGTTCCGGGTTTGAAAAGTTCGACGGCACCCGACCTGATGACCTCAAGTCTTGGCTGTTTGGCCTTGAAAATCGATTGCGTCTTACGAAAACAACAGTTGATGACGTGAAAGTGGGTCACCTAGTGAACTGTCTGACCGGCTTGGCACGCCGACAGTTTCATGAAGACCTGGAAAATCCCACATTCTACGCAGCCGTTAACTACCTGAAGGAGAAGTACGCAGATACAAGATATGACGCGCTGAAATTTCAACAGTTTCGCAGCCGAGTACAGCAGCGTGGTGAGACAATCGAGTCGTACGCGAGAGATTTGAAACTGGTTTTCCCGTTTCAACAGTGTGACTCGCAGCAGTCTAATCTGATGCTGATGGAGCAGCTACAGCGCGGACTTCAAGAAGCAGAGTACAGACAGTACGTGCAAGAACGTCTGTTAAACCCGAAGAAGTCGTTTGATGATGTTGTCAACAAACTGAGCCTAAGGGAATTGGCTAAGAACACAGCTGAAGTTAAAGAACGTAGCCGTTACTATGATAGTCAGCAGCATGAAGCCAGAGTCAGGCTTACGCGACATCAAGCACAGTCTGACAAGAAGACAATTCAGTGCTACAGATGCCAAGAATTCGGGCACTATGCGTCTACGTGCAACAACAGTAGAGTTCCGCCACCATATTGTGAGCCGTATTTGAGTCATGATTACGCCTATTCACCACAGTGTTACTCGCACTATCAGTATGATGCGCATCCGTATTGGTATCGGCAACAATACCAAGGTCAGATTGAGAGTCAGGTGCCGAAACCGACTATCGAGTACCGTCCTATGCCAGCGCAGCAGCAACATGCTGTCACACAGTCAGTGACAAGCGCAGCAGTAGGTCAAGACAGCGCGCAAATACCGCAGCGAATTGGCGCCTGCAGAGTGAGGTCAGTTAAGATAGCGAGCACGCGCAGCCCTATCTACGTTAACAGTCAAAAAGTATCTGACAACATGTGGCAAGCAGACACTGGCGCGCACTGTAATCTGGTTACGTCACAGTTTCTAGATTACATTGAGGGTCCGCTGGTTGAGAAGCCATGCACTGAAACCCTAACATGCATAGATGGACTGAAGACCCAGTGTAAAGGTCTCATAAAACTAGCAGTATCGATCGGCAAGTTGACTAAACAGATACAGTTTTACGTGATTGAAGAATTTCACGGTGAAATTGGTCTTGTTTTGGGTATGCCAGCGTTAAATGAGTTCGGATTCAGTCTGAAGAATGACAATGGATTCGATCTGACACCCAATATGAGGGCATCTAACGATAAAAAATTCGTTGGTATCGCTAAATTCGTCGCATTAAAAGAGGGAGGAAGAGGCGCGAAGCCGCTAAAACGTCCAGAAAAGAAGCGCAAAGATGGCGTTTATTGGAAAAAGTTCGCAGGTGAATGCAACTTCGAGAAGCGCGTACCAGAAAGTGAGCGTACGCTAGCCGCTGAAACGCGCCAGGCTAACTACAGCAGCACGCAAGCAGCGCAAACTGAGCGTGTTAAACCACTGCCGCGCTACAAGAGCTTTAACTGCGCGCCGCAGACCAAACCGCAGAATGTCAAGCAGCGAGGTTATGGACCTGAATGTGCCAAGACGCAGAGAATGTGTCGTGAGGCTAGAAATACGGTGATGAAGCCGTACAATGCGCTGCGCAACTATGTGTCCGACTGGTCGAGATCAGATTATGAACCAGTGGCTAACAGTGAGCCGCGTTATAACCCACGCTTTCGGGTTATTGAGAAACCGACAGCGCACGCGTTCAAGGCGAGGTATCCAGGCGACATCACGTAGCTGAATCGTCGTCTGCCGCCGTCATAATTATAGTTACCTTAACATATTTCAGACTTTTCAAAGTAGAATACTATTCTTAACTAATTTCAGCTTAGGGTGATACAGTTCTTATTTTGGTCTTGAATTAAAAGTATATTTAAAATAAAATTGCAGGTACTGATTAATCTATATTTCAGGCCTTATTTCACATACATGGGTATTTTAAATTGTGATCTTGTTATTGTCGAGATCTGTTAAAGTATTGTTTTAAAACATACATTGATTCCTATCCATTATTTTGAATTCGACTATATTCTAGGGTGATCCTATTATCATATACGAATTACTATACTATGTGATTATTCTAGTGTATCATATTTACACCTTATACTTTAACCTTCTTTTATTGCTTTTAAAGAGGAAGGAAGTTGTGGTATGGCAACTTTAGCCCGCTCGAGAGTAGTCTTGCTAATATTCGCACCTATTTACATAAACCCTATATTTGAATTCAGTCATCATATTTCTATTTTGGTTTACAAATATTCATGTTCTGAAGTTCGCCGCTGAAGGCTGGGAATAAAGTAAAGGCTTGGAATCGACCTCGGACCGCTCTTTTAACATCTAAAACCAATTCCTTGGAGCCTAGGGCTTATTTTCACAACTATAAATTTGTTCAATGACGTACCGCCAGTACTAAAGTTTGGACCTTTGCGTGCCGATTTGATTGAGCGTTGGATTGAGACCTTCCTGGCAGAATAATAGTTGATAACTTGGCGAAACCATATAGCTAATCGCAAACGGGTACCCACGAATGTGGGCTTTGCTACATGTGTTTGTATTTGTGTTTAAGTTTAAGATATTTGTTTATATATATTTAATTACATTTTACATTACTTCACTACAATCCTTACAGCCTCGACTAGCGAGGTTGCATACCTGGTCTCATTATCCCATCCAATACATCCCTGTCATATATACTTGATATGATCTCTATATAACACACAAATGTCCGTGGCCGAAATAATTTACAAAATCCAGTTCGTGGCCAAGGTAACTTTATGTGTGTCTATGTGTTTTCTGCGCAAATATATATATTTCATTTTTGTATTCTATATAGTAATTCGATGTCGAAACGACCGCCAATTTGACTCCCTTTCACTGTACGACGTCGCAAACTTCAGCTACAAAAATGTGGGTCCACCAGTTGCACCAGGCGTTGCAATGGGAAAAATACGCATCCAGGCGCTCTGAAAAATGACCCATCACCCCTAGCCCCAGACCCCACCCTACTCAATTTTTAATTCTAAGAACGACGGTGAAAGAATTTTCCCCCGGCCATCATTAAACTGTTGAAAACTTGCGCCGAGTGACGGCAAAACATACCAACAGTGCAGTGTCTATCAAATACAGAGGACGGGATAATCCAAGTTGGCCGTACGCAGTGAAGAAATAACCAAGGCAGTGCTCTTTTTAATGCATTTAATGGGTGAGTGAGTTATGGAGTAAGTGAGTGAGTGAGTGAGTGAGTGAGTGAGTGAGTGAGTGAGTGAGTGAGTGAGTGAGTGAGTGAGTGAGTGAGTGAGTGAGTAAGTGAGTGATTGAGTGAATGAATGAGTGGGTGAGTGAGTTATGGAGTAAGTGAGTGAGTGAGTGAGTGAGTGAGTGAGTGAGTGAGTGAGTGAGTGAGTGAGTGAGTTGGTGTGTGAGTGAGTGACTGAGTGAGTGAGTGAGTTGGTGTGTGAGTGAGTGAGTGAGTGAGTGAGTGAGTGAGTGAGTGAGTGAGTGAGTAAGTGAGTGTGTGAGTGAATGAATGAGTGGGTGAATGAGAAAGTGTGTGAGTGAGTGAGTGAGTGAGTTAGTGAGTTTGTGAGTTTGTGAGTGGGTGAGTGAGTGATGAGTTAGTGAGTTAGTGAGTGAGTGAGTGATTGTGTGAGTGAGTGAAGAAACATATTCTTTATGTTTGTAGTTGGAGTTTGGCCATGAAGGTCAGCGTGTTGAGGAACGGCTGCTTACCCATTACCCATTTCATCTTAGAAGACGACAATTTCCCCTGCGTTTAACGTTCGCCATGACAATTCACAAGTCACAAGGACAAACACTGGATTTTGCCGGTTCGCAAATTGCGATTGGACAAAATTAAACATATATAAATACACATAATATTTTTTATGATTTTTAACATACTTCTTTTTTACAGTAATTCTTAATTAAAGGTCTTGCACTTATGTCGCATCCATTCAGCCATGGGCAGCTGTACGTCGGTCTAAGTAGAGTCGGCAGTGAATATCGAGTAAAGGTTTACACCTTTCATTGTATATTTTAAAACATGTGTGTGCATTTTTTACTTTTAAAGCATGTGTGTGCATTTTTTTAATACAGTAATTTATAGACATTATTAAAAATATTCAGCTAGATGGAAAATAATTAAATAATGACTAAATACGTACATATATGCAGTTGTATGCTC
>OZ038445.1:26780108-26787608 GCA_964036265.1 Daptonema setosum
TCGCGGAGTCTGAAAGGAATTTCAATTTTCATCAAAACAATAATAACATGACAACAACAACAACAATAACAAGAACAATAACAAAAACAATAACAACAACAATAACAATAACAACAACAACGAAAATTTTAGTCCTTTGACTGACTTGGTGGCATTCGTTTCGTTAACGGCCTGACGCGTCTGCAGGTAACAGGCAGTATGTTTAAGGCATCTGGATAATAGAGTCAGTGAAGTAACTTGAGTGTTGTAACTTATGTAATGAAAGTTATGTCAAGTAACTTATGTGTTGTAACTTATGTAATGAAAGTTATGTCAAGTAACTTATGTGTTGTAACTTATGTAATGAAAGTTATGTTAAGTAACTTATGTGTTGTAACTTATGCGTTGTAACTTATGTCAAGTAACTTATCTTATGTCAGTCAAGTAACTTAAGCTTTGCAACTTAAGTCAGTAAAGTAACTTATGCATTGTAACTTATGTCAGTCAAGTAACTTATGCATTGTAACTTAAGTCAGTCAAGTAACTTACGACCTTCTGACTGACTTGTTGGCTTAGGCGTTGTTGAAGGCCTGACGCGTCTACAGGCAACAGGCAGGATGTGGCCGGCATCTGGAAAATAGATTCAGTCAAGTAACTTATGTGTTGTATGTACTGTAACTTTTGTCGAGTAACTTATGTGTTTGTAACTTATGTAATGAAAGTTATGTTAAGTAAGTTATTGTATGTGTGTATAGTATATTGTATTATTAACTAGGGGATCACCCGTGGAACAGTTGAGACGGAGTCGAACAAGAGTAGGGCAGGAGTTTAAGATTTCAATTGAAAGACCCAGGAAAGAGGATGTATGTATTTGGGTCAGTATGCAATTTAGAGCTCAAGAAAATCAACAACATTTTACTAAGTTTGTTTTGTTGTGTTTTATCCGTTTTTGACAAAAGGGACATTATTTTGATATTTTAATATGGTGTCCTTTTTGGAAGAAAGGGACAAAATTTACGTCAACATCAAGATATCCAAATCTGATATTCTTTGATTCTTAAGCTTTGATAAAGTACACTTTATGCCAACGTGCTCCTCTATGTATCCGTTTAATCAAGAATTCACGCTTTTTTGAAACATTATTTTATTTTCGACTTTAGTAAATGCTTGAACAAATAATTCGAATTGGTCCGGTAAAAATGTTCCGATACAGCATTAAATCAATCACGAATCTTTCTCTTTCAGCAACTTTCCGCACAACGAGGACAGGCTGGAGTGATTGGCCAGCAGCCTCATAGTCCTGAGATAGTTGATGTTGTTGTAGTAGGCGAAGACTTCACCCCTTGTTGTCGTTTCACCATTTTGCGATTACGTCGGCCGGCGACTCCCAAAGGAGAATGGGGTCGATGCCTCGGCATTCCAATGCGTGTATCGTTGTCTCTTCTTCCTTCTTGCATCTGGGGCACGTTGGGTCATTTGATAGGCCCACGCGCGTTCTGTACTGTTTGAGGGATGAACAGTAATTGGAACGAAGTTGTGCCAGCAGTACTCGATCTGCTCTGCTGAGGCCCCTCTCGAGTATGTCGACTTTATCGGGAGGTTTCGGTGGTGGTTTGTTGATCAGCTTGTTAGGATGGTATTGGCTGATTGTAGATTTGACGATGTTGGTGTGCAGCTGTTTGGATTGGATGGTGGCTGGTTGTTCTTCATCGATATCGAATGCTTGGAAGCAGTTAAGTCGTGTGCTCTCGATGGTGTTCTTGATGCCTCTGCAGTTTGTTCTTTTGTAGTCGATGTTGTTTGGGTGATGAATTTCGGTTGCTTTGGCCCCGAACTGCGCTGTTTTGAGGGTGCAGTGCTCCTTGACTGGTAGCACTCGGGTCTCCTGATGCAGATGATCGATTGCAGTCATTTTCAGGCAGCCAGTAGCTATTCTTAGTCCCTCGTTTTGTTGGACTTGTAGTGTCTTCCAGCTGGTTTCGCTGAGTGTTGGGGTCCAGGCTGGGGCAGCATATTCGATCACCGATCGAGTGATGGCTTTGTATACTCGAACCAGTTCTTCTTTTTGTAGACCAGCTTGGCGAGATGTCAGTACGCGTGTGATGTTGTTGCGCTTCCTTGCTTGATCTGATGTTTGCTGAACATGGGTTTTGAATGTGAGACTGTGATCTAATGTCACACCCAGGAGACGGAGTGTTGGTGTTGTTGGGATTGTCTCGCCTCCGATGACCACATCGAGTGTTTTGTTGTAGTCTTTGTTGTAAGTGGACTAGTGGAGCATATGAAAGTGCTACACTTCTGTGGTGACGGGTATAGTGAATACTGTTCGAAGAATACGTTGAGTTGTTGCAGGTAACTGTTGGTATTGGAAACAGCCGTGTCGATGTCACGTGCACTGGCGACTATGGTGATATCATCGGCGTATGCCACTACCTCAACGTCAGGTGGGGGGTTGGGCATGTCGGAGAGGTACCACGCGAATAGAAGTGGTGAAAGTACCGCTCCCTGAGGGACGCCCGATTTAGCAGTTGCTGGTTTTGACGTGCAGCCCTTGTAGACTGTTCGGAGCGTTCTTTTATGAATGTAGTTGGCCAGCCAGTGTTTGATGTTGTGTGGGATGTCGCTTTGTAGAATTTTTCTTCGCAGGTGTTCTGTTGATATGGTATCGAACGCGGACTTCAAGTCTAACGCAGTGATGACCGTACGCTCCCATTTCTTCTTGTTGATGCCTTCCGCCGCTATACCGATGACTCTTGCCAGCGCTGTTGTGGTAGAGTGGCCTGGGCGGAAGCCATGTTGGCTGTCTGGCAACTGAATGGCATCTCTGATGAGAGGTTGGATGACGCGTTCAAGGAGCTTCGCAGTTGTGCAGGTGATGTTGATAGGACGGTAGCTTGTTGAGATGTCTGCTGGCTTGCCTGGTTTTGAAGCTGGTATTATTTTGCCAAGCTTCCAAGATAGTTGATCTCGGTATCCTGCGCTTTGACGGTGGCACACAGCTCATCCACTCGTTCTCTCATCATGTCGCGGGTGGCGCGCAGATGCTGCAACAAGTAAGTTTTCAAGCCCGAAACGAGTAATTGATGGTGATGTTTCAGATGAAACGCGCACAACGAAATAATCATCGTAAAGGCAACGGCACATATTCAAGTGCCATAGCAAATCATAATAACTCATTCCCGAATCAACGTACCACATTCACACATCGTAATCAACAACGCATGAACGATTCCAAGCTGGCCACCCTTCCGTACATTCCGTTAAACGACGAACCTGACTACGGACAAGTACGAGAAGAGTTGGTACGCCGCACACAATGCAAGGTTATAGTTGATTCGGTAAAGTATAGTACAGTGTCATGGTAATTATTATCAAACAATTATTATGATGAAAAGTAAGATTTCTGGCCATGACCGCCAAATCATTAAGGGTGCTTTCAGAGTAAAAAGGAAAGTAAAATAGAAAGTAAAAAGGAAAATCTGCAAAACAACCGACGCAAAAATATAGACGTGATGCTCAAATATTCCGCATTTGAATTTGGCTGGCCAATCAGCGTAGCGCACTGGATAGCGCTGTGAGCACAGCCCTCAGCGCTCATTGGCTGCTGCATTTGAATTTGAATTATTTATTATTTATTTTTGGGAATATTCCGTTTTAGACACGTGCGCTGTTTTACAGAATTTCCTTTTTACTTTCCGTTTTACTTTCCATTTTACTTTCCTTTTTACTCTGAAAGCACCCTAAACCTTACTGGCCACTACCAAATCACCATTATGATATGGTTTTAGCGCGTTCAACAACAAAGAAAACAACAACAACAACACCAACCTCCAGCTCCTCCATACATTTCTCGTCCGTCTGTTTCTGTCGGGCCCGATGCGATCGAGTGCGTGGCGTGGAACTGGCAACTGCCGATACATCACCTACAGTCGTTGAAAACTGATTGATCACACCAGGGGTGGGCCGGGTTTTTCGGCGTTTTTTTTTTGGGGGGGGGGGGTAGAATTTTGAAATCTCAGATTACCCCCCCCCCACCGCCTCAAAAAGTGAGGAAAAAATTAAACCGGGTAAGAGGAGGGGGGGTAAAAAAAATTTCCCTAAAAAATCTTTTATTCTATTAAGGTATAAACATCACATGAACCGGGGTTTTCAGGTTTTAACCAAAAAAATTGACCCAAAAAACGTGTTAAAAAAGTCCCGCAGCTAATTTTTTTTTCGAAAAATGAGCCTCAAAATCGAGGTTTTGAGTTTCAAAACCGGGTTTTCAAGGCGATTTTCTCGAAAATTTCGAGTCGGGGGGGGGGGGGGGGGGGGGGGGGGGGGGGGGGGGGTAGGCGACCTAAATTCTCCGTCTCGAGGAGGGGGCTACTCGCCGACCCTGAAAAGTGGAGGGTAGACCTGCTGCCCCCCCCCCCCCCCCCCCCCCCAGCGGTCCACCCCTGGATCAGTATTTTTTTATAAAAATCTTCAAACTAGTAAGTTTCATGGATTATTAGTGCTTTTTTAAGTGTGCCCTCCTGGTAACATCTTTTTATTTACCAAAGCGTTTTCGCTCTAGAGTGAATCAGTGCCGATTTAAAACAAACGTTGAACGCACAATATTCAGATCAGATGCACATAAATTTCATCTCGAATATCATCTAACATCTAAATTCCGATTATTTTGCAACATAACCTCGGTTCGTTTCAGTCAATCAACGAGTTCAATAAATTATAACCAACTAACTTGTGTAAGTAATCCGACTGATGGTCGAGTTGACACTGACATCGCTCACTGGACTCACCGGTCTGGTCGACGATTCACTCACGTTATCTGGAACATGGAAAAAAAGGATGTATTCATTAAAATAAGTACTTTGTTGAAATTAAAATTGTTAGTTATTCTACTTTAAATTTATTTTTAGAGGCTTTTTAATATGTTCTTGAGCTCATCATAAAGTTTTGAGCAAGAGCAAAACACATACATTCAATTGACTCCATAATGTTACCGCCATATGATTTTTCGCGAAAACTCTAGTGTTATTTCACGGCATATGAACTTATTCTTGATAACTCTGCGCAGGAAAAAACCCCCAGCAAGATCTAAATGAACCAGTATTTTTCATTGACATGTATTAATTAAAAAAAGTTCGATGAGTTTATCCACGAGTAATTCTCAAGGTAACTTGATAAATCACTGAATCTCACTGTTAAAACTCACCTTGCATAAGAGCTCGTCGCTTGGCGGTTGGCTTGTTGGGAGCATCATTGCCAGGACCGGAGGAGGTCTTTGATGGTTGTTTTCTCTTACTTGACCTGGCCATAGAGTTCACTAACGAAACTGACCTAAACGAAACTGTCGAAACGAAACTTCCTACCGAAATACGCTGTTTCGTTTCGGAGTATTCGAAACGAATTTTTTAATATTCGTTTCGTTAGCTATCGAATCGAAAAGTTTCGGTTGGGTTTTCGTTTCGGTTCGCACTAACGAAATTTGAACGTTTCGTTAAGCGTTTCGTTAAGGTCTCCAATGATTTAATTTAATAATATCGACAAATAAAATTTTAAAATAAATTCAAATAAATTAAGGTATGAGTAAACTTGTTAGAAAAAATTTCACTCACTAACTTACCTTACCTACTTGCTCAATCATTGAATCACTAACTCACTCACTCACTCATTGAAATATTTATTCACTCACTCCATCAGTCACTCACTCACTCCTTCACTTATTCAGATAATCACAAACTCACAGCTCCCGATAAATGAAAAATAAGTGAGATTTTTTCCTACCAGGTTTACTCATACACTCATTTATTTGAATTTTGAGTTTGAATTTATTTTGAAATTTTCTTCGTCGATATTATTAAATTAAATCATTCGAGGCCTTAACGAAACCCTTAACGAAATTTTTTCGTTTCGGTAGCTAACGAAACGAAACACGGAATTTTCGTTTCGGTTCAATCGAAACGAAACTCAAAAGTTTCGTTTCGTTTCGTTTCGTTCGTTAGTGATCACTACCTGGCCATCGACGAGTTCATGGTAAGGTTTTTCGTCATCACGGCAGACTCGTCATTAGCAAGAACATTACTTGAAGTTGACGTGGTCGGCGGATCGGAAGAATTAGTATTCCGCATGTACTGGATGGATCTGGACGTACTCGATGGTGGTACGGTGAGGTCATCATCGGCGATCATGAGACGATCGGATGACATCGATGTACATGGTGACTGGGGTATGGCCGTTGAGTAGTCCGGAGCTGAAATGGATGCATGACAGTATTATAGACACGAAAATAAATACTGTCATGGAAATTTACTTTGTGAAACTTTTTTTTCACTCGGCAGTAAAAATTTTCGATCTATTGTCATTGAAGTTTACACTAAGATGGTAAAAAGAAAGGATACTGTAGTCTGTATTTAACGTCCGATTAAAAGTTTCTCTCTTAGCAAAAAGTAGCAGAGCAGATCTGGCAAAGTTTATATAAATCTCAAACTAAAAATAATTCACAAAAATGAAGATAATATTTAAAAGGCCAGCCAACCATTGGGTGCAGCTACTTCAGTCGGTTTCACGGTTTCTAATACGGTAAACGCCTTGGTTTTCAAACTGGAGCCATCCGCAAACTCGTGGGCATCATCATCAACATCCTGGTTCTGATGGAGCTGTGATCCGGACCGACAGGCTCGCTCCAACGACTCCAAGGCATCGACCACTGAGGAGTGATCAGACTCGAAGTCTGTCATTCTGGAGGACAGACCACAAAAAGGTTGAATGGACCGACAGATTATTAGGTCTGGAACTTAAGTAATAACTGAACGTGAGTTATATATTGAATTCACAACTGTTTATGAGATTCAATTTGTAGGTTTGCCAATCTCAAAATCAACTTTTAATAATACACATATGGTGAGCAGCACTGGCAGTGGCGGACGAGCCAAACATCCAAAGGGAGAGGAATATCTTCCAAGAGGGGGAAATTGCCAGAAATTAGACCAATTTACCTACACTAAGGGACTAAATTCTAGTTTTCTCAACCGCCAAAGAGGGAGAATTCCACTTTCCCACCCCTTCTCGTCCGCTAGTGGTGAGGAGTAAATGTTAAGTCACAAAATTAACGAATAAAGTAGTAATAAAAAGGTAAGCCGACGCCGGGATAACAACCAGGTGAAGCACCAACCAAAGAACCAGTCAGTGTTTTTAGCTATGCTTTATTTAATTATCATAGATTTCAAGTATGTACGAATACAGTATTAAAACCGTAATAATTAAATTCATTCGACATTACCACGCATCAATGGGTATATGGCAGATTTTCTAACTTTCCCAACTGCGGACGAGCACGAGGCAGCCGTCCAAAAATTGGGGATTGGGAGTACTGGAAAAATTCTGGAAGCATAAAGGAAGTATATCCACTATTTAATCATAATTAAAAATTTTGGAACTGCCAAAGAAGAGAAAATCCACTTCTCACTCATTCTCGTCTACAAATAAACTGTCCTCCCCACAATCTGATTTGACAAATCACTGTTTGATCACCTC
>OZ038445.1:26795108-26800108 GCA_964036265.1 Daptonema setosum
ACTTATGCGTTGTAACTTATGTCAAGTAACTTATCTTATGTCAGTCAAGTAACTTAAGCATTGTAACTTAAGTCAGTCAAGTAACTTAAGCATTGTAACTTAAGTCAGTAAAGTAACTTAAGCATTGTAACTTATGTCAGTCAAGTAACTTATGCATTGTAACTTAAGTCAGTCAAGTAACTTACGACCTTCTGACTGACTTGTTGGCTTAGGCGTTGTTGAAGGCCTGACGCTTCTGCAGGTTACTGGCAGGAGGTGGAAGGCTTCTGGAAAATAGAGTCAGTCAAGTAACTTATGTGTTGTATGGGCTGTAAATTATGTCGAGTAACTTATGTGTTTGTAACTTATGTAATGAAAGTTATGTTAAGTAAGTTATTGTATGTGTGTATAGTATATTGTATTATTAACTAGGGGATCACCCGTGGAACAGTTGAGACGGAGTCGAACAAGAGTAGGGCAGGAGTTTAAGATTTCAATTGAAAGACCCAGGAAAGAGGATGTATGTAGTTGGGTCAGTAAGCAATTGAGAGCTCAAGAAAATCAACAACATTTTACTAAGTTTGTTTTGTTATATTTTATCCGTTTTTGACAAAAGGGACATTATTTTGTTATTTTGATATGGTGTCCTTTTTGGAAGATATCCAAATCTGGTATTCTTCGATTCTTAAGCTTTGATAAAGTACACTTTATGCCAACGTGCTCCTCTGTGTATCCGTTTAATCAAGAATTCACGCTTTTTTGAAACATTATTTTATTTTCGACTTTAGTAAATGCTTGAACAAATAATTCGAATTGGTCCTGTAAAAATGTTCCGATACAGCATTAAATCAATCACGAATCTTTCTCTTTCAGCAACTGTCCGCACAACGAGGACAGGCTGGAGTGATTGCCCAGCAGCCTCATGGTCCTGAGATAGTTGATCTCGGTATCCTGCGCTTTGACGGTGGCACATAGCTCATCCACTCGTTCTCTCATCATGTCGCGGGTGGCGCGCAGATGCTGCAACAAGTAACACTAGCGGACGAGAAGGGGTGGGAAAAGTGGAATTCCCCCCTCTTTGGCGTTCTTAAAAAGGATAATTTGTTCCCGGAGGTGTAGCTAAAATGGCATCATTTCTGCCAATTCCCCCCTCTTTGGGGATATTCCCCTCCCTTTGGAGGTTTTGCTCGTCCGCCAGTGACAAGTTAACAATTATTATGATGAAAAGTATCAATGAAAGATTTCTGGCCATGACCGCCAAATCATTAAGGGTGCTTTCAGAGTAAAAAGGAAAGTAAAACGGAAAGTAAAATAGAAAGTAAAAAGGAAAATCTGTAAAACAACCGACGCAAAAATATAGACGTGATACTCAAATATTCAGAATTTGAATTTGGCTGGTCAATCAGCGTAGCGCACTGGCCAATCAGGATAGCGCTGTGAGCACAGCCCTCAGCGCTCATTGGCTGCTGCATTTGAATTAGAATTATGTATTATTTATTTTTCGGAATATTCCCTTTTGGACACGTGCGTTGTTTTACAGATTTTCCTTTTTACTTTCCATTTTACTCTAAAAGCACCCTAAACCTTTCTGGCCACTACCAGATCACCCCATTATGATATGGTTTTAGCGCGTTCAACAACAAAGAAAACAACAACAACAACAATAACAACAACATTAACAACAACAACAACAACAACAACAAAGAAAACAACAACAATAACACCAACCTCCAGCTCCTCCATACGTTTCTCGTCCGTCTGTTTCTGTCGGACCCGATGCGATTGAGTGCGTGGCGTGGAACTGGCAACTGCCGATACACCACCTACAGTCGTTGAAAATTGATTGATTGATTGATTGATTGATTGATCACATCAGGGGTGGGCCGGGTTTTTCGGCGTTTTTTTTTGGGGGGGGTAGAATTTTGAAATCTCAGATTACCCCCCCCCCCTCCCGCCTCAAAAAGTGAGGAAAAAATAAGGCCGGGTAAGTGCAAGTAATTTCATCTCGAATATCATATAACATCTAAATTCCGATTATTTTGCAACATAACCTCGGTTCGTTTCAGTCAATCAACGAGTTCAATAAATTATAACCAACGAACTTGTGTCAGTAATCCGACTGACGGTCGAGTTGACACTGACATCGCTCACTGGACTCACCGGTCTGGTCGACGATTCACTCACGTTATCTGGAACATAGAAAAAAGGATGTATTCTATAAAATAGTTGTTGGTACTTTGTTGAAATTAAAATTGTTAGTTATTCTACTTTAAATCTATTTTTAGAGGCTTTTTAATATGTTCTTGAGCTCATCATAAAGTTTTGAGCAAAACACATACATTCAATTGACGCCATAATATTACCGCCATATGATTTTTCGCAAAAATTCTAGTGTTATTTCACGGCATATGAACTTATTCTTGATAACTCTGCGCAGGAAAACCCCCCAGCAAGATCTAAATGAACCAGTAACTTTCATTGACATGTATTAATTAGTAGATGAGTTTATCCACGAGTAATTCTCAAGGTAACTTGATAAATCACTGAATCTCACTATTAACACTCACCTTGCATAAGAGCTGATCGCTTGGCGGTTGGCTTGTTGGGAGCATCATTGCCAGTAACGGAGAAGGTCTTTGATGGTTGTTTTCTCTTACTTGACCTGGCCATCGACGAGTTCGTGGTAAGGTTTTTCGTCATTATGGCAGACTCGTCATTAGCAAGAACGGTACTTGAAGTTGACGTGGTCGGCGGATCGGAAGAGTCAGTATTCCGCATGTACTGGATGGATCTGGATGTACTCGATGGTGGTACGGTGAGGTCATCATCGGCGATCATGAGACGATCGGATGACATCGATGTACAGGGTGACTGGGGTATGGCCGCTGAGTAGTCCGAAGCTGAAATGAAAGCATGACAGTATTATAAACACGAAAATAAATACTGTCATGGAAATTTACTTTGTGAAACTTTTTTTTCACTCGGCAGTAAAAATTTTCGATCTATCGTCATTGAAGTTTACACTAAGATGGTAAAAAGAAAGGATACTGTAGTCTGTATTTAACGTCCGATTAAAAGTCTCTCTTACTTAGCAGAAAATAGCAGAGCAGATGTGGCAAAGTTTATATAAATCTCAAACTAAAAAATAAATCACAAAAATGAAGATAATATTTAAAAGGCCAGCCAACCATTGGGTGCTGCTACTTCAGTCGGTTTCACGGTTTCTAATACGGTAAACGCCTTGGTTTTCAGACTGGAGCCACCCGCAAACTCGTAGGCATCATCATCAACATCCTGGTTCTGATGGAGCTGTGATCCGGACCGACAGGCTCGCTCCAACGACTCCACGGCATCGACCACTGAGGAGTGATCAGGATCGAAGTCTGTCATTCTGGAGGACAGACCACAAAAAGGTTGAATGGACCGACAGATTATTAGGTCTGGAACTTAAGTAATAACTGAAAGTGAGTTATATATTGAATTCACAACTGTTTATGAGATTCAATTTGTAGGTCTGCCAATCTCAAAATCAACTTTTAATAATATACGATAATAAATACGACAATAATACGACAATAATAAATACGATTATAATATATATTAATAATATACATATGGTGAGCAGCACTGGCGGTGGCGGACGAGCCAAACATCCAAAGGGAGAGGAATATCTTCCAAGAGGGGGAAATTGCCAGAAATTAGACCAATTTACCTATACTAAGGGACTAAATTCTAGTTTTCTCAACCGCCAAAGAGGGAGAATTCCACTTTCCCACCCCTTCTCGTCCGCTAGTGGTGAGCAGTAAATGTTTTTAAGTCACAAAATTAACGAGTAAAGTAGTAATAAAAAGGTAAGCCGACGCCGGGATAACAACCAGGTGAAGCACAAACCAAAGAACCAGTCAGTGTTTTTAGCTATGCTTTATTTACTTATCAATGTAATTTAATTAATTAATTAAATTAATCAATGTAATTTAATTATTAATGTACAAATACAGTGTTAAAACCGTAATAATTAAATTCATTCGACATTACAACGCATCAATGGGTAGATGGCAGATTTCCTAACTTTCCCAACTGCGGACGAGCACGAGGCAGCCGTCCAAAAATTGGGGATTGGGAGTACTGGAAAAATTCTGGGAGCATAGAGGTAGTATATCCACTATTTAATCAAAATAAAAAATTTTGGAACTGCCAAAGAAGAGAAAATCCACTTCTCACTCATTCTCGTCTACAAATAAACTTTCCTCCCCACAATCTGATTTGACAAATCACTTTTTGATCACCTCCACCACGGCCTCAATCAAGTGCACCTATGGTTCATCATCATCCGTTCGTTGTACGTTTTTCAGATACGCCAGTTCCTTCTTCTGATGTTTCACGATTCGTTCCAGCATGTTCACGTTGTCCTGCAGTTTCTTGATCAGAGTCTTCTCCTTCTCAATGGCCATTAGTCGATCCTCGCGTTCCTGCTTTTGACGGGCGCGAAGACGGCGCAGACGTTGCATGTTGTATTCCCTATTTTTTTAAAGAAATGTAATATTGTAAAATAAATCACAACAAAACAATATTTTGTGACTTTTGCTATCGGTTATACATACCAGAACTGAGAAGCGCAGAAAACCGTGCAGCTCTGAAACCAAGTAAACGCTCTGACAACTTGTAGTGCTGCAAAAACGTTTTTTACCAGTTAAAATCCTACCATTGATGTTTTCAGTTGCATAAAACTTGGTATTCAATGATTGAATGAAGATAAAACCAATAAAGTAAACGGAAAAATTTTATTATAAATTTTCAATTGATAAGAACGAACCTGGTTTTTGAAGGTGGCAGAAGGGCATCATCACGTTGGCTGGAAGCATTGAGACAGAACGCCGGTAGACCGTTGATGTTATTCTGAGAAACGATGGAAGAGCCTGTAATGTAGATGTTGTACGTGTATGGTGTAAGCGAGTGAGAATTTCATTTGGTGAGGTGAGTTAGTGAGTGAGCAACTTAGTGAGTGAGTGAGTGATTTGATG
>OZ038445.1:26805108-26817608 GCA_964036265.1 Daptonema setosum
CAACAACAATAACAACAACTTACAATGTGATCGTAAATGCTTGCCGTTATGCAAGGAAGAGTCAGTCGAGAAGCTGCACTCACTGCACTGGTACCTGAGTGAGTGAGTGAGTGAGTGAGTGCGTGAGTGAGTAAGTAGTTGAGTGAGTGATTGACTGAGTGAGTGAGTTAGTGAAAGAGTGAGTGAGTGAGTGAGTGAGTGAGTGAGTGAGTGAGTGAGTGAGTAAGTAGTTGAGTGAGTGATTGACTGAGTGAGTGAGTTAGTGAAAGAGTGAGTGAGTGAGTGAGTGAGTGAGTGAGTGAGTGAGTGAGTGAGTGAGTGAGTAATTTTTGGCACAGGTACCTGCCCGGTGGCACACGATCGTGGCATATCAGATGAAGTCTCATGTTATACTTATTACAGGCCACTTTTGGACACAAATGACAATGAACTGGTTCCCGTTTTTTTATTCTTGGTTGCTGGTCTGAAACATTGGCATTCGTCGAACTTGTAAAGATGGTTAATGTGAACCACAGCAACAACAAAAACAAACACAATGTCAACAACAACAACAACAACAACAAACACAATGTCAACAACAACAACAACAAACACAATGTCAACAACAACAACAACAACAACAACAACAACAACAACAATAACAACAACTTACAATGTGATCGTAAATGCTTGCCGTTATGCAAGGAAGAGTCAGTCGAGAAGCTGCACTCACTGCACTGGTACCTGAGTGAGTGAGTGAGTGAGTGCGTGAGTGAGTGAGTAAGTAGTTGAGTGAGTGATTGACTGAGTGAGTGAGTTAGTGAAAGAGTGAGTGAGTGAGTGAGTGAGTGAGTGAGTGAGTGAGCGAGTGAGTGAGTAATTTATGGCACAGGTACCTGCCCGGTGGCACACGATCGTGGCATATCAGATGAAGTCTCATGTTATACTTATTGCAGGCCACTTTTGGACACAAATGACAATGAACTGGTTCCCGTTTTTTTATTCTTGGTTGCTGGTCTGAAACATTGGCATTAGTCGAACTTGTAAAGATGGTTAATGTGAACAACAGCAACAACAACAACAAACACAATGTCAACAACAACAACAACAACAACAATAACAACCACAACAACAACAATACAAACCTTGCAACTCATCAATTTGCGTTACTTCCATCTTGATTTCAGTCGCGGAGTCTGAAAGGAATTTCATCAAAACAATAATAAAATGACAACAACAACGACAATAATAAGAACAATAACAAAAACAACAACAATAACAATAACAACAACAACAACAACGAATTTTTAGTCCTTTGACTGACTTGGTGGCATTCGTTTCGTTGACGGCCTGACGCGTCTACAGCTAACAGGCAGTATGTGTGAGGCATCTGGATAATAGAGTCAGTGAAGTAACTTATGTGTTGTGACTTATGTCAAATAACTTATGTGTTGTAACTTATGTCAAGTAACATATGTGTTGTAACTCGTGTAATGAAAGTTATGTCAAGTAACTTATGTGTTGTAACTTATGTCAAGTAACTTATAACTGAGTTGAAGGCCCTACGCTTCTGCAGGTTACTGGCAAGTAACTTTGCCTTTACAGTTAACTTATGTGTTGTATGGGCTGTAACTTATGTCGAGTAACTTATGTGTTTGTAACTTATGTAATAAAAGTTATGTTAAGTAAGTTATTGTATGTGTGTATAGTATATTGTATTATTAACTAGGGGACCACCCGTGGAACAGTTGAGACGGAGTCGAACAAGAGTAGGGCAGGAGTTTAAGATTTCAATTGAAAGACCCAGGAAAGAGGATGTATGTAGTTGGGTCAGTAAGCAATTGAGAGCTCAAGAAAATCAACAACATTTTACTAAGTTTGTTTTGTTATATTTTATCCGTTTTTGACAAAGGGACATTATTTTGTTATTTTGATATGGTGTCCTTTTTGGAAGAAAGGGACAAAATTTACGTCAACATCAAGATATCCAAATCTGGTATTCTTTGATTCTTAAGCTTTGATAAAGTACACTTTATGCCAACGTGGCAAACCTGTAATCGATTAAACGTAATATCGGGCGAAAAATTTTAAGAAGTAACAAATATAATAAACGTTACCTCGTCGTTGTAGATCACGTCTGCGACGTGTCAGATCGGCCACTCGTTTCTTTTCAGCTTGCCGTTGTTCCTCAGTCATATCTGCAACAAAATAATGAATTTTGTGTTTATGCTGAATATACGTTTGCACATTCACAATTCGAAGAAGCAACCAATACAAGAAACTTTACTTTGTTGTGGTGAAAAATTTCAAGAAGTAACAAAGATAATAAACGTTACCTCGTCGTTGTAGATCACGTCTGCGACGTGTCCGATCGGCCGCTCGTTTCTTTTCAGCTTGCCGTTGTTCCTCAGTCATATCTGCAACAAAATAATGAATTTTGTGTTTATTTGTGCTAAATATACGTTTGCACATTCACAATTCGAAGAAGCAACCAATACAAGAAACTTTACTTTGTTGCTGAGTATACGTTTGCACATTCACAATTCAAAGAAGCAACCAATACGAGAAACTTTACTTTGTTGTGGTGAAAAATTTGAAGAAGTAACAAATATAATAAACGTTATGACTGATTCATTGTTACCGCGTGTGGCCTTGCCCTGACCTTGCGCGCATGCGAAACATTACGTCCAATTTTATAGTTGCCTTTTTCCTCTTCAATTTCGAAACTTAACCCATTTAGTTTTCAGAAAAAGTTTCTCCAACGCATTTTGAAGTTTATAAACAGGAAAATAAAATAGTTCATCGCCGCAAAGCTGTTGTAACACTGCTGCCAAAATTCTCACTAATGTTTCACGTGCGCACATGGACGAAGCAAGGCCACACACGGTAACAATAAACTAGCGTTACCTCGTCGTTGTAGATCACGTCTGCGACGTGCCAGATCGGCCGCTCGTTTCTTTTCAGCTTGCCGTTGTTCCTCAGTCATATCTGCAACACATATAAAGAATTTCGTGTTTATTTGTGCTGAATATACGTTTGCACATTCACAATTCGAAGAAGCAACCAATACAAGAAACTTTACTTTGTTGCTGAATATACGTTTGCACATTCACAATTCAAAGAAGCAACCAATACGAGAAACTTTACTTTGTCGTTGAAGATTCCTTATAAGACGCATCTGTTCAGCTGCTTGTATTTTTTGAGCTTGCCGTTGTTCCTCAGTCCTATCTGCAACAAAATAATGAATTTTGTGTTCATTTGTACTGAATATAATACTGAACTTCTGCACATATTAACGGTGAGGTTTACCTATAAAGCAGTAAAATTGTCGCGTATTTTAAATATGAATCGAACATGCGCTATAACACTGGCGGACGAGTCAAACCTCCAAAGGGAGGGGAATTTTCCCCAAGAGGGGGGAATTGGCAGTTTTCACGCCATTTTACCTACACCTTAAGGAACAAACTCTACTTTCTGAAACTGCCAAAGAGGGGGGAATTCCACTTTTCCCACCCCTTCTCGTCCGCTGGTGCGCTATAATTCAATAAACTAATAACTTTCACGCCAACGCCTTTTGCGGTCTGCTTCCGTTGCCCTTCGTTCGCTCTGATCTACAAAACTTTTTTGTATTAGTTCGTGTTATAACTAACGCATTAATAACTTCATTCACTAATGTTATGTTAAACAGTTGCTACAACAAAATGTGATGTATACAATTAATGCAAAAAAAATTAACCAGATAAGCACATGTCGCAAAAGAAGATAAGGGTGACGTTTGATGGCAAGGCCGGACCACTTGACGATGTGTTGCTGCACAATTTGGTTAGTTTTTGACCAGTGGACATGGCAACACCATGCGACATACAAAACAGCCGACTCAATACTTTGGAACGTTTACAAACGCACGTTACTTTAACGGGTGTTGCATCTTCAATGCTCACTGTGCCCTGTAAATAGTACTTCCTCTGATACAACTGTTAATAAAATCCGAAATCAATAAAATCGAGGATTTTTTTAAAACTTGTCATTAACAATTTTAGGAATTCAATAATAATTGACATTTAGAAACAGGGGTGGGCCGGGTTTTTTGGCACTTTGCAGGGGGTGGGTGGGGGGGGGGGGGGGGGTAGCCGACAGAAAATCCCATTTTACCCGACCTGTCCGAAAAGTGGGGGGGGGTAAGGTCGGGTAGGGGGGGGGGGGGGGTAGAAAAAAATTTTTTTCGCATAAAACGCTTGTTTTTTGCTTGTTTTTGCTAAAAAAATCTTCTATTATGTGGTATAAACATCACATATACCGGTTTTTTCAGGTTTTAACCAAGAAAATTAACCCAGAAAACGTGTTTCTTCGAAAAAAAATTCTTACAGCCAGAGAATTTTTAAAAATGAGCCTCAAAATCGAGGTTTTGAGGCCGATTTTCTCAAAAATTTCGAGTGGGGGGGGTAGGGGGTAGGCGACCTAAATTTTTGTCTAGGGGGGAGGGGTAGGCTACCCGCCGACCCTGAAAAGTGGGGGGGGTAAACCCCCCTGCCCCCCCTGCGGCCCACCTCTGTTTAGAAACAAGAATATAAAAGTGCAAACAGGCCAGACTGCTACCCTACAATTTTGCAGTTAGGAATGAAAAAAAAATTATTATAAAAAAATCACAATGCAAACATACCTGACAAGCCAGATTGCTGTACTGCTGAAAGTGACAATTGCACATTTCACATTCCACAAGACGCCCGCTCAACAAGAATGGCTTTAGCGGGATGACAGTGGCCAAACGGTCACAACTAAAATGTTGGATGGCCAAACGTCTGCAGTTAAGTACACAACATGTAGCACGTAACCCCATGGCCTGCTTAACAGTATCAGGAACCGATGAACTGATCGGATCCGTACCATCAACTGAAAAAAGGGTTATGCAATTTGTTTAGATCAGAAACAAGACATTATGTAAATGTATTATTGGACACAAAGATTTGCAAACTTATATAAAAACAATACACATAGGCCCTGTGCACGTATAAGCTTTGGGCTTATAATTATAAGCCCAGGGCTTATAATTTACGTGTTAGTATATACCTCAGTATAAAGTTATAAGCCCAGGGCTTATAATTTATAAGCCTAGGGCTTATAATTTTGTACACTTTAACACGTAAATTATAAGCCCTGGGCTTATAATTATAAGCCCAAAGCATATACGTGCACAAGGCCATATTATATCAATAAATATAAACAGTTATTATATTATATGTAACCATTTTAAATCCATAGTTTCAATAATATTTCAAGTTACTTAGGTAACTAAAAAAATTTACAAAAATGTCAATTGAGGTGATTTTTGAAATTTTTGTATACGTTTTTTAATGTTTGAATGAAGCATGTGAATTTGATAAACCCTAACAACAGTTTTTATACGAACATTGGCTGTCGTTCAGTTGTCCGAATTTGTCCGACACGCTATTTTGGGGGTTTCGATCAGTTGTCCGAATACGTGGTTAGAATTTTCTTACACAGAGAGACAAATTCAAGCGCCAAGTTTTTTGTTCTGAATGATTACAATGGCCCCATACACGTCCAAATCCTGGCTAATCTTGATTAACCTAGGTTAATATTTTTTCGTAGTGTATAAGTATGCCCATGGCTAATCTTGATTAGCCTCCGCTCAAATCCCGGCTAATCTTGATTAACCTAGGATACATTTTCCTATCAAAATACACTGCGAAAAAGAATAACCTAGGTTAATTTTGATTACCCTAGGTTAATCTTTTCGCAGTGTATTTTGATAGGAAAATGTATCCTAGGTTAATCAAGATTAGCCAGGATTTGAGCGGAGGCTAATCAAGATAAGCTATGGGCATACTTATACACTACGAAAAAAGATTAGCCTAGGGTAATCTAGATTAGCCAGGATTCGGACGTGTATGGGGCCAATGTATAAAAATGTTTACACAAATAAATACATTTTTTTTCCTTGAAACTTTATATCTTTTTCAATAAAAAATAAGACATCATACCTCCGCTGCGCGGTGCTAACGGTCCAAGGCGGGGGCATAACACTTAGGTTTCAGTGTAGGCTTAGGCTGTGTATTTGGCAAAGGCTTGAGCGCTGCGCGCCCAAGCCCATCCCAATCCCAAATACAACGCCTAAGCCTAAGCCTAAACTGAAAACTAACTCTTAGCCTCATAACTAGGCGATCTCCTTTACTAACGTATAGTCTGTGTTCATGACTAAGCCAAAGCCGTACAAACAATGAAAGGGATTTTTTAAATGAAATGGTGGGCCAAATCCAAAATCAATTTCATTTTTTTGATGCCAACTTTCTTATCAACTTTATATTAGCAAAATGTTATTTTAAATCGGTGACCTAATTGTGACACTTCTCTTGTAAAACAACTGCATTCGGACAAAAGATCACTTTTTTTCAAAATATGTTTTCGGACAAATTCGGACAAACGTCGAGTCGGACAACTGAACGCATACCCGAACATTTGGAAAAATACCAAATTAACTCTTACGCATTCTTACCAAATGATGATGTCGATGGTTTTGGATCGAGATCCATAAATGATGATTTTTTGTTGTGGGTATATTTATTGATAATTCGAAATTTATTCACTCTTTAATCGCCATCTGATTCTCTGACGTTCTGTAAAATGCTGAATGAAACTCACCATTGTTTTATGCATTATGTATTGTAAGAAAGTTACCACACATGATTTTGGCTTGGCGGGATTTCAAATATTAACAAAAAAAACTGAGAGCAAAAATTGTTACAATCAGAGGTGGGCCGCAGAGGGGGGAGGGGGGTAGGGGGTTTACCCCCCCCCACTTTTCAGGGTCGGCGGGTAGCCTACCCCCTCCCCCCTAGACAAAAAATTAGGTCGCCTACCCCTCCCCCCCCACTCGAAATTTTTGAGAAAATCGGCCTCAAAACCCAAAACCTCGATTTTGAGGCTCATTTTTCAAAATTTTCTGGCTGTGAGAATTTTTTTTCGAAGAAACACGTTTTCTGGGTCAATTTTCTTGGTTAAAACCTGAAAAACCCGGTATATGTGATGTTTATACCTTATAATAGAAAATATTTTAGCAAAAACAAAAGTTTTTTGCGAAAAAAAATTTTTCTACCCCCCTTACCCGAATTTACCCCCCCCCCCCCACTTTTCGGACAGGTCGGGTAGGATGGGGTTTTCTGTCGGCTACCCCCCCCCCCCCCCCACCCCCTGCAAAATGCCAAAAAACCCGGCCCACCCCTGGTTACAATTATTCTAAAATTTCATTTCTGGAATGAATGGTCCTGGAATACATCCTTTGGTTTTTTTCGTGATAAGAAATGATTTTAGACGTTTAAAAATTTTAACAAATTTTGAATCTCACAAAAAATGCTGTATGGGAACTTTTTTACAGGACCAATTCTAATTATTTGTTCAAGCATTTACTAAAGTCGAAAATGAAATAATGTTTCAAAAAGGGTGAATTCTTGATAAAAAAAGCCTGACTTTTCACGATGTCTGATTTTTTGTCGATGAATATGTCGTCGGATAAATTTATTTGGACAATCTCCCTGTATTGGCGATATCTTCATCGACATAAGTTTGACATCGTGAAACATTAGGTTGTTTATCGAGAATCCACACTTTGGGAACAGTAATTCATTTTCGACTACATTAAAAATTGAAACAAACAATTCAAATTCATCCTGTAAAAAAGTTCCCATACATACTTTTTGGTTCAAATTAGTTTTTTTTCAAAAGTCTTGGAATTTTTTATCGGAAAGTTTCTGAAGTATTTAGAATTGTTTTCTTCCTATTATTTCTCCGCCTATAAAATGAACCACAGTCAGTGTGGTTGCCAGCAGTTTGGATGCATACGTAGTACGGAAGCTGGTGTTACTGGCGGCCCGGTATTTATAGTGTTCTTGAATACAATTGTAAACCAACGCAACTTTATAAACCGTGTGGTAGAACAAGTTTCAATGCAGTGATATTGATAGACAGTTCGTCACCAGAATAGCTGAAAAAATTCAGCTTCCTGGTGGGACTCTAACCCACGACCTTCTTGTTAACTGCATCAGACTGAAAGTGAAAAATATGATAACGATCTTTAAATAATTATTATTCGAACCGCGAGTTGAACCAGCGTTAGCGTGCTTGCCAGCTGGCGAACGCGCGCTTGCTGCTTTATATTTTGATAGCGTATAGTCGAGCATGAATTACTGTTCCAAGAAGGAGCGTGATTTATCGATAAACAACCTGATGTTTTAGGGGTGGCAGGTTTTTTGTCGATGAACATTTCGTCTGCACAGGTTAGAATAATCACCTTTATCCGACGATATTTTCATCGACATCGTGAAGCATCAGTTTGTTTGCATGATTTGTTTTTCGATGAAGATATCGTCGGATAAATATGAGTTTTCTTCCCTGTACAGACGAAATGTTCATCGACAAAAAACCTGCCACCCCTAAAACATCAGGTTGTTGATCGATAAATCACGCTCCTTTTTGGAACATTATTTCATTTTCTACTATATGCAGAGTTTCTTGTTAGGCAGTAGGTTTTTGGCGCGCAATTTGAATTCAAATTTGCTTTTGGCGCTCGTTCACATTTTTTAGAAATGGACTCAACGTTTACACAACATATCAACATTGCGCTTATAGCCGGTTATGATAAACCTTTCCGAATTTGTCATGAAATAATCTACAACCACACGAAAACCCGAAAAACAGATTTTACGTCGTGTTTAATTTATGCGACCTAAAGGTTTACAAGAGATTTTTAGGAGGGAAATGACAAAAAAAAACTGTAACCTATTCTTGGAATAGTTTTCAAATACGACAAACAGAGCTAAAGTACAATTTCTCTATGTGTCTACATAAAATCATGTACACGTACATGTATTCATGTGATTTCAAAAGGTAGAGTTTGTTCCTTAAGGTGTAGGTAAAAAAGCTTAATTTCTGCAAATTCCCCCTCTTTGGAGAGATTTCCTTCCCTTTGGAGGTTTGGCTCGTCAGCCAGTGCCAAGGTCTCAATAATCAATATCAATACAGACGTCCAGTGTTTTCTTCCGTTCAACATCTTCATTCATTCATTCATTCATTGAAATAGTTTCCAGAGTAACATTTGATGGATTAATCAAGAAATATTGATTTCTCCAGTATATTCAGAGGTAAATATACATGACAAGTGGTATTAAAATAAACAGTGAAAAAAATACTTTTATTACAATGATCATATAATGTACAAAGTAATCATATAGCAGTAATTAAACAAACAGTTTACATTGATTGGAACTAGATTTAATCAGTAAAACAACCCATCACATATAAGAGATCAATGGAGTCTTAAGTAGAGAAACAATACAGCAATTCAACGTCGACTCAAACGGTGGAACCAAAAACACGAAATAAATTTTATCAAGAATGTTACAGAAATTTGATCCTAAAAATAACATACTGAAAAAATTGCCTCACTTTTAAAAGCATGGGTGATATTTACAAAGAGTGAAATGAATCAAATCAAAACTGATAAAAGGTATATATGTTTATAATTTTAGATACCGATTCTAGGAGCACCAGTCAGAACCTGTATTGTATTAAAACAGCAACAAAAAGACGTATTCTTGAGTCATAGCAAATATTGGTAACAGTAACTTATAGAAAAATGATGAAACCCGAACATAAAACTGAGGCGTCAATGTTTAATATACAAAGTTCATGGTCGCATAGTGATAAATCGAGAGATAACTAGAAGAGAAAACCCCACTTTCTAATAAAACATTGGAAAATAACATCCACTAAACTGATTTAGGTGAAAAAAATCCAGCCTCCAATTGCTCCATAGATCTACATAGATGAATTACTGAATGGAAACTGTTTCGATGACACTATGCTAACGACATTATAACTGCTCTGTTACTGACGATCTGAATGCGTGAATTCCCAATCATTTTCGACATAATAAATTCAGGTACGTCGATTAAGGTTGCGGACGTCATCGAAAGTTCGAAAACAGAAACAGTGAAATTTTGTTTTTATTCATTCAATTGGCTTCCTGCTCCGTTGCCTCCTCTCGCTGCGGGTCGGGTACACGCTGGTCGGTGGGTTGTTTGCGGGGTGGTTCTGCAAATATATTATATATACATTTTAGAACAACAAACAACAACAACATGAACAACAACAACAACAACATTATAACAACAACAGCAATAACAACAACAACAACAACAACAACACCAACAACAACTAACCCATCATCTGAATAGCTCCCGGATCGATGGTCACATGTTTCGTGATGTCGTGAGTCTTGTAGATGCCCATCAGACGATCAGCCAGTTCAAACATGTTGTTCCGCAGCGAGATGATGATGAACTGGGCATTCTTGGTGCGCTCCTGTGAGTATGGTGAGTGAGTGAGTTAGAGTTAGTGAGTGAAAGAGAAAGTGAATGAATGGGTGAACGTGTGTGAGTGAGTGAGTTAGGCGTTTTTGGTGCGCTCATGTAATTATGGTGAGAGGCGTTTTTGGTGCGCTCATGTAATTATGGTGAGACTGAGAGGCGTTTTTGGTGCGCTCATGTAATTATGGTGAGTTAGTGAGGAATGTGTGATTAAGTGATTGTTGAGTGAGTGAGTGAGTGAGTGAGTGAGTGAGTGAGTGAGTGAGTGAGTGAGCGAGTGAGGGAGAGTATGTGGGTGACTGGACTGAGTGACAACAACACAACAACAACAACAAACACAACAACAACAACAACAACAACAACAACAACAACATTAGCAACAGCAACAACAACAACAACAACAACAACAACAACAACAACAACAACAACAAACACAACAACAACAACAACAAACACAACAACAACAACAACAACAACAACAACAACAACAACAACAACAACATTAGCAACAGCAACAACAACAACAACAACAACAACAACAACAACATTAGCAACAACAACAACAACAACGACAACAACCAACCTTGATATAATTGGCAATGATGGACACGTTGCGAAAGTCCAACGCGGCATCGATCTCATCCATGACGTACAACGGCGTCGGCTTGTAGTGATGGAGGGCGAAAACCAGTGCCAGCGAGCTGAGGGTCTTCTCACCACCCGACAGATTCGTGATCGCCTTCCACGACTTCTTCGGCGGCCGTACGCTGTAATGAGAAGCACTCAGTCACTCATTCATTCACTCACTCGCGCACTCAATTCTTCGGCGGACGCACGCTGTAAGGAGAAACACTCAGACACTCACTCACTCACGCACTCAATTCTTCGGCGGAAGCACGCTGTAATGTTTCAAATGTTCTAGGTAAAAATTTCCATATAAATATGATAAGCTCAATTTCTGTAATTTCACATTTAAATTTAATTTTGGATTGCTGGTTATTTCTCGTTGATTTATGCAGTGTTTATCCGTAAATGTAAGAATTGACGGATGGAAGGCTGATGGCATTAGGCCAGTTTTTACTGAGATTTACTAATTACTAATGCCATATCAGTACGGCGTTTTCATATTGGCTCACAGACTTTCAAGACTAAATTTAACGCATCCTGAGAAAATCTCTATATTTACTGAACTAATAAACTTTCTTTCGTACTCCCCTGTTCATGTAAAGAAACGAACCTGAATTCGATGCCCTCAGCAAACGGATCCAGTGTATCAACCAGCGCTAATTCGGCATCTCCGCCTATAGTGATCGTCTGGTACATCTCCTTCAGGTGCTCCGAGATCACCTGCAATCAGGTAAAACATTGGTAAGTCGTCAGCGAGCCATTACTCATGTCAACAGGCACTAGCGGACGAGAAGGGGAAATCCCTTCTCTTTGGTGCAATTACAGAACGGTGTTTTCTAGGTGGAGATGTGGAATAACAAACAATCGGACAATGGATGAACCAGACGTTCCAAATCACCATATACCAAAAGGGGACAACAATTTAATAATGTGTTATCATGCTTTATAATACGTTGTTTGACTTTTATACACAATGGAAAAAATTGTACCCCGTAGAACAGCATTCGGAAATTTGCAAAAAAAACATGAGTAATAAGCATGTGCATACATATAGGGTGGACAATTGGTTATTAGAATGGCCACAGAAGGTAACCAGTGTTTCCCCTATAAAACTGAATCTTGGATTTTGGGGTCTGTTTTAGGTTTCAACGTTTTTGTGAAGAACAAAAAAAATATGAAAAATAATTTTTCTGTGAATCCAAAATTCAAAGTTTTGAATTTTGGATTTTGGATTAACAGAAATTAATTTTTTTGTTTTTTTTCTAAAACATCCAATTCCGTCAAAATCCGAAATTAAGCACAAAATCCAAGATTCAGATTCATAGGGGAACACTGATTACCTTTTTGTGGCCACCAATTCCCTATAACTCTGAAACCTTGGAACTCAAAGTTATTACACCAAATATGTCCGGTCATTCAACTCACCAACCTTGAAACCCATGTAGAACTCGTTCAGTCGTTGTTTCCGCAGCGTCTCTTGACGATCCTTGAACTTCTTTCGACGACTCGTGA
>OZ038445.1:26822608-26840108 GCA_964036265.1 Daptonema setosum
TTGCGCGCCAAAAACAATTCTGAGATACAAGAAACCCTGGATAGGCTTACCAACCGGCTTCTTTCTCCTCCAGTTCAGCCTCCTTCTCATCCTTGCCCTGCTGATTAGCCGCCGTCTGCTTGTAGACCTCCTCCTGGCTGGCGATGCGCTCGTCATGCAGAGCCAGTTGCGGCTCCAGACTCTGCAACGATTATACGTTTTTTTCATTATATTTATATATTAATATTTTCATTAAAAAACAAATTATATTCCAAACGTGGATAGCATAAATAACACGTAACATGAGCACGGCCATTTTTTACTGGCCATATCCTGATTTTCAAACTCATTTGAACTCGCGTTTCGTGAGAATTAAAAAAAAGTAATTCTAAATGGCGCGCATTCAAAAACAAGTTTCCGAAAAATAATTATTAAAAAACGTTGTTAGAAAACACCAACGGCCAGATCTCGATTGCAGGTCTTGATGGTGCGTTCGAGATTCTCGACATCCCTGACGGCGGTCTGATGCTGGACTTCGTTCTGTGCCATCGTACGTCGCAGATCGGCTATGTTCTGCTGTTCCGATTCGACGTCGCGCGTCATCCGTTGCAGCTGTAAGGTTTGTCATTGATAAAGACCAGTTTTCTGATCTCCGCCAGTTTTATATACTGACCTATTTTCCATTTAGTTGGTACCAGCCCGTCAATCAGTCACTTAAGTCGGTTAAACATTTAGTCAATCAGGCAGTCATTCAATGAGTCAGACACTGAATCATTCAGTCAATCAGTCAGTCACTCAACCAATCAGCTAATCAGTCAGTGAGTCAATCAGTCAATCATTCAGTAACCAGTCAGTCACTCAACCAACCAGTCAGTCAGTCGGTCAACCAGTCTAAAAATCGTCAGTAAACCAATAAGTCAGTCAATCACTCACTCAGTGTGTCAATAAGTCAGAATTGATGGTCAGGGATAAATTCAATAAACGTATTGAAAATTAACCTCATCGGGTGTGTACAACTTGACGGACTTGCGCTTCTGTTTGAGCTTGAACGGCATGGCACCCGAATACGGTCGACCACCACCGGCCATTCCACCTGAAGTTACGACACATTATCCGATCCATTTCTAATCTCAAATCCAGAATTGTGAATGTACTGTACTTGACGTCTGATCAAAATCCATCTACTCAACCTTTCTTATTTTTATTATTATCTCTCGGCTTGCATGTAACTATCGCAATTAATTTTGTGCTCACATGTATCCAGTCTGATAATTGACCAATAAAGCGATGATGAAGACAATAATAGGAATGAATCTGATCTGATTTATGCCATGAAAAAGAATATAACCAAAACGAGTCAAAACTCCAATACTATTTACGTCATACACAATCTTAAGTACAGTTTTAGAATCATTCATGTTATTGATGAACCTAATTTCGAAATGAAAAAATTTCGAGCGCATTCCATAAACAGAGCGGAACCCATGAAGAAAGTAAAACTGAATAAAAAAGCTGAACAGTATTTTTCTGCAATTCAATTCAAATTTCCCGCGCAAAACCTAACCTCTGCGCACGACGGCACCGTTGTTCTGCGTGACGAATACGAGATCGTGCCGATGCTGGTAGCGGTGATCGGCCAGGATACGACGGGCATCAGCTACATCCTGCAGTAATTACACTCACTCACTCAATCACTCACTCACTCAATCACTCACTCACTCACCCACCCACTCACTCACTCACTCACTCACTCACTCACACACACACTCACTCACTCACTCACTCACTCACTCACTCACTCACTCACTCACTCACTCACTCACTCACTCACTCACTCACTCACTCACCCACTCACTCACTCACTCACTCACTCACTCACTCACTCATTCACTCACTAACATCGGCCACGATGTGATCGCGCATGGCCCAATAGAACACAAAATCGACCCGATCCGCGTACTCCGGATCAATCTGGATTTGGTCGAACAGACGCGGCTTGTTCTCGGGACTGAAATAAAAGAATTTGACGAAATTACAAAAAGGAACAACAACAACAACAATATTAACAACAACATCAACAACCGGCAACAACAACAGCAACTGCTAACATTACTGCTACTAAAACAACAACAACAACAACAAACAGAAAAAAGACAACAATAACAACAACCAACACTTTAAACTGCACCGCAGAATCACGCATCTTCCGATCCCAGCCGTTCTCCAACAGCCGATCCAGACAAACAAAGTTCTGCCGACCTTAAAATTGAAGCCATGCTTACCCCAGAAATATAAAAAAAGTAGCGGATCTTTTTTATTTTTTAGATGGTATCTCTGAATCGGCCGAAAATACATAAAAAGTATCTCATGTTTTCTCGATTGACTCCACATTAAACCTGGTGGCCTGAAAACAACAATTTTGCCCAAATTTTTATGCCAAAAGTGAAAAAATTGACCTCTATCTGCAGGCTTATCCGCTAGATTAACTAACCAAGATTCTTCTCTTTGAGCATGTTGATGATCTGTTTGGCCGTTTCGAAAGTGTCCACGACCAAGTTGTTCAGTGACCCCGCACCGACCGTCGAGACGGCACAGTCGTAGCGTTCGGGTATACAGCCGAGGTCGCCCTGAGAATCGGAAACATTTCAGAATAGCTGGTTCATTTCCTATAAAAAGTAACCGAAGACCATATCATTCGACAGCGTAATGTTTCATCATTTAAAGTAGTTGCATATGTCAACATCATAAACAAGCACTTATGAGCAGAAACCTAAATTTGCACAAAACTCTTCGAACGCGATGAAAACTGGTCTGTCGAGGATTTGCGCCTTTTAGCTAATGTGAAAGATCTGGATACTTGGGTTTATCATAACCGAACACCGACAGACTATACCATCGTGGCATGGAATCACACCTGTCCCAGCTGTGGGTTTTTAGCCACAGTCCGGGGGGGGGGGGGGGGGGGGGGTTAGACTGTGGCTAAAAAACGGACTGTGCTTAAATTTTACTGTGGATAAACGGTACTGTATGTAGCTAAAGAGGAATCGGACTGTGCTTAAATGGTACTGTGGCTAAACGCTACTGTGGCTAAAGAGGAATCGGACTGTCCCTAAAAGCACTCACGTCCACAGTCTATCCCCCCGGACTGTGGCTAAAAACCCACAGCTGGGACAGGTGTGGGGTATCTTGTTACTTACTTTTTTCTGAAAACCTTTTAATTCACGATTATGGAGTTGGGCTTGTTGATTAGTATAATGTCCACATGTAGTGTGGACAGCAAAAATTTTCGATTAAGTTTGAACGTGCGTCAAGATTTGAATGCGCGCCAAAATGATTACGGTGAAAATTTCAGCGTAACGAGAAACTCTGTCAGACAAGTTTTTCGTAAACCCACCAAACGTCCGATGAATCCGCTCAACCTCAGGTCGGCAATGGCTTGCATAATGGCGTTAGACTCACGACTTTCCTGCATCGCCGAGCGAGCCTCGTGCGCCACCCGACGCTTTTCGTCGACCTGAAAGTTTGCCAGCAAATGAGATTCAAATTCAAATTTTGGCGCCAAAATCACGGTTACTGAACGGATTTCATGTGCGGTGTGGTAGTTAACTAGGTATAAATAGTGTAAGACATTATACGTGCGACTGCGACTGCATCGTACTTATGAAAGAACACACCCGTTTCATCAACAACAACAACAACAACACCAATAACAACAAGAACATTAAAAACAGCAACAACAACAACAACAACAACAACAACAACAACACAAATAACAACAACAACAACCAAAACAACAACAAACAGCGTTACTCAAAATATTCAAGGTACAAGCTCGAGGCGCGCATGGGTGCACCAACAGTTTTCTCTTTCTCCGCAATCTGCTCGCGATTCTGCTCGATCTGTTGTGCCATATCACCGACGGCGCGCTGCTTGCGCGGCAGATCCCGTTGCGCCGTGTTCAGTTTTCTGAAAAAGTGAAAAAATTATACACAACATTTTGAAACATTTAACATAACACCGAAGGTAAACAACTACAAAAAATGGTACTTGAATAACTAGAGTTACAGTAACCGGCTGCTGAGTAATCTAGGTATACAGTAAAACGAACGCAGTCTAAAATCATGATGTCAGCAACTCGACACTCCACAGAAAGTATCACAATCCGAAAATTCCACCCAAGTAAGAACAAATTTTGTGCATCCAACACCTTTTTAAACGGATCCCGCTGTTTTCATCAAACAGTTAAAAATATTCAACTTGAACAACATATTTATGAAACTAGAAACCAACTGTTTCAGGTCATCAATGCGTTCATTGAGATTGAACCGGGCGTCCTTGGAGGCCTGCAGCTTCAGGCGTTCACGATTCTCGGCCTCACCCAACAACTTGACGTCGTTGCGCACCAGATCGGTCTGCAAGTTTTTTTTGAAAACTATAATTTTTTTTAATTGGAAGATTTTTTTAAACTGAACATGTTATTGAGTATTTCCGAAAATTCTTTTTTTTTCTACAAAAACCCCTGAACAGATTATAGTAACAAAAACATTATTAGTGTGTTAAAATACTACGCAATCTAATATGATTTTTTTTTCAAAATCTAAATACGCGACAAAATTACCCCGTGAAAAATTGCTTGCACAAAAATGTTCAGGATACCAATCAGAATTTGTTTAAAAAAACAGTTCTATTTCTCGTGAAACCATGGAAATTTTCAGCTGAGCTGTGTGATTAGTTATGTCTTACTTGGCTGCTAGAACTGTTTCTTCCTTGAAAAAATTTCCTAAAAAAATTAATGAAAAAACTGATAATTTTTTTATTTACCAAACACTGATATCAATAAATCCTGAACAGACAACAACAGTGCTTCGAGTAAGTGAATGAGCATAACCTCAGCCTTTCTTTCGTCTTCCACAGCCTTGAGCTCGGCGATCACCTTATCGGCAGCCACCTCTTTCTTCTGCAGTTCTTCCGTGTCCTTACCGACTTTCTCCAGCCCATCTTGCAGCAGCTTTTCCACTTCGACCAAGTCCGACTCGTAGCGCTCGAGCTGGAATGAAATGTCAAATCCGTTATTTTATATTTGGACTATTGGACAGAGCACTGACTTTCCACAAGGATCTGTTCATAAATTGATAGCGAGTACAGTCGTTGAAGACATCAAAAAGAGGAAAAACCATTTAAAGACTGAAAATCCTGTTTAAAAAAATTAACTCAAGATTCGGTCAATGAGACATCAGAATCAGTTTTTTCAGGTATAATATCGCATGTATAGCACCCGTATTTCATTATAACAAATGAATAAGATTTTTCCCAGTCATGATGTGTACAGGCCTGTGTCATTTCATGCCGGGAAATAGTCTTACGACAAAAAAATTTATCTCGGATTGTCGGGACAAAATTCGAATTTGATAGTTTTCGATGTAAAACGTTCTAAACTTATTACATATTTCAATTTTATAATTTTTAATAGAATGATAGAACCGAATTTATTTTTCAGAAACCCAAAATATATACATTTCAATAAAAACATTTTTGAAATAATGAAGAAAGTATTCAATAGGCAGGGAATGAAAATAATAAAATTTATGCGTGGTGAAAATCTTATTCACTGGAAATCCGTCGGTCGTAATCCGGATTTGGTTTTTCTCATAATGAATTACGGAGGCTATTTTGCTAATAACATCATATACACTCGATATAATGTTTTTGAGAAATTGGCCTCGAACAATGTATAGTTATTTTGTACCCCACCCTGTACTACTGCAGTGTCTAAAAACCTCTCATAAAAATCGAAATAAACTAATTGCATTATAAAAATTAAACAAATAGTAAAAAATCAAATAATCGCACCTCCTCACGACACGCGGCAATGTTGCGGTCAATCTTGTCCGGTTTCGTCTCGTTTTCGGTGCGCTGCAATGAAACCAAAAACGTTAATCCACAATCTTGAATTAGAAAAAAATATCATCTCTGAAACAGTACCTTAATGATTTGTTTTGATAATTACTGAAATTCAGGTTTTCAGTGTGATTTGGAGAGAATACCAAGACAGTTGAACAAAAATCATTAAGTTTTCAGTTTGATGTTTTTACAGACTTTGCACCATTTCTCAAAGCAGTATCCCAGTAGTTTTGTTGATAGTTATCAAGACTTAGTTAGTATGCTTAACATAACCGATCGAAAAAAACTTGATTCAGTTCAGTTTACAGTACTTTTCGCCATTTCTGAGCGTTTAGTGAATGAAAATTTTTAAAACGAATTTAAAACGAAATTTAAAATTTAATAATTAATTAAATAATTTAATAATTAATTTAATTTAATACGAATTTTAAAACGAACCGCGCGCTCCTCCTTCTGTTTTTCCTGTTTCTTCTTCTCCAATTTGGACGCCATATTCTTGCGCTCCAGCTTGAAATCGTTGTCCTGATTCGTGAACTCTTTCAGGCGTTCGCCCGACTCTTTGACCGCTTTCTCGGCGTCTTCGGCCGCTCTGAATAATAAAAATTAATTGAATGTTTTAGAATATGTAGGAATTCAATTCATGGAAAAAAAATAATGAATAGAATCAATCAATGAATATAATGAATGGAATCAATGATACGAATTAATAAATGAAATCAACAATCAATCAATATGAATAAATGGAAACAATGATTTAGAATTAATAAATGGAATCCGACTCTTTGACCGCTTTCTCGGCGTCTTCGGCCGCTCTGAATGCCGGAATGCAATCAATGATATGAATGAATGTAATCAACGATTCACAATTAATGAATTAAATGGAATCAATCAATGATATGAATGGATGGAAACAATGAAATGAAATTATTTAAATGAACCAGAAGAGCGAAAAAATTATCAGTTTTCCCTGTTAGTAAAAATATATATAGTGAGTTCAGATGTAAGAGGAAAAACGTGTTCCAAATTTGGACATATTGTACCTGGTGGTACCGCTAAGCTAAAGTAGCCAGAAAAAAAACCGATATTTATAGATTTTCAGATTTTGGATGAACGATAACGTGATCATATCAGATCAGTGAGGATTTTAAGTATGACTCATTCAATAGACAAAATAAATGCACCCACTTTTTCAGTCGTTTCAGCTCATCATTGCGCGTCTTCTGCTTCTGTTTGGTCTCCTCGATCGCCTTCTCCAGTCGGGCATGGTCCTCGTTGAGGCGCGTCAGCTCCTCCTCCTGTACTTCACGCTTCACCGAAAAAGCAGCTCTGGAAGAGAAATTTACTTTAAAAAATAAAAAAGCAGAGAGCAGCAAACATTCCAAATCTGAAGAAAACACTGATAATAATAACATAGACCCACTAGCGGACGAGAAGGGGGGAAAGTATAATTCCCCCCTATTTGGCGATTTCAAAAAGTAGAATTTGTTCTCTAAGGTGTAGGTAAAATGGTCTGAAAACTGGCAATTCCTCCTCTTTGACGAAATTCCCCTCCCTTTGGGAAATTAGCTCGTCCGCCAGTGCATATTAGACCACGAAACCAACTGATCGAGCTGGTAGTTGTAGTTTTCGATGCGGATCTTCAAATTGTTATCCTCCAGAAAGTCGACGGCCTCGTTCTTTTCGCCCTCAATCAGCTTCATGTTCTCTTCGGCGCGTTTCATGCGAGCGAGCTGAATATCAATGGCAATCAGTCAGCAATTTTATTTTATTCTTATTCTTATTTTTACCATTTTCCTCTTTTAAAATTTTAATTTTAATTACCCTAAATAAATTTTTGCTTATTTTACTTTATTGTATTGTATCATGCACATCACGCCACGACTAACTTGTTAGTCATTTTTTGTGCCCTCTTGTCAGTATAAACACTGAATAAAATGACTTGACTTGACAGGCAACCATAGCAGAATAAGTTGCAATCACATGAGTGAGTGAATCAGTACTAGATCCCTAAAAACCAGAACTTACCACATGAAAACTATTTTTTGTTTGTCGATGTTTTTCGATGCTGTGTTGTATTTATTTGACCTATTGTGCCCGATTGGCGCGTCCTTTCCTTATTTGGAAATGAAGGAATACTATCCTATACTATACTCACTCAGTTAAAGTTTGAGTAAAGTCACTAACTGACTCGTCAGTTACTGATTCACTGAGTTAATTAATTAGGTTTTCTTTATTTAATCACCACTATACTCAATTCACCCGTGCTTCATTCACTCACTTATTCGCAGCGAGTAACCTCACTTCACTCACTCTCTAAACTCCAACCTCACCAAAAGACACGACGATTCAGTCCGTCAATCACATATTCCGTCAGTCACTCACTTCAATCTCAATCAATCACTAGGTCCATCACATCACTGACTCATTTACTCACTGACTCACTCACCTCACCTTGCTCACTCACCTCATCTTACTCACTGACTCACTCACCTCACCTTACTCACTCACTGACTCACTAACCTTGTCCTGTCTTTCATCAGCGAGTTCATTAATTCGAGCCTCCACTTTCTCGATGGGTTCCTTGAGTCGGGAGGAGCCGATTATGTCTTCCAGGTATTCGAGCATGCCCTCCTCATTGGGAGTGGCTGCCTTTGGTTTCATTAATGAGATCTGCTCCACTTCACCCTGCAAGTGGACAAGTTTTTGAATTTACTCACTCATTTACTCACTCACGTCAAACCATAAAACAGTTTTTTTTGTAAAGTTGAGTCACAATTAGTTTTATTTTCAAATACCAACCGGGAAAAAAACCTTTAAAACGCGTAACTTCTCTTCTAACTGAATCTGATTATATTATACCCATATTCAATCATTACACAACATGAATCCACGTACTTGTATCAACGAAAGCATCCACATTTGAATTTTTTATTAATCTTATTGCTCTGAATTTGAATGCGCGCCAAAACATTTCGCGCGTGAAAAAGTTCTTCTAGAAACCGTGGATGTGCCGTACCCTATCCAGGGTTTCTTGTTAGTCAAAAACTTTTTGGCGCGCAGTTTGAATTCAAAACTATATAACCTGGAGGATGAGAAACCGATTGTGCTCCAAATCAATGCCGTTCTGGCTGAGCTGACGGCTGACGTCCTTGTAGTCGGCTTTACGTTGATTCAGGTAGTAATTAGACTGACCCGACTGGAACACCGTTCGCTTCACGCTGAACTCCGAGTCGGCCACTTTCGTGAAATCATCCGCGCCCGAGCCCTGAAATAGTACAAGGTATAAAACATAAAAAGACAAAAAAATCCTTCCCGTATTCCAAGTTGCCAATCAATCGTTGTTAAAACGAGTAAAAAGTGACCGATATTATTTTCTTCGTCAAATCGGGCATCAAATTATGCTCTTTTCACTTATTTCCGCGATATTTTTATGCCAAATGTGATACACAACCATTCGAAAATCAGTACACATTAACTCACTAAATAATTTGACCAGCTCCTTGTAATTTTTCATCAGAGAGATCAACAACAGGAGGTAGTGAATATACATATCATATATCTATCTAAGCGATATACATGAATAGTAAATGCTGACTAATATTACTATATGAGCGCGCACACCAGTATGAAACCACATAACAATGACTTGACTGCGGGTACGCAGCGCACCCGTACCTTAATCAAGTAGGCCACAACTAACCGTATCCACGATCTTGGCGAAGAACACGGCCACGGAACAGAAATCTGGTTTGTGCTTGGAGCTGTGGATCATGCCGACCATTTTCTTCGCCCGAACTCGATTCGCCCGAAATCCGAACACAAAAAGCAGCGAATCGATCACGTTCGACTTGCCACTGCCGTTCGGACCAACAATGGCTGTGAAATTCTGAAATTTTTAATAAAAATATTTTTTCAAATAAATGAATGGAAAAGTTCTCGAACAATTGAACAATTGTGAATCCAAAATTTATGGGAATTACTCCGCTCTGCCTCTGCTGAATCGATTGAGTATGCGAATCGAATGGAACGGATGTTGTTTAACATGGGTTGAATTTTTTGGAATCATTTGAAAAAGTTTAAACTTTGATCTAACTAAACATAACTACATAAGTCTACGACCTAACTAAACAATTCTCCAACCTTGTGGAAGGGTCCGAGCGTGTGTCGACCGTAATACGACTTGAAGTGTTCGACCTCGATCTTGGTGATCATGAGTCGACATCCGGTACCATCCAGACTCTGAACGGGTGCCGGGGGTGGCGGGATTTCCGCTTCCAGGAGAGCGCGATCTTCTAGAAACGGAGTTCACTCTTTTAACTACGTGGTTAACTGACTCTTTCATGCCTTTACTCACTCACTCACTCACTCATACTCACTCACATACTTGTACTCGCTCAGTCACTCACTCACTCCTTCCCTCACTTGCTAACTCAATCAACCATTCATTCATTAACTCACTTCCTATTCAATCACTTTCAATTCACTCACTTAACTCACTCGACACGAAGTATCAGAGTCCAAAATTCAATAGTTACAAGTGGGCATGGATTGCCAAAAAAAAAATTAAAAAAAAAAAAAAAAAAAAAAATGAAAAAAAAAAAAAAAAAAATTTGGTCATTTTTTTTTTTTTTTTTTTTTTACAAAGTTTTGAAAATTTGTCTGTAATACGTTAATAAACGTTAATAAACACCTCTGAAGTGTAATATAAAATGTCAGAAGTGTGAGAAAAGTTCTAAAAACACATTGCCCACTAAACGAGGAACACATTTTGTCCCCATTTCATAAATGGGGACAAAATGCCGTCCCAGTCAATATGCTAAGCCGCCAAATGAATTAATTTTTATATTCAGTCATGGCCAGCGCTCACACGTGTCACACCTACACGTGTCAGACATGATGGTGCAAGCCTACGGTGATCTGCTCAATCGCCAGCCCGAGCTAAAGAGCTTCTTGAGATTCAAGTGAAAAAATGACACGTTAACTTGTCCAACCCGGGTAACACCCACTGAACATGATGATTGCATGTTATAGCATACAGCTGTTGGGTTGAGTTGAGTCGCACAGTCGACTACTGTGCATCACCTTCTCTTACATTTGATGCAGCTATGTAACGATTCACAAGTTGGAGTAGTTAACACTACAACTTTTCACTTGAATTCCAGGCAGTTCTTTACCTTACTTTAATCAATTATTCCTTACGAGTTTGGGCTCAAAACTGTTATCTAAGTCATCAGAATCATTAAATAAATCTAAATGAGTACCCTACTGATGATTTGGGACATGTATGGTCGATCCTGAATGAATACCAAAAATTTGTAAAAAAAAAAAAAAAAAATGAATAAAAAAAAAAAAAAAAAAAAAAAAAAAAAAAAAAATGTGTGAATTTTTTTTTTGGCAATCCATGCAAGTGGGGGAACCTCAAAAAACAAAATCTTGACACTTATTATATCAGTCCGTTTGGGAAACTGTATTTTCACCATGGTTAGTAGTAGTAGTCCATTTCGAAAATATCACAGTAAGCTCTGTAACGAAGCAACTACAAAAAGTCATTCAGTCAGTCAGCCGTCAGTCATACAGTCAAAGTCAGTCAGAACTCTTACCTTCAGTGAGTCCGTCAGCACCATCACCCGCCCGATGTTGGTCGTTATCATCGCCATCCTCCTCAGCCATCGTTGCATCGCCCCGGAGCACGCGACGGCCACCAGCCGGTTCATCTGGAGTGAGGGAGTGATGAGAAGAAAAAGAGTGGGTTAGTGAGTGAGTGTGTGGAGAAGAGAACGAGTGGGTTAGTGAGCGAGTGACTGAGTGAGTGGGTGAGTGCGTGATAGCAGTGAGTGAGGTGAATGAGGGAGTAACTATGTTGAGTAAGGGAGGAAATGAGTGATTGGTTGAGTGATTAGATGAGGGAGCGGAACACTGTAAAAAGTAAGTGAAGTAATAAGAATAAGTGATTAAGGAGTGAATGAGGAGAGAATAAAAGCGCACACAACAAATTGTTTTTTAAATTTGAGCTGAATTTTAAATGTTGAATTTTTTATACTTTTCTCTGTAAGCAGGGGTGGGCCGGGTTTTTTGGCGTTTTGCAGGGGTGGGGGTAGAGTTTTGAAATCTCAGATTACCCCCCTCACCCCGAAAAGTGGGGGGGAGGTCGAGTAGGGGGGGGGGGTAAGGTCGGGTAAAGGGGGGTATAAATTTTTTTTGCCAAAAAAACCTTGTTTTTTGCTAAAAAAAATCTTTTATTACAAGGTATAAACATCACATATACCGGTTTTTTTCAGGTTTTAACCAAGAAAATTGACCCATAAAAATTGTGTTTGTTCGAAAAAAAATTCGAAAAATAAGCCTCAAAATCGAGGTTTTGAGGCCGATTTTCTCAAAAAATTTCGAGTAGGGGGGGAGGGGGTAGGCGACCTAAATTTTTGTCTAGGGGGAGGGGGTAGGCTACCCGCCTACCCTGAAAAGTGTGGGGGTAAACCCCCTAACCCCCCCCCCCCAGCGGCTCACCTGTCTGTAAGCATTGCCCTTGTCCAGCCTACCAACCGTTATCCGCCTGTTCGTTCTCATCCTCCTCCATTTGGTCGTACACGTCGGCTGCCGGTCGCGGCTGACGTTGCTGACCAGCGTTTCGATTGCTCACCTGCGGCTGATCTAAAGAGAAAAAATGTCTAAAAAATGTGCAATGCATAGCAGTTTGAAAAACGAACGAGAGAATAAACTTTCCAAGTAGATATAAAAACACAAGTTACGAAAGTCCTGCATATAATTTAAACTGAAGAGTGGAGTGGAGATGTCAAAGATATGGACCCAGAAAACTTGTTCTGAATTAACTAAAAATCACTAGCGGACGAGAAAAGAATAGAAAAGTGGAACTCCCCCCCTCTTTGGACTTCCAAAAAAAGTATACTTTGTAGTTTGTTCTTTAAGGTGTTGGTGAAATGGCTTCAAAACTGTAAACTCCCCTCTCCTTTTGGAGAATTCGCTCGTCCGCCAGTGAAAAAAATAATAATAAACCCGACCTTCACCGTCCTCATTATCATCAGATTGGCTGACAGTCGGTGCCGTCGCCGCACCCTCATCGCCATCATCATCATCGACCACCGCACGGCCGCCACGACGCACCGCACCCTGGGTCTTCTTGGCCTTGTTGCGAGGCGGTGACTCCTCTATACCGAGTGGTCGGAACGACTGAAAATGTTACACATAATAAATTTGTGAACGCCGAAATTCAATGAATTCCTCTAAAAACTACACATGACTTTTGTTCGATAAATGACGCTGGCAGAGTTCTGGCGGAAAATTCCGCTGTTCCGTCATGACAGAATACCGGTATATACGAACCACTGGCGGACGAGCTAATTTCCCAAAGGGAGGGGAATTTCGTCAAAGAGGGGGGAATCGGCAGTTTTCAGGCCATTTTAGCTAAACCTTAGGGAACAAAATCTACTTTTTGAAACAGCCGAAGAGAGGGGAATTACAACCACTTTCCCGCCCCTTCTCGTCCGCTAGTGCTCCAAAGGGGAATTTCTTCAAAGATGGGGGATCAATTGTCTTGTGATGTGACACTAAAAGATTCCATAACATTGTATTTCACAGTGTATCGTCAGCATTCTACGTTAAATAGCCTGGTTTAGCTGGTTAATAAACTTTTAAAGCCAATAACAATGAACACTGGCGGAAAACCTAATCCTCCAAATGGAGGGGAATTTCGTCAAAGATGGGGGAATTGGCAGTTTTCAGGTCATTTAACCTACTCTTTCGGGAACAAACTCCACTTTATGAAACCGCAAAAGAGGGGGAGATTCCACTTTTTCTTTCTTCCCTCGTCCGCTAGTGATACGAACAAAGGGAGTTTTTTGCAGTTTTGAGACGTGAATTACGAGATTCTAACCAATATTAATATAAAGTATCTGTATCTGTATCTAAAAAATTTTTAGATACCATTTTTTTGTATCCAAAAATATATTTTGGTATCCAAAAAATTTGTATCTGTTTAATAAAAAGTATCCAAAAAAGCTTCGCCGAAAATCGGTAACGTGTATAGGATAGTCATTTTTTTCGGTGAACGAATTAATAAAAAGTATCTGTATCTGAAATTTTAGCATATTTTCAGATACTTTATATTAATTAAACAAAATGTTTCAATTTTGTCGAAGTATCCAAAAAATTAATTTGTATGGGGGAATTAATAAAATGTATCTGTATCTAAACATAGTTTAAATGATGTGCAGGTGTTACGACAATTACGGTAAGGGATTTTAATTTAAAAAAAACGTTACGGTAAATTACGGAAAATTACGTCGGTAAATCTATGTTCCGGAAATTCAAAAATAATGTAGGAATGATTATTGATTTAATTGTTGGTTAATTTCGTAAAATGTTATTATTTTATTTCAGGTTTAAATCGCAAAATGGAGACGGAGGCATTGTTATAAGCGGATCCGTAAAAATCGGATTTTTATAGACCGGATCGTTTTTTAGCGGAACTGTACCCAGCGGATTTTTTCACTTCCGGATATTTCAAAGTATAAAATCGGAAGTATAAAAATCGGAAGTGTTAAAATCGGAAACGTCAGAAGCGGAACTTTAAAAAGCGGAACCGTCAAAAGCGGAACTGTTATGAAAGCGCCCTTCATGAGTGGAAAACCACGCTGGACACCTCCGCTTCGCGGTGCTAACGGTCCAAGGCGGGGGCATAAAACTTAGGTTTCAGTGTAGGCTTAGGCTTAGGCTTAGCCTTTAGAGAAGGGCTCGGGCGCTACGCGCCCAAGCCCTTCCCAAACCCTAAGCCTAATCCTAAGCCTAAACTGAAAACTAACTCTTAGCCTCATACCCGGCGATCTCGCTTAGAACGAACAGTCTGTGCTAGAGACTAAGCCGAAGCCTAATAAACAATGAAATAGGCCCTCCAAATGTTGATAGCAAAAAATATTAACTTCACCGAGTTCCGCAAAACCAATTTCCGGAATTTAAGGTTGCGCTGTCGTAAGTTCCGCTGAAAACACATCCGCAAAGAACGGTTCCGGAAACAAAATATCCGTAAATAAACTTCCGCTGGCAAGACTTCCGCTTTTAATAAATCCGATTTTAACAGTTCCGATCAGAGGTGGGCCGCAGGGGGGGGGGGGGTTTACCCCCCCCCACTTTTCAGGGTCGGCGGGTAGCCTACCCCTCCCCCCTAGACAAAAATTTAGGTCGCCTACCCCCTCCCCCCCCCCTACTCGAAATTTTTGAGAAAATCGGCCTCAAAACCTCGATTTTGAGGCTCATTTTTCAAAATTTTCTGGCTGTAAGAATTTTTTTTCGAAGAAACACGTTTTCTGGGTTAATTTTCTTGGTTAAAACTTGAAAAAAACGGTATATGTGATGTTTATACCATATAATAGAAGATTTTTTAGCAAAAACAAGCAAAAAACAAGCGTTTTATGCGAAAAAAAATTTTTTCTACCCCCCCCCTACCCGACCTTACCCCCCCCCCCCCACTTTTCGGACAGGTCGGGTAAAATGGGATTTTCTGTCGGCTACCCCCCCCACCCCCTGCAAAGTGCCAAAAAACCCGGCCCACCCCTGGTTCCGATGAAAAAAAATCCGATCCATACAGTTCCGCTAACAAACATTCCGCACATAACAGTTCCGGAGAAAAGACTTCCGCTATTAAACTTCCGCAAACGAACGATCCCTATTATACAGTCCCGTAGATATGGGTACACCTTCATGGAACAGTTTATCATCATCGACTATAGTGAATATATACATGATTAGCAAGTTAAGGGACAGTCAGAATTTGTGTCCCTGCAAAGGCTCTCTTCAGTCAGTCACGTGACTTCCCGTGACTCAATAATTTATCCAAAAAATTTTGTATACCTTATATAGAAAAAACTGTATCCAATTATTTATGGATACTTTATATAGCTATATGTATCTAATAACACAATAACACTTTCTGGATACACCGTTTTGGATACAAGTTTTAAAGTTTTTGGATACGGATACCGATACATTATATTAATTCTGGCTGTGGCTGGTTTTTGGATACATTTTTTTTGGATACGGATACATTATATGAATACTGATTCTAACCGTGCTGGCACTGGCGGTATCTTCGTCATCACTCAATTGTCTTCGTCCTTTCTTTGCTGGCACTTGACGGCGTCGAGGTTGCTCCTCTTCGGTCGGCTCCGGGCTGCCTGATTTTTTTTCAATAAACAATAATTATTGAAAACGGGATCGTGTGAGTTGTGACGACGATAATAAGGTAATTATTCAAATTAGGATTAGATAATATAACCGAATTCAACAAATTAGGTATCTGGTTGAGTTTTGAACACTAACTGGGAGGTGAGGCAGACGGCTCGGGTTTACGGCGGCGCGGCATATCAATATTTCGTTGAGACGAAAATAGCTTTTCGAATTTTGAATGGCGACTTCCGACTTTTATTTAGCTATTTAACCAGCTGGCGGCTCTCAAGATTATTGCCACCGCCCTGAAAAAATCTTATCATAAAAAAATTCCAAGAAAAAAACTGGTATTCATTTATTTTCCTAATTTTAAATTAATTTTAAATAAAAACTAAAATAAAAAAAAAATAAAAAAATAAAAAAAATTTGAATGCGCGCGCAAATTTTTATTCTGAAGTTAACGAATACTCCATCGATTGAATAAATTATTCGTTCATTCATTCATTCATTCATTCATTCATTCATCCATTCATTCATTCATTCATTCATTCAATCATTAAGTCATTCCTTCATTCATCCAATAATTGATTAATTAATTAATTCATTCATTCATTGATTCATCCATTCACTATTCATTCATTCATTCACTCACTCTTAGTCGAAAATCATGAAGTCTTTTCGATTTAGTAAGGCTTACAAATTTTCTTTGCATCTGAATGAAAAAAAGTTACAATATATTTTTCTTACAAAACAGTTTAGTGTGGAGTGTCAACATGATCGACAACAGTATCAGCTAAAATGAAGAGCATAAAATGAAGAGTATTCCAGTTGGTCCATTACACTGGCGGACGAGCCAAACCTCCAAAGGGAGGGGCATTTTCCCAAAGAGGGGGAATTGGCAGTTTTCAGGCTATTTTACCTACACCTTAGGGAACAAATTTTCCTTTTTCAAAACACCAAAGAGGGGGGAATTCCACTTTTCCCTCCCCTTCTCGTCCGCTAGTGGTCCATTAGTCCAATACGATCGAATAATCCTGGGGTTACTGGCCGACCACAGAATGGATAAGCAGCGAATCATAAAATCGACTAGAATCCGTGCGAGTAAGTGTGTGAGTGAGTGAGTGAGTGAGTGAGTGAGTGAGTGAGTGAGTGAGTGCGAGTGAGTGAGTGAGTGAGTGAGTGCGAGTGAGTGAGTGAGTGAGTGAGAATATTCAGCCAACTTTCTTAGACAGCACGGTAATCTTCTGTTTTATTTAATTTTGACAAGAACCTGTAACATTTGAACACGATAAATCAGGTTGATCGGACAATACACGAAATTGATAAGACAGTAAGTTTGCATAATAACAGATCGAACAAATAGGGAACATTTACATATATACCAAGTTAAGCGAGACAACTTTCAAAGTAAGTAAGGCAATAGTTCGAGTATTTAATGGATCTC
>OZ038445.1:26845683-26855683 GCA_964036265.1 Daptonema setosum
TTCGACGTTCACCACCAGCGGTCGCACTTTGAGGTGTTCGAGCACTGCTCCATCTGTTCTAAGGTATTCGTCCATCAACTGAAATGAAAGAAATCACTAGTTATCTCCTAGTCCACACGATTGGACACTTCTCTCAAACTTTGAACTCGCTCTTGCATGACGGACCTCGTACGAGTGTGCGATGGTCCTCTTGATGTCATGTCGTCTGTTCATGGCTGTGTCGGCGTACTGCTTCTCAAGAAATTCCTGCAGTTGAGCGCAGTTGCGCTTCTTGTATCCTTGCGCACGTCTCACGTCGGTTTTCAAGAAGTACCAAAAAGTCTCGATCGGATTCAGGTGCGAGTGGTTCGGTGGCATGCGGAGCAGAATCACGTCGTTGGCTTCTTTTGCCACGATGTCGGACTGAAATGTAGATTTTAGTAAAAATGTACGTGAGTGTGTGGAATCTCATGCTCAAAATGAAAGCTCTTTTGAGCATTAACATTATCAATCTGTTCGAGTTATTTTGTTAACAAACTACGATGTTTTGAAAGTAAGAAAAACCAACCGTGTATGGCTGGGTGCGACGATATGCCCTAATAGCCTGCGCTATTTCCTTGGCTTTCTTGTTCGCCAGCACATAGTCAGGCATGTGCGTCTGGACCCACGGGATCATTGTGGCCAAATTCCACTTGACTGGTGCCACCGGTTGCTAAAAATGTTTCCCTGTGAATGGATTAACTGCAATGCTGACTTGCCAAAAATCATTTGCTCAATATGAAAATATCGTTTTGTAAAAGAGGATAAAACTCACCCGCACATTGTGATAAGAGGCATTGTCCATAACAACGACGGACCCCCTTGGAATCTTTTTACAGGCACCACCCAGCCACGGGTTGAACAGAGCCTCGCTCATGTTCATATGATAATCAGCATAAGCTGCTATATCTGCCTTATCATCATCTTCCGTGGGGTCCCCGTTGTTATGGACGCCGCCCCTATCATTGTTTTTCTCCTTTTCTGCCTTGGATTCGGGAGCCCGTTCCCGCGTTCGACGAGAATCTGAAGAACTTAGTGAATGTTTTTTTTTATAAAAATGTACTCGTTTACAGACGTGAAAGGCGAAAGTCTCATTATAATAAACTTTTCACGTACCTGTCGCACTTTTCGAGTTTTTCTCCTTTTCTGCCTTGGGTTCGGGAGCACGGTTCCGCGTTCGACGAGAATCTAAAACTGTTAGTAAATGTTATTTTTTCATAAAAATGTACACGTTTACAGACGTGAAAGGCTAAAATCCTATTATAATAAACTTTACCTGTCGCGCTCTTTGAATTTTTCTTTTTTTCTGCCTTCGAATCAACTGCGCCTCCCCGCTCGCCACGAGAACCTAAAGTGATAATTTTTTATTTGTAATTCGCTTGTTTTCCTGGGCTATGTCTTCTCGACTTGGGTATGGAAAATATAAAAGACTAGACCTGTTGGCGTGTTTTTCTTCTTTTCTGCCTTCCTACGTTTGCCGACCGGTCGTACCCATGGTGCCACAACGCCCATCTCCGCGGATATGAGCCCGTTTATCATCATGCGTGGAGCTGTGTCTGTAATTGTAGAAAATAAGAAAGTCACTTCATTGATAATTGTAATATCCGCATGAAATGTCTTTGTTTCTGCTGTTGTTTTCCTGCTTACCTTTGGGCACTCGAACGCACGTTCCTCGGATGTCACTACCTGGACGCAGCATCTCTGCAGCTGTGACACGCGGGTCAGTGAGTGTCTTGCCCTTGGGAGGTCGGTAGGGATCCTCCCAGGTTTCATCCTAAGCATTTATAAAAATTTTACCTTCCAGTTTTTATCGTATTGCGGTAGAGAGAACTATGTACTAATAATGCAATGGAATACAATTTGTATCATAAAAACCAATAAGTAAGTGTAAGGGTAGTGCGGCAAACCTGCCAGTGAATCATGCGCCCTTCGGCGATGTACTGTTTCAACTGTTGGATGAATTTCATTCGTGTGCGGACCACCTCCTTCGATGCATACGCATTCTGCATTTTGTCGGAGTGTTTCATCTGGACGAAACCCAGTGTATCTTTCAAGATCTTGACCATCGTAGACGGACCGACTGGGATGGTTTCCCCCATTTCCTCCTGCAATCATTGTTGTTAGTTATTAAGGAAAGTTGGGTAAAGGATTATCTAATAGCTTGATAGTAAAACATTTACTCTGATATCCTAATAATTTAATCACTGGAATACTACGGACAATCTGTATGTATAAAATGATTACTTATTTTCTTTACAAATTGTAAAAAATAAGCCAACTTTCATGGCTGCATATATGCTCATGTAAGTAGGCGGAACATTGGCATTGAAGAACCCTCGGTGCACTAGCTTCCTGAGCGCGATCAGCCCGAACTCATCCACTTGCACCCTTTTGTTAACACCGCTCCGCTCGTGCAACTTGACGTGAACCCCTCCCAGATGCATGCGCTTACGATGGCGTTCTGAACATTAAGCGTATGTTTATATGTTTTTGTGTCAGCTTCGAATGAATCTCATTTTTAACTCGCTGCAAACCTCTTGCTTTTTGAACTGTCCGGTTGCTCCGAAAACCGAGTCGTTTTGCAGTCATAGACGCCGCTAGTGTTGGTTTCACTCCTCGGTCGATGTCGAATTGCATTGAGTTTGCAATCATTTCATCCCGGGTGCCGTTTTCTCTTGTTGACCAGTGCTGGCGTTTACGAGCCGTTTGCATGTCCTTAAATAAATTTGCGATCCACTCTGAAAGTTCACTCTCATAAATGTTCACTCTTTGTTAATAATTGGTTGTATGGACTGTTGTTCCGTGCCGTGATGTTAATCAAGTATCTCAAAATCAACTGTTTGCATTGCACATAATAATTCTAACCTGTTGGTGCTTGCGCTTGCGGTCAGCCAACTGCTCCGGTGTCAGCACTTTACTGCCCCGATCACGTTTAAGATGGACACCAAGTTTTGCATTCTGTAAAAATATTCTTGCTGACTTGACTTGAATAGTTATCATCATGCCATTTCATTTGTTTCACAATAGTTCAATCATACTGTTCTTCCATGTTAGTTAGGTTGATTGATTGATTTTCATAAAATAAATCCGAAGTAACCTGTTCAGTGATTCGTGAACTGGAGCTGATCGCAGGAACTCGACTCTGGAATATTAAATTGGTATACATAAAACTAGTGTTTTTATACCATAACTTATGTGATTACATTATTTATATATTCTTAAGCTCAGCTCTCACGAAGGAAATTGTTGTTGAAAAAAACCACCTGTCTTTCCATGGGTTCGATGCTATTCGCTGGTGAATCAATCAGCTGAGGTACCTAAACAAAAACGAAAGAATCCTTACGTTGAAGTTGAACCATACTGTTTCTTTGATTGTGTTAGATGTAATGGATGAAAAAAGTTAAACCTAAAAAATACCTGTTTAATAGCTCCTGAACCTGAGCTGGTCACAAGAACTCGACTCTGAAAATATGTGGCAAATTTCAACTGGCTTATTTTTTGCCTTGAAATCATTATATTACAAGTGTGTATGTCTGTTTTTCCAACATTATGCCCTATTTAACTTTTACCGGTCTTACTAATGATTACCTGTCTTTCCACTAGTTCGATCCTATTCGCCAGGGAATAAGTCTGCTGACGCTGAGGAACCTAAAAAAATTAATGTTCCTTCAGTTAAGCCTTACTGTTTCTTTTCATTGTGTTAGACGCTATGGATGAATAAGAAATAACCTGTTCTGTTGCTCCTGAATCTGAGCTGGTCACAAGAACTCGACTCTGAAAATATGTGGCAAATTTTAACTGGCATATTTTTTGCCTTGAAATCATCTGATTTAATAATAGTATGTCTGTTTTTCAAAGATTATGACCGATGAATTCATAATTATTACCTGTCTTTCCACAGGTTCGATACTATCCTGAAGCAATATGCGCTTCCTTTGTGACGCAAACCCCGATCCCTGAAACGTCCATTTGGTATTTCCAGGCTGTTTAATACAACAACAAAAAACACATGACCCAATTTGACTTTCTGGCTGGTATGTATTCGAACTCAGCCGCAGTCACAATAACCGGTTAAAATTGAGAATTATAATGATTAATTGTTTTGACAAACCTCGAGTTTGTCCGTGAAGCTGGAGTTTATCGGTCTTTTACTTCCCGACTGTATCAGAGTATCCTCTCTCGTGAACTGGAAATTGAAGTGGGAACTCAGTATCATACTAAGATTGAGATTCGTCTATTAACAGAAGTCTTTAGTTGATTTTTATAAAACAAAAACTTTGGTCGACCTGTGTTTTTTTTGGTTTCGAGACTGGAAACAACGAAGTTAGAGCCATGCGTGGGCCGTACCGTTTTCTCAGGTCGTTGTTCTGTAAAAACGTTTTTATGCTGGTACCATTCCATCTTGCCTACAACCCAACCTCTTTGTCAGCATCCTTAACTGGGTCCACGACAGTGAGAGCCTTCCTTTGTATCTGTAACAATTACTGAATGACAGGAAAAATGGGATTGGGTGAGTGACCTCTACGAGTTTCCCTTAAGATCCTCCCACCTACAATCACCCTGGACCACTAAGAAAACTCAACCTATGACAAAGAATTAAATTTCAAAAATTTATAGATCAATCAAAGTTCTACCCCATATTCCAAGCCAACCAAGACCCGAAAACAGGAAATTTTTTCACACAGCTATAAAATACACTTTACTTGCTTTGATCATTATAATATATTTTTTCATGCGATCGAAACATTTTATACTTTCAGGCACTCCTCTCGAGCGGCCTGCAGCGATTTGTACAAATCCGTCATCAGTAATCACCACGTACGGCGGACCCGCCTCATACGGCAGACCCGAGCCACAGCGATAATTTAAAATAAATATAAATGCTGTCATTTATTCCAAGCTTTTCGTGACTAATGAACTCCAAGCTTTTCGTGATTATAGTCGAAAGTTCTAAAAAAATATGACAGCATATTACATTTAATTTTCGGTGATATTGAATCCTAAATGGTTTGTTCTTTGCGGAAGCCGGTCTATTACATTATCCAACTGTAGCAAACTATTGTTTTTTTTACATTTAAAATTGTCGAACCTTTGCTAACGCACTGCTTATTTTACTGTTGTTGGTATGTAAGCTGCGTTGGATTTCGCCTTGTATGCGATTGAAACAGCGACGTTTTCTTCTCGGTTCCTCCCCATTGATGCTGGCCATCTGTTAAATAACGCTGATATCACGAGTGTAAATAAAGAATGAAGAATTGTGGTAAATAAAAATAAAGGTGCGTGCGTGGTGCATAAAAATAAAGGTGCATGTGCATACAGAATCTGCAAGCGATTGACTGTAGATATCGGTGTAAGAAAGATGCGGTTTATGTTTCAATCCGTCAATGTCAAAATCTTTTTATTATAAAACTAAGATTTAAGCATCTTTATTAGACCGTTATCCTGATGCGAAGCGAAACCAATGCCAATCTTTAGGGAATTGTTTTATTACAGAAGTTTTATATCAAAGAATGCCAATAATAGTTAACATAAAGTTTTTCAATCACCGTTTCATGACTTCAGAGTAAACTGTAAAACATAATCAAAGGCAGTAAGTCATTATATGTTTATAAAGCAGCAAATCATCAAATATAAAGCAGGAAATCAATGTCGTCGCAACCACGTTTTTCTTCTTTTCTGCCTTCCGAACTCGACTCTGAAAAAGGATAAGGGTGATTATAAGAAAAATTTAGAAACGAGAAGTTGTTCACAAATCAAGATTATTACAAATCATGATTACCAACAATATGGAAAGTGATTACCAACAATATGGAAAGAAAACTGCATAACATGCCATCATTGGAAACAAATTAATCAATTATTATGTAACCTGTCTTTTCAAAACCGCGTCAAGACACCGGACACCTACGACAGCCAACTCCTGCTAACGCACAGCCGGGAATCTTAAAAGCGTAACAGATTAAGTGCCGTGATTCGCAGACATTCTTTAATTGAGTTTTATCTATGCGGTAAGAATCAACTTCAAGATAGCAACTTCGATGATACAATTCGCTCGACTGCTACATGTTACAACACTGTCGGTTCACGCTCCGGTGAGATTTCATTATTCATCTTTTTTAACATGAAACATCAAAATAACGTATTCTATATAAGCACAGGCAATAAAAATCGTATGCGAAGTACATATTTATGGCGATCTGATTTAGACGTCTTAAAAACTCCAAAATTTAACAAACATTGAGATCATCCGACGGGGTCGAACAGGAGCCAACGTAGCCGTGATGCCGGTGGTCGATCACGGCTGGAAGACAGGCTTCCGGCGGCATGCGAACCCGGGTGTATTGATGAGCGGATGCAGGTATCTTGAAATATTTGATAGGTAAAATTGAAACAAGAAGAAGAATATCTTAAAGAATTCATTAACAGTGCAAGTTCAGTGTTTTCCATAGCGTTAGAAAACTGCTCGATATTCCACTGGCGGACGAGGTAATCCTCCAAAGGGACGGGGAATTTTTCAATGAGGGGGGAATCGGCGGGAATAAAGCCATTTTACCTACATCTTAGGGACGAATTCTCCTTTTTGAAAAGGCAAAAGAGAGGGAATTCTATTTTTCCCTTCCCTTCTCGTCCGCTAGTCCGGTAGCCGAATGTCACTCAAATACAAATATACAAGTATTTTAACGGCAATTTAGACTTGTAGTACAAGTGTGATTCATGTGTTAACATTATCAGGGGCTGAACAATATATAAGATATAACCAAAACCCCAGCATACAGGAAAGTTCATAAAACGAATTATGAAGAAAACTAACGTTACGTCTGCACCAGCTGCACCAGTTGTAGAAAGGTCGCACCGCCGGACTGGTTAGTTACCCAAATGGTGGGATTTTAGGGTTTAAACTGAAAACCAATTATGTTTTCCACAATTATTATTTTTAAGAAATAAAAAAATATAAAAATGAATTTTTTTTCTCGTTATTTCTAATTCCGGTCAGTGTAAAGTTGTAGAAAACTTTTTCGGTGATAACCCTCGTTATCTCATAGACTAAAAATAACGTTGAAATATCGATGCATCTATCGTTTTTTGTCTGAATTAGACTTTATTTATTTATTTAATCTGAATTAATTGCGTTCTCTAACAATTTCACCCATTGTGCCTCTCATCCTGCGTCTCAGCTGCCACCCTTATGACGCAAACTCATGCCAAGTTTTTTCGCACTAGATTACTCGGTCCCTTAATTGACAGAATTTCGGAGTGATGGAAAGGTTTTACACACAAAAAAGTTCCTAAAAAAAGTCTTAATCAAAAAATTCGACTATAATTGTTTCATTCATTCCATGACGACATCAGTGTTCTTCCCATCATTCTGAATAGTCAAAGGCCGGATATGCGCGTATAGAATATGTTTTCCTAGCTCATTGACTGACTGACTGACTGACTGACTGACTGACTGACTGACTGACTGACTGACTGACTGACTGATTGACTGACGGACTGACTGACTGACTGAAAGTCGAAAGACCGTGAGTTCGTGAAAGGCAACATTCAACTTAATTGTTTCATTCATTCCATGACGACATCAGTGTTCTTCTTAAAAAAATCTACCCACCCTACTCGACCTTACCCTCCCCCCCCCCCCACCCTAAAAAACGCGAAAAAACCCGGCCCACCCCTGCATTTAAGGCAGCATTTAGCCTACCTTCACGGGGTGGCGATGTAATGGCGACCACTTCGTCGTCTACTTCCGATTTATCCTTGGATTTGTCGATTGGAACGGCGATCACAGCTGTCTTACTCGGCACGCAACGGCAAGCCATCTCATTTGATCTAAAAATATTTTTTTAACCAGGGGAAGGCCGCTGGGGGGGGGGGGTAACCTCCACTTCTCAGGGCGGTCAGGTAACCTCCCCCGAGACAAAAATGTAGGTCGCCGACCCCCCCCCCCCCCCCCCCCGGCACAAAATTTTCAAGAAAATCGGCTTCAAAACCCGATTTTGAGACTTAAAACCTCGGTTTTGAAGCTCATTTTTCAAAAAGTTTTGGCTGTGAAAATTTATTTTGAACAAATATATTTTCTGGGTCAATTTTCTCGGTTAAAACCTGAAAAAACCGGCCGCTTCATGTTATGACCTGAAGTTAGATGAACAAGACGAAACCATATTAACGTAACAAACCTGCGAGGGCTTGCTGTTGGGCTCGAAGGGATCGCCGGGAAGTACATGCCAGTGATCGAACACGCACTGGGGGAAAGCCTGACCGCCCGTATTCGATCGCAGATCAGCAGTGAAACCGAGCCATTCGTTTACGGGCAAGTAGGCCTTGACCATGAACATGGGCGTACCAGCCACCTGCATCTCCTCGAACACGTGACCACGACGACGATTGAGTACACCGTAGATACCACCGACGGCTTGCTGAAATACAACAAACCATTAATTCAATCATAAGATATGTAAATTAACAGGGTTGGGTAAGGGGGTTTACCCGCCCCCCCCCCCCCCCGACTCGGAATTTTCGTGGAAATCGGCTTCAAAACCCGATTTTTTTACGTTTTCTGGGTCAATTTTCTCGGTTAAAACTTAAAAAAACCGGTTCATGTGATGATTATTCCTTATAATAGAAGATTTGTTTTAGCAAAAACGAGCAAAAAAACAGGACTTTCATGCGAATTTTTTTTTAACTCGAAAAAACACAAAAAAACTCGAAATCGAGAAGGGGGGCTGGTGGTACGGGCCGAAAAACGTTTGGGTGTGCCTTTTGCCCCCCCCCCCCCCTTTCACAGCCTCAACAAGGCTTAAAGTTAACGACTAAAATCGTGCTAACAGCCTCCAAATACCACTAAAATTCATAAAAAAAAATCAAATTAACCTTTGGTAATCGGATAGCCATTTGCCTTTAGTCATCGATCTGCTGTGCGTTTGTCACGGGCAATGCGACAATTTGGCGGGTCAAGTAGATAATTCTGCAGGGAACACGAAATGAGAAGTGACGTGGTGAGGAACTGAACTGTTGAAAAAAGGCCAAAATGCCTCAAATTAAAAATAAATAAATTCCGAACTAGGTTCTTGAATGTCGTTTGTTGTCAAAAAACAATACCGTAATTTCCATAGTGAACATCTGATATTACGGTATGTTGTTTTTGTGCTAATAAAAATTTAGCCAACATTAAAATTATGTAAAAAAAACTTGTTCGGTGATAACCCTCAACATTTCATTCATACAAAAATAACGTTGAAATATCGATGGATTTATCGTTTTTGTCAGAAATCGACGTTTATTTATTTATTTAATCTGAATTAATTGCGTTCTCTAACAATTCCACCCATTGTGCCTCTTTCTCATCCTGCGTCTCAGCTGCCACCCTTATGACGCAAACTCATGCCAAGTTTTTTCGCACTAGATTACTCGGTCCCTTAATTGACAGAATTTCGGAGTGATGGAAAGGTTTTACACACAAAAAAGTTCCTAAAAAAAGTCTTAATCAAAAAATTCGACTATAATTGTTTCATTCATTCCATGACGACATCAGTGTTCTTCCCATCATTCTGAATAGTCAAAGGCCGGATATGCGCGTATAGAATATGTTTTCCTAGCTCATTGACTGACTGACTGACTGACTGACTGACTGACTGACTGACTGACTGACTGACTGACTGACTGATTGACTGACGGACTGACTGACTGACTGAAAGTCGAAAGACCGTGAGTCCGTGAAAGGCAACATTCAACTTAATTGTTTCATTCATTCCATGACGACATCAGTGTTCTTCCCATCATTCTGAATAATCAAAGGCCGGATATGCGCGTATAGAATATGTTTTCCTAGCTCATTGACTGACTGACTGACTGACTGACTGACTGACTGACTGACTGACTGACTGACTGACTGACTGACTGACTGACTGACTGACTGACTGACTGACTGACTGACTGGCTGACTGGCTGACTGACGCTGAATTACAAAAGCTACCCCTTTTCTCTT
>OZ038445.1:26860683-26884984 GCA_964036265.1 Daptonema setosum
AAGGCACGCATCCAAATTTCAAGTTCAATTTCAAATTTCCCAATCCACCATGAATGCTTTAGTTACTTCTGCATAGGCAGTCCCAAGATTTCGCCTGTTTTTGTCAGCGTGAAATATGAACTCAATCTCACGGTATATCGCCTATCCAGGGGTTCTTGTTAGTCAAGAACTTTTTGGCGCGCTGTTTGAATTCAAATCTGTTTTGGCGCGCATTCAAATTTCCAATTCAGTTTTTTAATCCACCATGAATGCTGTAGTTATTTCAGCATCGGCAAACGCAAGATTTCACCTGTTTTTGTCAGTGTAAAATATGACCTCAATTTCACGGTATATCGCCTATCCAGGGGTTCTTGTTAGTCTAGAACTTTTTGGCGCGCAGTTTGAATTCAAATCTGTTTTGGCGCGCATTCAAATTCCCAATTCAGTTTTTTAATCCACTGTGAATGCTGTAGTTATTTCTGCATCGGCAATCCCAAGATTTCACCTGTTTTTGTCAGCGTGAAATATGGTTTCAATTTCACGGTATATTGCCTATCCAGGGGTTCTTGTTAGTCAAGAACTTTTTGGCGCGCAGTTTGAATTCAAATCTGTATCTGGCGCGCTTTTAAAAAATTTCAATTTCAAATCTCCAAATCCGCTACGAATGCTGTAGTTATTTCTGCATCGGCAAACGCAAGATTTCGCCTGTTTTTGTCAGCGTAAAATATGACCTCAATTTCACGGTATATCGCCTATCCAGGGGTTCTTGTTAGTCAAGAACTTTTTGGCGCGCTGTTTGAATTCAAATCTGTATTTGGCGCGCTTTTAAAAAATTTCATTTTCAAATCTCCTAATCCACTACGAATGCTGTAGTTATTTCTGCATAGGCAATCCCAAGATTTCGCCTGTTTTTGTCAGTGTAAAATATGACCTCAATTTCACGGTATATCACCTATCCAGGTGTTCTTGTTAGTCAAGAACTTTTTGGCGCGCAGTTTGAATTCAAATCTGTATTTGGCGCGCTTTTAAAAAATTTCAATTTCAAATCTCCCAATCCACTATGAATGGTGTAGCTACCATATTTCTGCATCGGCAATCCCAAGATTTCACCTGTTTTTGTCAGCGTAAAATATGACCTCAATTTCACGGTATAGAACGGGCGGACGAGATGATCCTCCAAAGGGAGGGGAATTTCCTCAAAGACGGGGGGAATCGGCAGTTTTTAGGCCACACCTTAAGGAACAATTCCACTTTTTGAAAACGCCAAAGAGGGGGAATTCCACTTTTCCCTCCTCTTCTCGTCCGCTAGTGCGGTATAGGTGGCCAATTTCGCAATAGAAGTCTTGGTTTGATTAACGACTACGAATGCTGTTCGAATTTCACATATGAACCGCATATTTCAGTTTAAATTTACGGACTCGAGCCCGAGATTTTAGGTTGTTCATCGTGTATTTTCAATATACTGTAAATCTCAACTTGGTGGAGATTTAAACTGCTTGAGTTTCATTATGCAATACGTCGTAAGACTTTCGGACTTCGTTCAAGAAGAAAAATCTTACTCAGAAAATCTTCTCTTCGTAAATAATGCATAAGTTAATGCATAAAAATAATTGAATTACGAGTTATTTTCTTGAAGATTCAAGCACTTCAGAATTGAATTATTTGCTCCATTTTTAGTCGTGTCTCAGAATATAAAATTTCGTTGCAACTGACACTGAAGGAAAAGTCTCACGCATGGGCTTTCTTTGGTTATTAACCTGATTCGGATTTTTTTGCGTAATCAATCATGTATATGTCTGTAACGCAAAGTCATAAACATGGTATTTATTATCTGGATCAGTTTTACATCAACCGTAAAGCCAACGATTCAAAATTATACGGGTTCAAGTTAATTCCGACCATTGAATTTCGATTCCGACCTCACTATGGCGGACGAGCTAATCCTCTAAAGGGAGGGAATTTCGCCAAAGAGGGGGGAATCGGCAGTTTTCAGGCTATGTTATCTACACCTTAGGGAACAAATTCAGGGGGAAATTGCACTTTTCCCACCCCTTCTTGTCCGCTATTGCTTCCTCATACTCAAGTCTACTTTGATGACCTGCCATAGACAGACTGACTCTACATAAATACGTCTTTCGAACGACCTATGTACATACATAAAAAATTAAATTTATGGTTTTTGCCAACACGATCGACTTGTCTAACTCCTTTATATTTAGCTCATTCAAGCAAAGACGGACGAAAAGGGGAGGGAAAAGTGGAATCCCCCCTCTTTGGCGGTTTCAAAAAAAGCTTCTTTCTCAAGGTGTAGGTGAAATTGCCCAATTTCTGGAAATCCTTCCCTCTTTGGAATGATCCATTGATGCCATTTGAATTGAATACGCAGATTTGAAGTCAATTTGGTCAAGAAAAAACTTCTGGCTGATAAGAAAACCTGGATAAACTATAAAGAACCTTTCACTAACACAACGCTCGATCACTAGACACACGAGAATATGTGGGAAAAGTGGAATTCCCCCCTTTTTGGCGATTTCAAAAAGTAGAAATTGTTCTCTAAGGTAAAGCTAAAATAGCCTAATTTCTGCCGATTCCGTCCTCTTTGGAAAGATTCCCCTCCCTTTGGAGGTTTGGCTCGTCCGCCAGTGCACTGAACCCAAGGTATGGTTTAGGTAGAAAGAGCAAGCAACTCGTAAAAGTCGTGCACCCGTATAAATCTACCGTACATATATTATAGCTGGTAAGGGTTTCTTGTATATTCAAAAGTTTTGCGGCGCACGTTCTTGACATTGGGACAACATTGTAAAATGGAGCTGAAAAAAAATGATGTACATGTTCATCTGTTGAACACAAATGATGTACATGTTCAACTATTGAACACAAATGATGTACATGTTCAACTATTGAACACAAATGATGTACATGTTCAACTACATATTGAACACAAATTATGTATATGTTCAACTATTGAACACAAATGATGTACATGCTCAACTACATATTGAACACAAATGATGTACATGTTCAACTACATATTGAACACAAATGATGTATATGTTCAACTATTGAACACAAACGATGTACATGCTCAACTACATATTGAACACAAATGATGTATATGTTCAACTATTGAACACAAATGATGTACATGTTCAACTATTGAATCTCTCAGATTTTTCATATCTTTTTTTCTGTAACTATTTGAAAATGTATCATGTAAACCTCCTCATAACCAGCGATGCCTGTTACTAACATGTTAATAACTCACATGTTACTCTGAAAAGCTTTTTGGCGTGCAATTTCAATTTTTAATCGGTTTTGGTGCATTTGGATACTTTAGCGGATAAGGCAAACTTCCAAAGGGAGGGAAATATTCTCAAAGAGCCGGAATTCCTTTTTCCCTTCCCCTCCTCGTCCGCTAGTGTTTGGATAACCAACGAACTTGGCATCTAATTCATTGTTTATTTGATAACGAGTACGAAGTTCGATTCTGGATAACAAGAAATCATGACCAAACTATAGAAAAAGTACCGAACGCGCTAGCGCGGCGTTGAAATTGGGCATGCACACCAGAAAAAAAACAGCGAATTATGTACGTTGTTGAAATGAAATGTGGCGCCACTGGCTCGGGAGTTCATTTATCGTGGTTACCATATAACCAGCTTCGGATAGTAAATGACTTGAAATTTTTTTCCATTCCGTTAGTTTTTTTCATTTCATTTCATTAGTTCTACTAGGACATACGTATGCCAAAAGCATGAGTACATATGACAAAGGTATTGTATGATCATGAATGAAATACGTGATAACTTTACAGGTAAACTAAGTATTTTTTTATATTTAGAGTTCTGAATAAATATAGTTTTAATTTTTTTAAATAAATTAGGTAAAAAACAGCGAGTTACGTCGTTGAAATGAAATGTGGCGGAATTTCATCAAAGAGGGGGCTACACCTCAAGGAACAAATTTCAGCTTTTGAAACTGCCAAAGAGGAGGGAATTCCCCTTTTCCCATCCCTTCTCGTCCGCTAGCGGGCGTAACGTTCGCATGTTGCTCAGTCATGTGAAAAAAAACTTTCAACTCGAGAATTACGCTGCGCGAAAAAAATTGATTTGAATTAAAATTGCGCGCCAACAACTTTCTGGGTAACAACAAACTCTAGATAGACTATAATCGCCTTTAATACGGCCTAAATACGCCATAACTCAACGTTCGTTCCTATATTCAAGTTATATTTTACAAACTTCGAAATCGGTTTCCTTTCTCATTTCTCTGTGTATAGTTTGGTCAGGGTATCTTGTTATAAAAAATAAATTTTGTGTGCCGGTTATGCACGTACATATGCAATGAATTTGGGGCCATTTTCGTATGTTATCTAATTGTTATGTGAAAAATGAATGTATTTCTCGAAAACTCAAAAGCGCGCCAAATTCAGTTGTGAATTTAAACTGCGCGCCAATTTTTTTCGGCTAACAAGAAACCCTGTATAGGCTATTTGTTCAAGTTATATTCTACAGACTTCGAAAATGTTTTCCTTTTCCATTGCTCTCTGGAACATCCATTGCTCTCTGAATTATGTGTTTCGACATACGATTTTCAATCAGTAACATATTTTTCGTCAGAAACTCTGACGTCAACTGGTACTTACATATTTTAAAGACTTCAAAATCGGTTTCCTTTCCCATTTCTCTCTGTAATAGAGCCGGCCCGAGGCCGCAACCTCCAGTTGTTTCATGAACATTTGAGAGTCCGTTCCGGTGTTTTATTTTGAATAGTTTGAATAATAATGATACAATTTCTGCATAGTGGTTATTCCAGGTGGGAGGTTAGAACACAGATCCAGGTTCGGGCATCAAGTAAAATTCAAAAAAATACTTCGCAAATAGTTTGCTCTCCCATTTCTCTGTGTAACCGAGCCGGTTCCATATTTCCGAGCCGTCTATTCTATACCATGCGTTTCTATTCAAGTCATTGTCAACATACATACCTCAGTAAAGTCATATTTCAAGTACTTAGAGTGTGGTTTCCTGTTCAAGTCCTTTCTGGCGTACCATTTCGTCCTTTTCTCTAGTCGTGTCTTGTTGAATTAGGTAGGGGTACAGGATACATCACAATTCCAGTTTAATAGAAGCCTAGATGAGAAATTAGAGAGCGTGTCAATATTCTGCGTGAACTCAAAGATTCAGTATAGCTTTATCAGGGTTTCTTGTTATCAAACTTTTATCTTGCGGGTCGGTTACGCACGTATGCAATGAATTAATAGCAATTTTTGTATGTTGTCCAAATGCTACATATATGTGAAAAAAATTATTTCTCGATTTTTAAAAGCGCGTCAAAATCTGATTTGAAATCAAACTGCGCGAGAAATCTGTAAACGATTTTTTGTAGACAGCAGTAGTGCCACGCCTGATGTCGGGCTTATAACCTATACAAATTTTTTTGTTTTTTTTCAAAAACTTTTTGGTGTGCAGTTCATCTTCAAGTTAGAGTTCTATTTTTGGCGCGATTTCAAATTTAGTGTCCTAACTACTGAAGTTACTGTAATTTTGGATTTCGGCTGCAGTCGATGGCTACAGTATTCCCAATTGCTTTTGCTTATACTGTACATCTGAATTTGTATTCATGTCAGGATTCTTGTCCAAAGTCGCTACGTGCACAGCATTCTTGATTAAATAGCAGGCTGAATTTTGAATGCGCGCCACTTGGAGACTATAGCTCGGTCAGCGTACCTTGTTATCAAAAAATAATTTCGTGGGCCGGTTACACACGAATGCATTGAATTAAGCGCAGTTTTCATATATTGTTCAAATGTTATGATGTGAAAAAAGAATTAATTTCTAGAAAATTTTGAAGCGCGCCAAAAACAAATTTGAATTCAAATTTCGCGCCAAAAAATTTTGTGCAACAAGAAGTCCTGGATAGGGTTATATCAAGAACTATGAACTCGTTGCGCACATATGCAATGAATCAAACGGGTGTTCTCCAAGTGACATGGGAAATAAATAAACTCTTTTTGAAAATAAGAATGCGCGCCAAAATCGGATTTGAATTCAAATTGCGCGCCAAATACTCTTCTGAGTAACAATAAAATATGGGTAAGCTATATCAAGCAAAAAGTTTTTCGCATCAGCGTTTCGTTTGAGTGAGTATGTCCATTTAGTTTTTCTTGTCAACCGAAATGTTTGGTTGGATTCAATATTGATTAGGACGCTACATTTATATTTATATCTTCTATCGCGTCGAAATTCACGTCATGAAGCATTCAAAATTTGAACGCCCGCCGAATTCAAATTGATTTCAAATTCGATGCCGAAAAATTCTGAGCAACAAGAAACAAAGGATAGACTATATCAAGCGGATGGTTATACTTCAGTCTGTTTTTCTTATCAGCCGAAATGTTTGGTTGAGTCAAAATTGATGATTCGTATTCATCTCATGATTGGCGTCGAAAGTCACGTCATAAAGCCTGTTTCTGCATATGTTGTTTCTAACAGCAAAAGTATGTCTAAAACGTCTGATAATGGAACATCAGACAATCAGTGTTAACACGCACACCAATCATCATCACCCCATGCTACACTGTGTTAAACTATGGTGTCAACCGAGTTGAGTTGAGGCTGGTGATGATTCATTATCAGACGTGTGGGCAATATTTTTGCATGCAGAAACAACATACGGACTTTAGGACGCTGAATTTGTATTCATCTCATGGTTGGCAGCTTCGAAAGTCACGTCAAACAGTATAACATTTTGCCATCCACGTCCATTTCTAGATTGCCGAAACGTTAAACATTGTCTTCTGTTTCAATTCAGGTCCCTATTCAATTATACAACCTGATCTGATGTAAAACTTCGGATCAGGCAAAAGACCGTTACAGACATAAGAAAGCCAGAAATACTCTCTCCTCTCTGGAAATACGATTTCACCTTCTGTAAACTGATAGTAAGATGTTCATGCATATCTAGAACGTAAAGTCGAGATAACCGCAAAAAGGGCATCTCTATCGAACCATGTTAAGGGAACGAACTAACGTCCAACCATTGATATGATCAGTAGCGTGCTTTCGTACTCAATTGCAAAAACCTCTTAAAAAATCACATTTTAAAATTTCGGTAAAAAAACATTTTTGCTCATAAATAAAAAACTTGTCCCATAGAAGCTAATAAATTTTTTTGGGCATGTTTATTTTGGAACCATAAGCAATAATTTTAAAGTGATAAAAAAGCATACAAATAGTTTTTGACTGACCTGCTTTTCGGTCATTTCTTATATGAACTCGCTCTTAAAAACAGTTTCCCGTTAACTCTTTCCATGCGTAAAATAGTAATGAAAGTAAAGTAATCAATGTTCCGCTATTGATAACGACGTACGAACGGAACGGGCATGAATTCCGTTCCACTGGCTCTGGTCGACCTCCCAGAAAGCGCGGTTTCCGGCACCCCGTTCGATCATTCTAGGATACTACAGATTTCGAATGTTCCATGTGTAGAGTTTTTTCGATTGATTGGTGGTCTGAACTTGATTGTGCGCCTTTTTATCAGAAGTCAGAGTTTTTTTTAAATATAAGTAACTTTAATTTTCAGTTTAATACTTTTGTATATATATTTGCGCATTTTCTACCACCCCTGATTACTTCACGAGACCACGAGTCACTTCGAACGTTCCTTACCAACATGTACATATCACTGATGAAATACCACATTTCAAGTCATTCAAGCATAGCTTGGTACATGTATGCTTGCAGAGTAGTCGATTGTACTTACTGTATGTACCATGTTGTTCGAGCGTTTAGAGAAAAAAACAGATCTACATAACTCTGGTCAAGGAGTTCACTATCACCGAAAACAGTTTTGAATTGAAATCGAGTGTGTGGAAACTTTTGGGGTGAAAAACCCTGGATAGGCAATCAGGCAGCCTATGTAGATGACAGACAATCGTCTGTGAAAAAAAACCTGTTTGCTGTTTCTAGCATCCGTCGACTGTTTTTCGTCAGAATATAGTTTGAGAATTGAGTTAATTTATGATCAACACGTATGTATGTAGGTTGGTATCGTAAATAATTGCCCAAATTTATATAACATGGATTCATGAAGTACATGACACGACAAAAAGTTGTGCGCGTGGCTTCGGCGACATGAAACCTTGGATTGACAATATTCATTGACAATATTCATTGACAATATTCATTGACAATATTCATTGACAATATTCATTGACAATATTCATTGACAATATTCATTGACAATATTCATTGACCATATTCATTGACAATATTCATTGACCATATTCATTGACAATATTCATTGACAATATTCATTGACAATATTCATTGACAATATTCATTGAGAATATTCATTGACCATAACTATTGACAATATTCATTGACCATATTCATTGACAATATTTATTGACAATATTCATTGACAATATTCATTGAGAATATTCATTGACAATAATCATTGACAATATTCATTGACAATATTCATTGACAATATTAATTGACAATATTCATTGACAATATTCATTGACCATATTCATTGACAATATTCATTGACAATATTCATTGACCATATTCATTGACAATATTCATTGACCATATTCATTGACAATATTCATTGACCATATTCATTGACAATATTCATTGACAATATTCATTGACAATATTCATTGACAATATTCATTGACCATATTCATTGACAATATTCATTGACAATATTCAGAAACCGGATGAAATAAATTGATGGCGTGGTATGAAACTCGTCGTGAAACTCATCTGGTTTTTTATCAAGATTTCCACACTCATATGCCGTTATTTCACATGTATTCTATACCATTTTTATCATACATACGGAGTATCATAAATCCATGGTTCACTGTTGCAGAATTAAAATAGCTACCTTTTTTTAATTCTTCTTTTGCTTAAAGTCAATTCAGACTTAGGAATTTTCGTACCTGCTTATGTATCAGGCTTAGCCCTAGAAATAACTTCAGCAATGTATTTAATTTTGGTCCAAAAAGACGGACCGAAATACTTTATGATTGGTACACTCAGTTAGTAAGTCAGTCAGTCAGTCAGTCAGTCAGTCAGTCAGTCAATCAGTCAGTCAGTCAGTTAGTCAGTCAGTTGGCTCCATCGAGATTCAATCACTGCCTCTATTGAATGTGGAGAGGGTCTGGCTTCAAAAATAGATTCTGAATCGGAAAAGACGCACCGAACAAAGTGCGAAAATTGCGTCACACATAACAGACTGAGTGACTGGTATAAGTTGATTGAGACAGACAAAGAGACTTAACATATGTATTTGGGAAAATATCGGTGACTGATTTTGTACATCAGTCAGTCAGTTACACAGTCATTCAGTCAGTCAGTTAGTCTGTCAGTCGTTCAGTCAGTCAGTCCGTTGTTCAGTCAGTTAGCCAGTCATTCAGTCATGAGTGACTGGTATAAGTTGATTGAGACAGACAAAGAGACTGAACATATGTATTTGGGAAAATATCGGTGACTGATTTTGTACATCAGTCAGTCAGTTAATCAGTCATTCAGTCAGTCAGTTAGTCTGTCAGTCGTTCAGTCAGTCAGTCCTTTGTTCAGTCAGTTAGCCAGTCATTCAGTCATGAGTGACTGGTACATATAAGTTGATTAAGACAGACAAAGAGACTGAACATATGTATTTGTGAAAAAATCAGCGAATGATTCTGTACGTCAGTCAGTCAGTTAGTCAGCGGTTCAGTCAGTCAGTCAGTCAGTCAGTCAGTCAGTCAGTCAGTCAGTCAGTCAGTCAGTCAGTCGGCCAGTCAGTCAGTCAGTCATTCAGTTATGAGTGATTGGTATGTGTAGGTTGATTGACAGACAAAGAAACTGAGCAAGTGTGTTTGTGAAAAAATCGATGACTGATTCAGTACGTCAGTCAGTCAGCTAGTCAGTCAGTCGTTCAGTCAGTCAGTCAGTAACTCAGTCATGAGTAATAAAGAGTAGCACTGGTAAATATGTATGTGTAGGCTGATTGATAGACAAAGAGACTGAATATATGTATGTTAGTTCCTCAGTTAAACAGCGGGCAAATAGGTTGACCAGTCAGATGAGTTATCGAACAAGTGATTGACAGAAATGGTCTGTAAGTCAGTCAGTCAATCAGTTAGGCAGTCAGGATGCAAATGTTGTGATCCACATGATTGATGAGTGATGGAATTATTTCAGTCAATCAGTCAGTCAGTCAGTCAGTTAGTCAGTCAGTCAGTCAGTCAGTCAGTCAGTCAATTAGTTAGTCAGTCAGTCAGTCAGTCAATCAGTCAGCCAGTCATCACATCACCTACATCAATCCGCATGCCATTAGATTAGGGATTACTACGCGATCATGCGTGAAGACTATGGATAATGGAAAGCTCGACTATAGTTCATTCACAGTTGTTTAGGAAACAGAATTCAAATTCGCGCCACTCAGATATGAACTTGTTCAGGCACAAAACCTCCAGATTCGTGTTTATGACAGTTTCACTTAAGGTGCACTCTATAAACGTTTCTAGTTTCAGTGCCTAAATTCATTTCATTCTATGTCATGTTCTATCACATATTTTTTGGGTCATGCCTGAATAAGTAGGAATAAAAAAAATACTTTCTTTGCGACAGTATGCAAATTTTTTGTTTTTCAAACTCAGTCTCATAGCCGATTGTGTATGGTTGTACGTACCAGTTTCAATATGACGGTGGATGAAGAAGTGGTAATGACGTATGTAGGTACGAACCGTCGGATCAGGTCCTAATTGATAAAAGTATCATTCCATTTCGTTAGCTCGTTCACAAATTCTCGTTGCTCGTGTATTTTTCCTGGATTTTTTTTCTTTTAGTTTCCATATATTCGGAAAGACACATGTACAGTATGTATAGGCCTCATAATTGATTATAAGAAATGGTTTAAAACTGCTAGAACCCATGGCATGGCCAGAACCAGATTCTCAAGTCCAGAACCGGATTCTCAAGTAAGAAACTTTCTGTGCCACTGTTTGAAATTTCTTAGAACCAGATTCTCAAGTACAGATCCGGATTCTCAAGTAAGGAATTTTCTGTGCCACGTTTGGATTTTCGTATAACCAATTACGAGGCCTATACATTTAGGTCTCGTAATTAATCACGTGAAATGGAATAAGATTTTACCCTTTATGAAGTGTGCCCACCCTTAATTTCTGTGAAACATCTTCTTCCAGGGTTTCTTGTTACTCAAAAACTTTTTGGCGCGCAGTTTGAATTCAATTCTGTTTTGGCGCGCTTTCAAAACTCCGAGAATAAAATTCTGTCTCACACAACATTTAGATAACATGATTTATTGCATACGTGAGTAACAAGCCCACAAAATTTATTTTTGATAACAAGAAACCCTGACCTGAAAGCTATGTACAGGGTGTCCCATTTAAAAGTCCGGTTTTGTTTTTGGTCTAACTTTTGCAGTGTTCAACGGATTTCAAAAATTTTAGCGTCATTCGAAAGACAATTCTTGAAAATTTTGTTTGCTGCAAACGAAATTGAATTCTGATATTTCTGTCGTTATTTATGTCAGTTATACTAAAGCACCCCATTTTAGCGAAAAGGGGGGTTTTTTCCTCTACTTTTTCTTCATATTTTATAAATAAACTTAACTTATAACGTTTTTCTGCATGTCAGACTAGTCAAACTTAGTAAGAAATTAAGTAACATATTTTTATAAAACCTAATGAACCATTTTAAAAACCAAATGAAAGCACTTATTGACTGTTTGCACTGAGATTCAACATTTTTGCTCAAATGCAAGAAATGTCGAAAACATTGGCGAACAACAACAATTCATGTTTTTCGGTTTACAATCAAGAGAAGATAAGCAGAAAAATCAAGTTTGAAAAAATTTTATAATTAAAATATGAATTTTAATTTTTGGTAAAAACGGATTTTTTTCAATGTCGAAATTAGGTGTCTTCGTAAAAATTGCGTAACTACCGGTAAAAGTATCCAAATTCAATTTTCTTTTGAACAAACAAAAATTTCAAAAATTGTCTTTCGAATGATTCTTAAATTTTTGAAATCCGTTCAACACTGCAAAAGTTATGGCGAAAACAAAACCGGACTTTTAAGTGGGACACCCTGTATATAAAAGTTTCCTGAACAGTTGGCGATTAAAACTTGTTTTTACCCCCCCCCCTAGTCGGGAAGAATTGAGCAAAACACTTTGATTACTGGGTGTTTCAAGCATTGACTACAGGCATGTGAAATTGAATTTTAAAAATTTGCAATCAAAGGCATATAGGTCTCGTAATCACACCTTTCCCAGTCGTGGGTATACGTCCACAGTCTAGCCCTCCGTCCGTAGTCCGGACTGCATATTTGGAAACTGCACCCACTTTTTGTCAGAATCCCAAATTCGACATTTTTATTTTTGATTCACGAAGAGGCTAAGTTAGGCTATCTCATTTAATAACGTAGAGTCTATGTTCGGAACTAAGCCTAAGCCGTACAAACGATCAAATGGTTATTCGCTGTCGTTGGGTCACACGAATTCTGACAAAAAGTGGGTGCAGTTTCCAAATATGCGTCCGGACTATGGACTGGGACAGGTGTGCTCGTAATTGGTTATAAGAAAACGACCACGATCATCGAAATCGCATTTAATAAGACTTTTCACAAACACGTAATTGAGAATCTGGTTCTAATAAAATCCAAAACGTGACCCTGAAAATCGAGTACTTGAGAATCTGGTTCTGCCCACGCCAGAAAGTGATTCGCAACTTCATGGGTTGTTGTTGTTGTTGTTGTTGTTGTTGTTGTTGTTGTTGTTGTTGTTGTTGTTGTTGTTGTTGTTGTTGTTGTTGTTGTTATTGTTGTTGTTGTTGTTGTTGTTGTTGTTGTTTAGAGTCGGTCGCTCGGCTAGTAGTCGGCGGCCGTCGCGCAGCTCCATAAATGTACATAGGTGCTATTGCGAATTACCTAGGGTTTGGTTAAATATTGAGTTTGAGTTAACCTCTCACTTGCCCTCGTTGAGGGTTAACTTCATGAGGTTATCGCAATTTCAAATCATTTCATAGAATCAGTTATAAGGCCTACACAACTTCAGTCTGCTGTTTTTAAAATCCTGTGATACAATGTCCTGAATTCGGATAGTTTTTTTTTCAGCGATGGACATGAAGTATGTGGTATTTAGATGACTAGTCATGATGATGACGAGACTTGATTGATGGGTATAACGCAGCATGGGTGGGTGTTTACAAAACAACATCCATTTGTTGATGTCGGGAACAAATTATCATGTTTTATCCGGCTTAGGTTCGTCTGGTTCCGACTGTTTGTCTGTAATTTCGTTAGTGTGTTTAATGTTATAAAGTGTAGTTTTTTCTGGATCCGTTATGCGAAATACGGCGAAATATGGCGAAATACGGCGAAATATGGCGAAATACGGCGAAATATGGCGAAATATGGCGAATTACGGCGAAATATGGCGAAATACGGCGAAATATGGCGAAATACGGCGCCGCCGCTTATTTCCAAACCCCAGTAATTTTCCTAGAATTTTTTCAGTACACGAAATATTATGAGGCGGGTGACCACTGAAATACCACCGCTGCGCGGGCCTAACGCCTTACGATCGGTAATCAGGGGTTAACGGACAGTAAAACTTCATATGGAATCTATTTTTGATGACACAAAATTTTGGCGTTTAGTAAAAATTCTAGAAAAATTACTGGGTTTTGTATTTTTGCGGCGCCGCCACGTTCGTTTGCCGCCCCATGTGTCACGTAAAAAGATATTCTCTTTTTCGAAGTTCTGGAGGGGCATCAAAAAAGTTAAACACGTTTTTCAGATTCATTGAGTATACTTTTTTACCTGAAGCACAGTGAGTGTCTCATTTGTTTGTATTTGAATGGTTGCGAAAAAAACGGACCCAATTGACATTGAAACTGATATGTGGCCAATGTATTTTGAATTGTTGGCAAACTGTACTACAGTGGACGAGAAGGGGTGGAAAAAAATGAATTCCCCTCTCTTTGGCGTTTTCAAAAAGTTGAATTTGTTCCCTAAGATGTAGGGAAAATAGCCTAATTTCTGCCAATTACCCCTTCTTTGGAGAGATTCCCCTCCCTTTGGAGGTTTGGCTCATCCGCCGGTGATTCGTACGGTTCTAAAGTGGACGAGAAAACAGGGGGGAAAGTCAGATTCCCCTGTCTTTGGTGAGCTTCAAATCCTGTCATTTCTCGAAAGTGGTCATAAAATGTCATGTTTCACTATGGTTTCAAACTTTTTCAAAAAAAACGGTTTTAAAATAATCTTTATCTGATGATAATTTTTTCGTCCGCTAATAGCCGCTTGTCCTTTATCATTCCAATCCAACTCTCCAAAGGGAGGGGAATTTCACCAAAGAGGGGAACAAATTGACAATTTTGACGTTGGTTTTACCTACACCTCGGAACCATATTATACTTTTCAAAACCACCAAGAAGGGGGAATTCCCCCTTTTATCTGCTCTTATCGTCCGCGGCCAGCCACATGTCTGCCTACTGAAGCGGAGGAACGAAATTGAATCCAATACAAACTCGGCTCGGTCGGGTTGCGTGTTGAAATGAAATCGACCAAACCAATCAGATGGTCAATTTGCGAACCCCACCTCATTTTTTGTGAAAAACAACTTCCTTCGCATTTTTTATGTTACCATTTCATAGAATAAGAATTAGAAATATGATTTGATTTTTTTGAGTAGATGTTATATTTGAATAATGGTCAATTTAATTTAATACAAACTCTGCTCGGTCGGGTTGCGTGTTGAAATGAAATCGACCAAACCAATCAGATGGTCAATTTGCGAACCCCCACCTCATTTTTTGTGAAAAACAACTTCCTTTGCATTTTGCCTGTTACCACTCTTAGTAAATAAAGACACTCGAAATTATGCCAAAACTTTGAAAGTTTTGAGTAGATGCTGAACTTGTATAATGGCTATTTGTATCCAATACAAACTCTGCTCGGTCGGGTTGCGTGTTGAAATGAAATCGACCAAACCAATCAGATGGTCAATTTGCGAACCCCCACATCATTTTTTCGTGAAAAACAACTTCCTTCGCATTTTTGTGTTACCTCTCACAGTAAATGAAGAGACTCGAAATTATGCCAAAATTCTGGAAGTTTTCAGTAGATGCTAAATTTTCTATAATGGTTATTTTATCTAATACAAACTCTGCTCGGTCGGGTTGCGTGTTGAAATGAAATCGGCCAAACCAATCAGATGGTCAATTGGCGAGCCCTCACCTCATTTTTCCGTGAAAAAAAACTTTCTTTGCATTATATTTAATACCATTCATATATTGAAGAAGGAAGTCGACTTAATATACTGATTAATTGAATCCAATACAATCTCAGTTTTTTGTGGAAAAACTTCCAATGCATTTTATCTGTTACCACTCATATTGGAGAAGGAACTCGACTTAATATGACAAGAAAATTTGAAATTTTGGAAGAAAATTTTTAATAGATGCTAAATTTGTATAATGATTATTTGAATCCAATACAAACTCGGCAGTCGGGTTGCGTGTTGAAATGGAATCGACCAAACCAATCAGATAGCCAATTGGCAAGACCCAAAATAATTTTTAGTGAAAAAAACACCTTCATTTGCATTTCATCTGTTCCCACTCATATTGGAGAAGGAACTCGACTTAATATGACAAGAAAATTTGAAATTTGGGAAGAAAATTTTGAGTAGATGCTAAATTTGTATAATGCTTATTTGAATTCAATACTACATCATTTTTGTGAAAAACAATTTTCCCTGCATTTCATCTGTTCCCACTCATAGTAAATGAAGAGACTCGAAATTATGCCAAAGTTTTGGAAGTGTTGATTAGATGCTAAATTTTTATAATGATTATTTGAATCCAATACAAACTCTGCGGTCGGGTTGCGTATTGGAATGACCGATCAACTTTCTTTGCATTTCATCTCGTACCACTGGCGGACGAGCTGAACCTCCAAAGGGAAGAAAACATCGTCAAAGAGGGGGAAACTTCCAGTTTTCATGTCTTTTTACCTACACCTTAGGGGAAAAAATCTACTTTTTTAAAACGCCAGTTAAATTGACAATTCGTCATCAAAAATAATATTGTGCTCGTTTTATCCGGAACCTTGGAAATGTGCGCAAAAACCACTGGCGGACGAGCCAAACCTCCAAAGGGAGGGGAATTTCTTCAAAGAGGGGTGAATTTGCAGTTTTCAAGTCATTTTACCTATTCCTTAGAGAACAAATTCTACGTTTTGAAAATGCCAAACAGGGGGGGAAGGGAATTCCACTTTCCCCACCCCTTCTCGTTAGTGGCAAAACCAGTGCTAGTGGCAAAACCAGCTGCTGGTGGAACACAGTTTGATGAAGCGTAAAATCAAGTTATCTAAAAATAAAATAATGTTTTATTAGTTTATATAACTAATTAAAATTCATTATATGACTCAGTTATTTGTTGATTTGCCAGTTGGGCTTGTTTTGTTTACGTGCTGAGTCACGTGCTCGGTAACCATAACAAAAAGTCATGGCGTATTTTACTTTCAACCCCATGGATCAAGTTCTGAATCAGGATTTAGGTTATAAGTTAAAGTTATACCCAATTATCAAGTTATACTCAGTCATACAGTTATATTTTGTTAACAAGTTATACTCAGTTATCGTTTTCGTTTACACTCAGTTATCGTTTATACTCAGTTCAAGTTATACCAGTTCACTCAGTTCTCAAGTTATAGTCTCTTATTAAGTTACACTCAGCTAAAGTAATATTCTACTAACTTATTTAGTTATACTTAATTATGGTTTATACTCAGTTGTCAAGTTATACTTAGTATAAGACTCAGCTAAAGTAATATTCTACTCATTTATTTAGTTAAATTAAGTCACGTGCACGGTAACCATAACAAAAAGTCATGGCGTATTTTACTTTCAACTCCATGGATCAAGTTCTGAATCAGGATTCCTGATACTCACTTCAAGTTAAACCCAATTATTAAGTTATACTCAGTTGTAAAGTTATATGTTTTTTTTATTTCACTGAATATTTGGTAAAGAATCCAAAAAAAATTAGGTTCAATACCAAGAAAACCTGACCAAGACACATGCAAAGTTTTTGGCACAAGTTCAAATTTTACTCAAAATTTTTTTACATTTAGAAAATCATCAATTTAACCCAGCTAGCATGATTTTTCGACCCTCAGTCGTTCATGGCACATGTGGTACAAATTCATTGCATGTGCCAAATGGGGGTATAGAAATGCTATTTTTATAACAAGATATACCTAGACTGAACTATAACTGAGAATGGTCTAATAAAAACACCTTTGCGTTTCCAATTTGGCGGCCTCACTATAAATGGCAAGACCACTTTCAAGCGGAGATCCATATTTGGTGAGCTGAAGCGTAAGTGAGGCACATCACGGAAGGAACCATGGTTCATTGGCGTGCCGTTTATGTATTGTTCCGTGTGTCTATACTACAACACATTGTGGTATATTTAACATGCCGTGGCACCCAAAAAAACTAGTATTTTCAATTAAAACAATGCGGCCAATTGTTTCTTTTCATCTTGTTGTATATTGTTTTATTTTATTTAACCATCCTTCATAACCAAAAAGTTGGTCAGGACAAAAACAATAGACCCTAGTGGTTTTTCTTTTTTTGTCTTTTTCTTCTGCTTTTCTTTTTTTATTTGACATTTTTAACCTATTGACCAAGATTGGGCAAAAAATATTTTCTTTCGACATTTTGAACGCGCGCTAAAAGCAGATTTCAATTTTAACTGCACGCCGAAAACTATATAAGTTTGTCGTGTCGTGTTTGCCGTGTGTCTATACTCTAAACAAGAAACTTCGGATGGGCTTCCACCCTAATCCACTGTAGATGCTATCCATTCAATTATGCATTAAAGTTGTTTAGTTGGCAATTTCTATAAGAAAATTTCTGTTTACTGAATGTTACATTTCTCATTCATTGGTAAAAATGCATCCGTCTTTCAGTCAGTCAGTCAGTCAGTCAGTCAGTCAGTCAGTCAGTCAGTCAGTCAATCAGTCAGTCAGTCAGTCAGTCAGTCAGTCAGTCAGTCAGTCAGTCAGTCAGTCAGTCAGTCAGTCAGTCAGTCAGTCAGTCAGTCAGTCAGTCAGTCAGTCAGTCAGTCAGTCAGTCAGTCAGTCAGTCAGTCAGTCAGTCAGTCAGTCAGTCAGTCAGTCAGTCAGTCAGTCAGTCAGTCTATCTGTCGGCCAGTCAGTCAGTCAGTCAGTCAGTCAGTCAGTCAGTCAGTCAGTCAGTCAGTCAGTCAGGTGTCTGTTAAACTGATTTTATGAATCCATGAATCAATGAGTCTTTAAACCATGATTGACCTGACTGACACCGTCAAGTTCGGCCATATTTCGTCATTTCGTCTACTCGGTAAGGTAACGATCGTTGATCACGAAAGACAGTCAATTTGAACACTCTCCTCTTACTTTGCTTATTAACTGACTGACTGACTGACTGACTGACTGACTGACTGACTGACTGACTGACTGTCTGACTGACTGTCTGACTGACTGTCTGACTGACTGACTGACTGACTGACTGACTGACTGACTGACTGACTGTCTGACTGTCTGACTGACTGACTGAGTGACTGACTGACTGACTGTCAGTATCTTAATTTATGTCAATATTTTACCAAACTAACGATTGATAAGCACGCGAGACAGTCATTTTGACAGTCAATTCCTTGCTTGTTCAATATCAGGCGTGAGACATAATTTAGGAACTCTTTGAGTTATATTCTAGCGAGTTGCAACGTATGTATGTACTTGCCTTAATCTTTCTGGGTAACAAACAACCCTGGATAAGCTATATAAAAGGAAGTGTAACCCCAAGAAAACTGAGAAAGAGATTTGAATTCAAACTGTGCGCCAAAAACTTTCTCAGCAACAAGAAATCATGTTTCGGCTATAGCTCCAACTTACCATAAAGCTAACCGAGCTTGTCTAGCCGATGTACCTGTTTCCTCTATTTTCTCCGTCCGTCAGTACTTTGACCTGATCGACGGATAATGGTTTTGATAAACTGCAAAGAAGCCGGATTTGTACGCGCGCCAAAAGTAGATTTGAATTCAAACTGTGCGCCAATAACATTTTGAGTAACAAGAAATCATGTATCGGCTATAGCTCCAACTTACCATAAAGCGAACAGAGCTTTTCTAGCCGATGTACCTCGTCTCTTCTATTTTCTTCATCCGTCAGTAATTCGACATGATCGATGGAGTGCAATAGTGTCGGATTTTAATGCGCGCCAAACGCAGATTTGAATTCAAACTATGCGCCAAAAACTTTCTGGTTAACAAGAAACGTTGGAAACTGTAAAGTTGATGAAACTTGTCTAGTCCATCTACATACTTGATTTCCTACTTATTCTTCTTCCATCAGTACTTTGACATGATTTACGGGTTTGATGGAGTGCAAAGAATAAAAATCCGACGCAAAAATTACTGTTATTTATACCTTTTCAGACCGGGAAGAACTGGCAGTCTTTATTGTCCTACATACATATATAGCTTGGTCAGGGTTTCTTGTTTATCAAAAATAAATTTTTGGACTGTTAACGCACGTGTTCAAAAAGTTGAGTTTGTTCCGTGAGGTGTAGCCGTTAAATAGCCGGATTTCTGAAAATTAGACCTCTTTGGAAAGGTTTCCCTTTCTTTGGAGGTTCGGCTCGTCCGCAAGTGCTACATGGTAGTTTTGAAGCTTCAAACATAATTTCAAGATTTTCTATTTTTTTACCTACTTTATTTATCACACATGTTTCACAACATAACCTTTGTGATGACTAAAACGATTAGGATATGTTTGCTAGCAAATTCATTAGTAATATTGCCGTTATCATTATTAACAAAAATAAATTTATTATAAATTTGTAAACCCGTTTGTTTAACAACAAAACCAAATTGTACCCACGAACTTGGTTAATTCACCTAACGTCTGTGTTTACAACAAGGTTTCTGTAGATTATTAGTAGATCCATACACTAGCGGAGGAGGGAATAAACGAAAAAGTGGAATTCCAAATGTATAATTTGTTCCCTAAGGTGTAGGTAAAATGACCTGAAAACTGCCAATTCCTCCCTCTTCGACGAAATTCCCCTCCCTTTGGGAATATGCTCATCCGCCAAGGGGCCCATAGATCACCTTGAAACATGTACTTGAAACACGCGATCAGTAACCAGACAGACGTTGGTAAAGTTTGCCATTAATTCTAACTATTCCTCATTGTTACAACGAAACTCTAGTTTGTCTTAACGTGCCTTCAGAGTCTAAAGGAAAGTAAAAGGGCCTTCAGAGTCTAAAGGAAAGTGAAAGGGCCTTCAGAGTCTGAAGGAAAGTAAAAGGGCCTTCAGAGTCTAAAGGAAAGTGAAAGGGCCTTCAGAGTCTAAAGGAAAGTAAAAGGGCCTTCAGAGTCTAAAGGAAAGTAAAAGGGCCTTCAGAGTCTAAAGGAAAGTAAAAGGGCCTTCAGAGTCTAAAGGAAAGTAAAAGGGCCTTCAGAGTCTAAAGGAAAGTAAAAGGGCCTTCAGAGTCTGAAGGAAAGTAAAAGGGCCTTCAGAGTCTAAAGGAAAGTAAAAGGGCCTTCAGAGTCTAAAAGAAAGTAAAAGGGCCTTCAGAGTCTAAAGGAAAGTAAAAGGGCCTTCAGAGTCTAAAGGAAAGTAAAAGGGCCTTCAGAGTCTGAAGGAAAGTAAAAGGGCCTTCAGAGTCTAAAGGAAAGTAAAAGGGCCTTCAGAGTCTAAAGGAAAGTAAAAGGGCCTTCAGAGTCTAAAGGAAAGTAAAAGGGCCTTCAGAGTCTAAAGGAAAGTACATAAAAGGGCCTTCAGAGTCTAAAGGAAAGTAAAAGGGCCTTCAGAGTCTAAAGGAAAGTAAAAGGGCCTTCAGAGTCTGAAGGAAAGTAAAAGGGCCTTCAGAGTCTGAAGGAAAGTAAAAGGGCCTTCAGAGTCTAAAGGAAAGTAAAAGGGCCTTCAGATTCTAAAGGAAAGTAAAAGGGCCTTCAGAGTCTAAAGGAAAGTAAAAGGGCCTTCAGAGTCTAAAGGAAAGTAAAAGGGCCTTCAGAGTCTAAAAGAGAGTAAAAGGCAAACGAAAACGGAGAAAAAAATCTACCATTTGAAAAATTTTGGTCGTAAATTTTTTTTCGGAACCAATTTGTGAATTTTTAGGCTTGCCTCGTGAGTTGAGTACGTGGTATGGTAACTAGACTCATATATCTCCATGAACCAGTGGCGGACGGGCCAATCCTCCAAAGGGACGGGAATCTTTCCAAAGAACGGGGAAGTGGCAGAAATTTGGTCCTTTTACTTACACCTTACAGAAACAAAGATTATTTTTGATTTCGCCAAAAAGGGGGGAAATCCAATTTTCACTCTCCTTCTCTCCGCTAGAGCCATGAAACATGTGTTGGAAACACGCGCTCTGTGAACAAGTCTGGTTCAAGTCTTGAGCAAAACATTGTTGTAATAAAATTCTGTTGTTGATGATCAGTGATTGTCATACGTAGTGACCGTTTTCCATTTCACTATATTTCTGATCTGGTTTCCACCTTTGCTATTTAACGGCATAACAACTGCATAAATTTGACATTTTTTTTTATTATCGGAGCATGCGCCAAAACGAGCTCTTGTTCAAAATTTTTCCCGAAACTTTCGGCAGTTTTTTTTCGATTTTGCATCGACTGAAGCCGATCAGGAGTCGCTGATCCTGACGAGTTGCTCTGTGGTTTCTGCCATTGCCCGTCAGTTAATTCGTGGAAATTTCCCCTCTTTGGTAGTTTCAAAAAGTTTAATTTGTTCCTTAAGGGGTGGGTGAAATAGCTCAATTTCTGTCAATTTCCCCCTCTTTGGAAAGATTCCCCTCCATTCAGAGGTTTGGCTCTTCCGCCAGTGCTCTCAGGCCACATCGAAAACACCATTCTGATATGGTATTAGTTTGCCTTGTTGGTTTCAGTAATGAGCAAGTCCCAATAGAAGGGGACTTTGATCGGGACATGACTAGACAGAAATACAGTATGTCATCAGGTTTACGGTAGATTCATTATCAAAACATGGTGATTACTTTCAATAATAATGCACATGCCTTTTTGCACTTTTGGATGAGGAGAATGAATTTGCATGTGTTCCATTACTCTCTGGAAGGTTTTTTTAAAAGACTACTCAGTTTGGAAATTTTTTCTACGGACATAGAACTAAGCAGAGTCTCGGGTTGGTGTCATCGCATATGTAATGTATATTTTATATAAAAGGTTTAATGTTAGCCAACAACTTTTTTGGCGCGCAGTTTGAATTCAAATCTGTTTTTGGCGCGCTTTCAAACGTTCGGCAAATGAACTCTTTTTAACCTCGCATTTGGACATCATACGAAAACTGCGCTTAGTTCATTGCACATGTGCGTAACCGACATGCAACATTTATTTTTGTTCACAAGAAACCCTGACCAAGCTATAATGCATACACCTTACTTAAGAGTTTAACTAAGAGCCAAAAAATAGCGGGCTTAAAATTCAAACACCTAGTAAAATGAGAATGTTTTCATCAATTACATATCGTGAACGCAAAGGTATCTGAACAGACTTACTACAGTAGTAACGAAAGAACATGAAATTCGTTCACGTTTCACCCAACGATTAAGGCATAATCAAAACCTCCTTTCAGTGATCAGTTGCCATCCCCCTCTATCAAAAAGTTTTTCACGATAATATAAAAGCAATAAAAACTACTTTCAGTGGAACACAAATCAAATTGACAGGTTGCTATAATTCATTCAATCATAATGGGTACGAGCACCAGTCGACCGTTTGAAGAACTGCAGGTAAATGACTGACTGACGGACTGACTGACTGACTTACTGACTAAATAACTGGCTGATTGGCTAACTGACTGACTGATTGATTGACTGACGGACTGAATGACTGAGTGACTGACTAGCTGACGGACTAACTCACTGACTAACTGATTGACTAACTGATTACTAGCTAACCGATTTACTGACTGAAAAACTGACTGATTGACTGGATAACTGACTAAGCGGTTAATCGAAAATCCAATCAGACTAGTGAAAAAAATTCGTTCATGTAAACAGGCTATATAAAATCATGTTCATTACACACAAAAGAATGCAAAACATTCGACAACGGCAGGATTCGAACCTGCGCGGGCAGAGCCCAACAGATTTCTAGTCTGTCGCCTTAACCACTCGGCCACGTTGTCAGTTGTTGCTGAGCACAGTAAGCATACTTTTGTCCAATACATTTTTCAATGAGTAATTCACGAAATCTTTGAATAATTGACCAACTAAAGGGCCCATTTACTTATTCACTGACTTACTCTTATATCAAACAATTTACTGAACGACAAACTGAAAACCTTAATGACTAACTAAATACTCTCTGACTGACTGACTGAATGACTACATAACTCACTGAATGACTGACTGACTGACTGACTGACTGACTGACTGACTGACTGACTGACTGACTGACTGACTGACTGATTGTCTGTCTGTGATTCTAGAGCAACCTGGTTCCCCTCACTCTCGATCACACAGTCAAAGGCAACATCGCAGCAAAACACCGCAACCAATGAGAAAGTTAACCGCAACCAGAGTTTGAAACGTCAGCAACAACAACAACAACAACAACAACATTTCTACTTTTGAAAATGCCAAATAGGGGGCAATTCCACTTTACCCACCCCTTCTCGTCCGCTAGTGTTGGTGATTATTATAAAATATGTAACCATTACCTATGTTTGTAAACTTAATCATTCCAGTTATTTTTATTACATCGGTTACTAAAGACGCTTTCGAGATTCTAGTGAAATATGAAGCACCATTTTTGGTCCGACCGTGAAACATCAGGTTGAAAACTTTGTTGGGTGAAATCAAACCTAAATTTGTTTAAAATTAATGCAAGCAAAATCATACAAGGACAATACACAAATTCTGAATAATAAAAAAACATCATAGCCCGTAAAACACCACTTTTTACACCGAACTCAGATGTTGGGCCACGAGCAAGTTCAATACTCTGCTGTTCTTTCGCGTGATTGGTTGAACTTGGGTGATGATGATTGGCCGGTTGAGTTGTGGTCCAATCACCATCACGCACGTTAGCCAAGTGTGTGGACCAAAAGTGAGTTTGATGTTTCATTGTCTGAGCGAAAATAGCACTTAATATTTCACTAGAATCTCGAAAGCGTCTTTAATGTATAATCCGGCCCATCTGTTAGTGCGAGGTATAAAAAGGCGTCGCCTCGGAAACATTACTCGTTGCGTGTATTGAATTGAGACCAACAA
>OZ038445.1:26885184-26957684 GCA_964036265.1 Daptonema setosum
GCTAACAGTAAACCTTGCATAGGCTATAACATATATTTCATATGCGATGACACCAAACCGAGACTCCTCTTAGTTCTATGTCCGTAGAAAAATGTACAGACTGAGTAGTCTTTTAAAAAACCTTCCAGAGAGTAATGGATCGCATTCAAATTCATTCTTCTAATCCAAAAGTGCAAAAAGTCATGTGCATTAAATTCGTGTAAGTAATCACCCTGTTTTGATATTGAATCTACACACTGGCGGACGAGCTAACTCTCCAAAGGGAGGGGAATTTCATCGAAGAGGGGGAATCGGCAGTTTCGTGGTCTTTTCACCTACTCATTAGCGACCAAACTGCACTTTTCAAGCTCGCCAAAGAGGGGAAAATCCACTTTTTCCTCCCTTTCTCGTCCGTGAGCGAATCTACCGTAAACCTGATGACATGCTGTATTTCGGTCTAGTCAGGTCGTGGTCAAAGTCCCCTTCTATTGGGACTGGCTCATTAATGGAACCAACAAGGCACACTAATACCATATCAGAATGCTGTTTTCGATGTGGGCAGAAAGCACTGGTGGACGAGCCAAAACTTCAAAGAGAGGGGAATCTTTCCAAAGATGGGGGAATTGACAGAAATTAGGTTATTTTACCTACACCTTTAGGAACAAATTACACTTTTTAATGCTACCAAAGAGGGAGGAATTCCACTTTCCACGCATGAACTGACGAGCAATGGCAGAAACCACAGAGCAACTCGTCAGGATCAGCGACTCCTGATCGGCTTCAGTCGATGCAAAATCGAAAAAAAACTTTCGAAAGTTCGGGAAAAGTTTTGGCAGAAGTTCTGGACAAGAGCTCGTTTGGGCGCATGCTCCGATAATAATAAAATTTAAATTCAAATTTATGCAGTTGTTATGCCATTAATTAGCATAGGTGGGAACCAGATCAGAAATATAGTGAAATGGAAAACGGTCACTACGCAATCACTGATCATCAACATCATAAATTTATTACAACAATGTTTTGCTCAAGACTTGATTGAACCAGACTTCTTCACAGAGCGCGTGTTTCCAACACATGTTTCACTAGCGGACGAGAAGAAGAGGGAAAAGTGGAATTCCCCCTCTTTCAAAAAGAAGAGTTTGTTACTCAAGGTGTAGGTAAAATGGCCTAATTTCTGCAAGTTCCCCTCTCTTTAGAAAGATTCCCCTTCCTTAGAATGATTGGCCCGTCCGCCACTGGTTCATGGTGATATATGAGTCTAGTTATCATACCATGTACTCAACTCTCGAGGCAAGCCTAAAATTTCCCAAATTGGTTCCTGGAAAAAAATTTCGGCCTAAAATTTTACAAATGGTAGATTTTCTTCTCCGTTTTCGTTTGCCTTTTACTTTCCTTTGGACTCTGAAGGCCCTTTTACTTTCCTTTAGACTCTGAAGGCCCTTTTACTTTCCTTTAGACTCTGAAGGCCCTTTCACTTTCCTTTAGACTCTGAAGGCCCTTTTACTTTCCTTTAGACTCTGAAGGCCCTTTTACTTTCCTTTAGACTCTGAAGGCCCTTTTACTTTCCTTCAGACTCTGAAGGCCCTTTTACTTTCCTTTAGACTCTGAAGGCCCTTTTACTTTCCTTTAGACTCTGAAGGCCCTTTTACTTTCCTTTAGACTCTGAAGGCCCTTTTACTTTCCTTTAGACTCTGAAGGCCCTTTTACTTTCCTTTAGACTCTGAAGGCCCTTTTACTTTCCTTCAGACTCTGAAGGCCCTTTTACTTTCCTTTAGACTCTGAAGGCCCTTTTACTTTCCTTCAGACTCTGAAGGCCCTTTTACTTTCCTTTAGACTCTGAAGGCCCTTTTACTTTCCTTCAGACTCTGAAGGCCCTTTTACTTTCCTTTAGACTCTGAAGGCCCTTTCACTTTCCTTTAGACTCTGAAGGCCCTTTTACTTTCCTTTAGACTCTGAAGGCCCTTTTACTTTCCTTTAGACTCTGAAGGCCCTTTTACTTTCCTTCAGACTCTGAAGGCCCTTTTACTTTCCTTTAGACTCTGAAGGCCCTTTTACTTTCCTTTAGACTCTGAAGGCCCTTTTACTTTCCTTTAGACTCTGAAGGCCCTTTTACTTTCCTTTAGACTCTGAAGGCCCTTTTACTTTCCTTTAGACTCTGAAGGCCCTTTCACTTTCCTTTAGACTCTGAAGGCCCTTTTACTTTCTTTTAGACTCTGAAGGCCCTTTTACTTTCCTTTAGACTCTGAAGGCCCTTTCACTTTCCTTTAGACTCTGAAGGCCCTTTTACTTTCCTTTAGACTCCGAAGGCCCTTTTACTTTCCTTTAGACTCTGAAGGCCCTTTCACTTTCCTTTAGACTCTGAAGGCCCTTTCACTTTCCTTTAGACTCTGAAGGCCCTTTTACTTTCCTTTAGACTCTGAAGGCCCTTTTACTTTCCTTTAGACTCTGAAGGCCCTTTCACTTTCCTTTAGACTCTGAAGGCCCTTTCACTTTCCTTTAGACTCTGAAGGCCCTTTTACTTTCCTTTAGACTCTGAAGGCCCTTTTACTTTCCTTTAGACTCTGAAGGCCCTTTTACTTTCCTTTAGACTCTGAAGGCCCTTTTACTTTCCTTTAGACTCTGAAGGCCCTTTCACTTTCCTTTAGACTCTGAAGGCCCTTTTACTTTCCTTTAGACTCTGAAGGCCCTTTTACTTTCCTTTAGACTCTGAAGGCCCTTTTACTTTCCTTCAGACTCTGAAGGCCCTTTTACTTTCCTTTAGACTCTGAAGGCCCTTTTACTTTCCTTTAGACTCTGAAGGCCCTTTTACTTTCCTTTAGACTCTGAAGGCCCTTTTACTTTCCTTTAGACTCTGAAGGCCCTTTTACTTTCCTTTAGACTCTGAAGGCCCTTTTACTTTCCTTCAGACTCTGAAGGCCCTTTTACTTTCCTTTAGACTCTGAAGGCCCTTTTACTTTCCTTCAGACTCTGAAGGCCCTTTTACTTTCCTTTAGACTCTGAAGGCCCTTTTACTTTCCTTCAGACTCTGAAGGCCCTTTTACTTTCCTTTAGACTCTGAAGGCCCTTTCACTTTCCTTTAGACTCTGAAGGCCCTTTTACTTTCCTTTAGACTCTGAAGGCCCTTTTACTTTCCTTTAGACTCTGAAGGCCCTTTTACTTTCCTTCAGACTCTGAAGGCCCTTTTACTTTCCTTTAGACTCTGAAGGCCCTTTTACTTTCCTTTAGACTCTGAAGGCCCTTTTACTTTCCTTTAGACTCTGAAGGCCCTTTTACTTTCCTTTAGACTCTGAAGGCCCTTTTACTTTCCTTTAGACTCTGAAGGCCCTTTCACTTTCCTTTAGACTCTGAAGGCCCTTTTACTTTCTTTTAGACTCTGAAGGCCCTTTTACTTTCCTTTAGACTCTGAAGGCCCTTTCACTTTCCTTTAGACTCTGAAGGCCCTTTTACTTTCCTTTAGACTCCGAAGGCCCTTTTACTTTCCTTTAGACTCTGAAGGCCCTTTCACTTTCCTTTAGACTCTGAAGGCCCTTTCACTTTCCTTTAGACTCTGAAGGCCCTTTTACTTTCCTTTAGACTCTGAAGGCCCTTTTACTTTCCTTTAGACTCTGAAGGCCCTTTCACTTTCCTTTAGACTCTGAAGGCCCTTTCACTTTCCTTTAGACTCTGAAGGCCCTTTTACTTTCCTTTAGACTCTGAAGGCCCTTTTACTTTCCTTTAGACTCTGAAGGCCCTTTTACTTTCCTTTAGACTCTGAAGGCCCTTTTACTTTCCTTTAGACTCTGAAGGCCCTTTTACTTTCCTTTAGACTCTGAAGGCCCTTTTACTTTCCTTTAGACTCTGAAGGCCATTTTACTTTCTTTTAGACTCTGAAGGCCCTTTTACTTTCTTTTAGACTCTGAAGGCCCTTTTACTTTCTTTTAGACTCTGAAGGCCCTTTTACTTTCCTTCAGACTCTGAAGGCCCTTTTACTTTCCTTTAGACTCTGAAGGCCCTTTTACTTTCCTTCAGACTCTGAAGGCCCTTTTACTTTCCTTTAGACTCTGAAGGCCCTTTTACTTTCCTTTAGACTCTGAAGGCCCTTTTACTTTCCTTTAGACTCTGAAGGCCCTTTTACTTTCCTTTAGACTCTGAAGGCCATTTTACTTTCTTTTAGACTCTGAAGGCCCTTTTACTTTCTTTTAGACTCTGAAGGCCCTTTTACTTTCCTTTAGACTCTGAAGGCCCTTTTACTTTCCTTTAGACTCTGAAGGCCCTTTTACTTTCCTTTAGACTCTGAAGGCCCTTTTACTTTCCTTTAGACTCTGAAGGCCCTTTCACTTTCCTTTAGACTCTGAAGGCCCTTTTACTTTCCTTTAGACTCTGAAGGCAAGGTAAGACAAACTAGAGTTTCGTTGTAACAATGAGAAATAGTTAGAATTAATGGCAAACATTACCAAGTCTGTCTGGTTACTGATCGCGTGTTTCAAGTACATGTTTCAAGGTGATCTATGGGTCCCCTGGCGGATGAGCATATTCCCAAAGGGAGGGGAATTTCGTCAAAGAGCGAGGATTTGGCAGTTTTCCGGTCATTTTACCTACACCTTAAAGAATAAATCATACATTTTGAAAACGCCAAAGAGGGGGGAATTCCACTTTTTCGTTCTTCCCTTGTCCGCTAGTGTATGGATCAACTAATAATCTACAGAAACCTTGTTGTAAACACAGACGTCTGGCGAATTAACCAAGTTCGTGGGTACAATTTGGTTTTGTTGTTGAACAAACGGGTTTACAAATTTATAATAAATTTATTTTTGTTAATAATGTTAACGGCAATATTACTAATAAATTTGCTAGCAAACATATCCTAATCGTTTGAGTCATCACAAAGGTTATGTTGTGAAACATGTGAAGTAGGTAAGAAATAAAGCTTCAAAACTACCATAGTAGCACTTGCGGACGAGCCGAACCTCCAAAGAAAGGGAAACCTTTCCAAAGAGGGGTAATTTTCAGAAATCCGGCTATTTAACGGCTACACCTCACGGAACAAACTCAACTTTTTGATACGTGCGTAAACAGTCCAAAAAATTTATTTTTGATAAACAAGAAACCCTGACCAAGCTATATATGTATGTAGGACAATAAAGACTGCCTGTTCTTCCCGGTCTGAAAAGGTATAAATAACAGTAATTTTTGCGTCGGATTTTTATTCTTTGCACTCCATCAAACCCGTAAATCATGTCAAAGTACTGATGGAAGAAGAATAAGTAGGAAATCAAGTGCTAGATGGACTAGACAAGTTCCGTTAGCTTTACGGTAAGTTAGAGCTACATACATATAGCCTATCCAGGGTTTCTTGTATCTCAGAAAATTTTTGGCGCGCAGTTTGAATTCAAATCTGCTTTCGGCGCGCATTCAAATTCGGTTATTTTTCACTCCATGAAACCCATTATCCGTAAATCATGTCAAAGTACTGATGGAAGAAGAATAAGTAGGAAATCAAGTAGGTGGACTAGACAAATTCCATCAACTTTACGGTTTCCAACGTTTCATGTTTTAATCAGACAGTTTTTGGCGCGCTGTTTGAATTCAAATCTGCTTTTGGCCCGTTTTCAAATTCGGTTATTTACACTCCATGAAACCCATTAGCCGTAAATCATGTCAAAGTACTGATGGAAGAAGAATAAGTAGGAAATAAAGTAGGTGGACTATACAAGCTCCGTCAGCTTTACGGTTTATAACGTTTCTTGTTGTTTGTTAATCAGACAGTTTTTGGCGCGCAGTTTGAATTTCAAGCTGCTTTTGGCGCGCATTGAAACCCGACTCTTTGCACTCTGTCGATCATGTCGAATTACTGACGGATGAAGAAAATAGAGGAGACGAGGTACATAGGCTAGACAAGACCTGTTCGCTTTACGGTAAGTTGGAGCTATAGCCGATACATGATTTCTTGTTATAGTCTAATTTTTTCCTCACCCAGAAATTGGCGGTCGAAAGCAGCAGTTTGGGTTGATGAAAAGGTTTTATACAGAAAAAAAGTTCCTAAAAAGAGTCATAATCATCTTTTAAGAACTTTTCTGTGTGTAAAACCTTTTCATCAACCCCAAATAGCTGCTTTCGACCGCCAATTTTTGGGTAAGAGAAAGGTTTTACACAAAAAAAGTTCCAAAAAAATGGCGTAACCAAAAAATTCGACTGTACTCCAAAAGTTTTTGGCGCGCATTTTGAATTCAAATCTACTTTTGGCGCGCGTACTAATCCGGTTTCTTTGCAGTCTACCAAGCCCATTATCCGTCGATCAGGTCAAATTACTGACGGACGAAGAAAATAGAGGAAACAGGTAGGTAGACTAGACAAGCTCGGTCAGCTTTACAGTAAGTTGGAGCCATAACCTATACATGATTTCTTGTTGCTGAGAAAGTTTTTGGCGCGCAGTTTGAATTCGAATCTCTTTCTCAATTTTCTTGTGGTTACAATTCCTTTTATATAGCTTATCCAGGGTTGTTTGTTTTCCAGAAAGATTTAAGCAAGTACATACATACGTTGCAACTCGCTAGAATATAACTCAAAGAGTTCCTAAATTATGTCTCACGCCTGATATTGAACAAACAAGGAATTGACTGTCAAAATGACTGTCTCGCGTGCTCATCAATCGTTATTTTGGCGAAGTATTGAAATAAATTAAGATACTGACTGACTGACTGACTGACTGACTGACTGACTGACTGACTGACTGACTGACTGAAAGACGGATGCATTTTTATCAATGAATGAGAAATGTAACATTTAGTAAACAGAAATTTTCTTATAGAAATTGCCAACTAAAAAACTTTAATGCATAATTGAATGGATAGCATCTACAGTGGATTAGGGTGAAAGCCCATCCGAAGTTTCTTGTTTAGAGTATAGACACACGACAAACTTATAAAGTTTTCGGCGTGCAGTTTGAATTGAAATCTGCTTTTAGCGCGCGTTAAAAATGTCGAAAGAAAATATTTTTTGCCCAATCTTGGTCAATAGGTTAAAAATGTCAAATAAAAAAAGTAAAGCAGAAGAAAAAGACAAAAAAAGAAAAACCACTAGGGTCTATTGTTTTTGTCCTGACTAACTTTTTGGCTTTGTAGGATGGTTTGAAAAAATTAACAATATAAAACAAGATTAAAAGAAACATTTGGCCGCATTGTATTATTTGAAAATACTAGTTTTTTTGGGTGCCACGGCATGTTAAATATACCACAATGTGTTGTAGTATAGACACACGAAACAATACATAAACGGCACGCCAATGAACCATGGTTCCTTCCGTGATGTGCCTCACTTACGGTTCAGCTCACCAAATATGGATCTCCGCTTGAAAGCGGTCTTGCCATTTATAGTGAGGCTGGGAAATTGTAGACGCAAATGGTGTTTTTATTAGACCATTCTCAATTATAGTTCAGTCTATACTGCTCGTATTTCATTATGCAATACGTTGTAACACTTTCGATCATTGTTGAAGGAGAAAAATCTTACTGAGGAAATTGGCTGCGCTCATCTCTTCGAGGCAAAAGGCCTGTAATTATTTCAAAAACATGCATAAAAATTTAAGAATTACGGGTTATTATACTGAAGATGAAAGCACTTCAGAATGAAAATATTCCCGTTAATTTGAACCATTTTCAGATTTTGAAATCTCGTATGCCACTGACACTGAAGGAAAAATCTTACGCATGAGTTTTCTTTGCTTGTAAACCCAATTCCATTTTTTGCATAATCAATCATGAGCAGTATCAGTGACGAGTCCTGGCATCGTTAGTTTGGCGTCGGATGTTTCAGGACGAAACGCCATAGTAATAGTTTTTTTTCACTCAGTTCTGTTTTAAGTTAGCTAGAATTAATATTATGATATTATATCGTATGTATTTATTATTACGTATTTCATGTTTATTATAGGTATATCTTGTTATAAAAATATCATTTCTATATCCCCGTTGGGCACATTTGCAATGAATTTGTACCACATGTGCCATGAACGACTGAGGGTCGAAAAATCATGCTAGCTGGGTTAAGTTGGTGGTTCAAGCGAAATTTTCATCTGTTTTCTAAATGACATGTAATTTTTTTAAACAAAATTTGAACTTGCGCCAAAAACGAACTGTGTACCAAAAACTTTCTAAGTAACATGAAACTTTGGATAGGCTTTGACTTTTCTCATGAGACTGAACCTTGAATGCGCGTCAATAATTCTCTGAATTATTCCGTGTATGATTCTGCTAGACAAATAAACTGAGTAACCGTTGATTTAAGTGCATGTGTCTTGGTTAGGTTTTCTTGCTATTGAACCTGATTTTATGGACTCTTTACCACATATTCAGTGAAATAAAAAAAACAGCTCTCATACATAACTTGATGGCTGAGTATAAACGGTATTTAAGTAAAACTTGAATTGAGTATCAGGAATCCTGATTCAGAACTTGATCCATGGGGTTGAAAGTAAAATATGCCATGACTTTTTGTTATGGTTACCGAGCACGTGACTTTTTTTACCTAAATAAGTTATGTAGTATAACATAACTTTAACTGAGTATAACTTATTAACAGACTATAATTTGAGAACTGAGTAACCTACATATTATAACTTGAACTGAGTATAAACGATAACTGAGTATAAACGAAAACGATAACTGAGTATAACTTGATAACTAAGTATAACTTTATAACTGAGTATAAACGAAAACGATAACTGAGTATAACTTGTTAACAAAATATAACTGTATGACTGAGTATAACTTGATAATTGGGTTTACTGGAACTTAGTAACCTAAATCCGGATTCAGAACTTGATCCATGGGGTTGAAAGTACAATACGCCATGACTTTTTGTTATGGTTACCGAGCACGTGACTCAGCTCAGCACATAAACAAACATGCCCACTAACTGGCAAATCAACAAATAACTGAGTCATATAATAAATTTTAATTAATTATATAAACTAATAAAACATTATTTTATTTTTAGATAACTTGATTTTACGCTTCATCAAACTGTGTTCCACCCACTGGCGGACGAGCCAAACCTCTAAAGAGGGGGAATTGGGATAGGGGAATTTTGTCAAAGAGGGGGTAATTGGCAGTTTTCAGGTCATTTTCATTACACCTTAGGGAACAAACTCTGCTTTTTGAAATCACCGAAGAGGGGGAATTCCACTATTCCCTCCCCTTATCGTCCGCTAGTGGTTCAGTAGTCCACCAGCAGCTGTTGTTGCGCAAACTCCCGAGGTTCCGGATAAAACGCGTCCAATTGGTATGTTCAATGACAAACTGTCAATCACAAATTTTGTTCCATAATATCAGTTGTTAATTCAATTAAACTGTATTTAGCAGTCAAATTGACAAAAAAATCTGGGCAAGAACTTCATTCTTTGTTAGGCCAATTGTCTAGCTGACTAAATTATCAACCGATGCGGAGACTGATTTTGAATGCGCGCACGAGCCAAACTTCCAAAGGAAGGGGAATTTTGTCAAAGAGGGGGAATTGGCATTTTTGAGGCCGTTTTCCCTAAACCTTAGGGAATAAACTCTGTTTTTTGAAACCTCCAAAAAGGGGGGAAATTCCACTTTTTCCTCCCCTTTTCCACCAGCAGCTGTTTTTGCGCAAACTTCCGAAGTTCCGGCCAAAACATGTACAACTTGTATTTTCGATGACAAACTGTGAATTAAATTGGCGTTTTCAAGAAGTAGAATAAAATTCGTTCCCTAAGGTGTGGGTAAAATGATCTGAGAACTGCGAGTTTCTCCATCTTTGACGAGAGTAGATAAAAGGCGAAGGAAGTTGTTTTTCACGAAAAAAATCTATTTTGGGGTTCGCCAATTCGCCATCTGATTGGTTTGGTCGATTTCATTTCAACACGCAACTCGACCGAGCAGAGTTTGTATTGGATTCAATTTCGTTCCTCCGCTTCAGTAGGCAGACATGTGGCTGGCCGCGGACAATAAGGGCAGAGAAAAGGGGAATTACCCCCTCTTAGGTGGTTTTGAAAAGTATAACACGTTTTCGAGGTGTAGGTAAAACCACGTCAAAATTGTCAATTTTCCCCACTTTGGGGGAAATTCCTGTCCCTTTTGGAGGGTTCGAATGCCAATAAACAGATGTGCGGCCGAAAAAAATATCAAAAGCTTAGGAAAATCCTGAAATATTTTTTTTTTGAAAAAGTTTGAAACTATAGTGAAACATGACATTTTATGAGCACTTTCGAGAAATGACAAGATTTGAAACTCACCAAGACAGGGGAATCTGACTTTCCCCCCTGTTTTCTCGTCCACTTTAGAACCGTACAAATCATCGGCCGATGAGCCAAACCTCCAAAAGAACGGGAATCTCTTCAAAGAAGGGGGAATGAGCAGAAATTAGGCTATTTTCCCTACATTTAGGGAAGAATTTCAACTTTTTGAAAACGCCAAAGAGAGGGGAATTCATTTTTTTCCACCCTTCTCGTCCACTGTAGTACAGTATGCCAACAATTCGAAATACATTGGCCACATATCAGTTTCAATGTCACTTGGGTCCGTTTTTTTCGCAACCATACAAACAAATGAAACGCTCACTTTTCTTGAGGTAAAAAAGTATACTCAATGAATCTGAAAAACTTGTTTAACTTTTTTGTCAAACCTCCAGAACTTCGAAAAAGAGAATCTCTTTTCATGTGACACATGGGACAACAAACGGACGTGACGGCGCCGAATTTACCGCATACTTCGCCGTATTTCGCATAGCGAATCCAGAAAAAACTACACTTTATAACATAAAACACTACCGAAATTCCAGGCAAACAGTCGGAACCAGACGAACCTAAGCCGGATAAAACATGATAATTTGTTCCCGACATCAACAAATGGATGTTGTTTTGTAAACACCCACCCATGCTGCATTATACCCATCAATCAAGTCTCGTCATCATCATGACTAGTCATCTAAATACCACATACTTCATGTCCATCGCTGAAAAAAAACTATCCGAATTCAGGACATTGTATCACAGGATTTTAAAAACAGCAGACTGAAGTTGTATAGGCCTTATAACTTATTCTATGAAATGATTTGAAATTGCGATAACCTCATGAAGTTAACCCTCAACGAGGGCAAGTGAGAGGTTAACTCAAACTCAATAATTAACCAAACCCTAGGTAATCCGCAATAGCACCTACATAATATGTACATTTATGGAGCTGCGCGACGGCCGCCGACTACTAGCCGAGCGACCGACTCTAAACAACAACAACAACAACAACAACAACAACAACAACAACAACAACAACAACAACAACAACAACAACAACAACAACAACAACAACAACAACAACAACAACAACAACAACAACAACAACAACAACAACAACAACAACAACAACAACAACAACAACAACAACAACAACAACAACAACAACAACAACAACAACAACAACAACAACAACAACAACCCATGAAGTTGCGAATCACTTTCTGGCGTGGGCAGAACCAGATTCTCAAGTGTACTGAATTTTCAGTGCCACGTTTTGGAATTTCTTAGAACCTGATTCTCCATTTCATGTTTGTGAAAAGTCTTATTAAGCGCAATTTCGATGGTCGTGATCGTTTTCTTATAACCAATTACCAGGCCTACATATATGCGCGCCTTTGATTGCAAATTTAAAATTCAATTTCACATGCCTGTCCATTTCGCTTGGGTCTTACGAAAAATCTTATGAAAAATCTTACGCTTGGGTTTTCTTTTGTTGCAGTTGCAGTATATATGTATCTTTTCGAACATATGTAAACTAAAATAAATTCATGAGCAACGAGAATTTGTGAACGAGGTATCATAAAGACATGATACTTTTATTAATCAGGAGTATCAGGACCTGATCCGACGGTTCGGCTGTACATACATACGTCATTACCACTTCTTCATCCACCGTGATATTGAAACTGGTACGTACACCATACACAATTGGTTAGGAAAAGGAATTAAAAAAACTTGCAAATGTGGTAAAACGAATCCATACATGAAAGATGCATACTGTCGCAAAGAAAACATTTTATTTATTCAAAAAAAATTTTCACTCCCTTATCAAAACCATGTGCGACAGAACATGACAAGTGTGGAATGGAATGAAAGTAGGCACTGGTTTTGGAAAGGTTTATATGTAGATTGCGCCTTAGTGAAACTATCAATGAACAGGTGGTTGTTGAAATTTAGTGCCTGAACAAGTTCAAATCTAAGTGGTGCGAGTTTTAGTTCAGTTTCCTAATAAATTGTGAATGCTATAGAGTCGGGCTTTCCATTATCCATAGTCTTCACGCATGATCGCGTATTAATCCCTAATCTAATGGCATGCGAATTGATCTAGGAGATGACTGAGTGACTGACTGACTGACTGACTGACTGACTGACTGACTGACTGACTGACTGACTGACTGACTGACTAACTAACTGACTGACTGACTGACTGACTGACTGACTGACTGATACTGACTGAACGAATGACCGACTGACTGACTGACTGACTGACTGACTGACTGACTGACTGACTCACTGACTGACTGACTGACGGACTGTTGTCTGACTGACTGACTGACTGAATGACTGACTGACTGACTGACTGACTGACTAACTGACTGACTGACTCACTGACTGACTGACTCACTGACTGCCTGCCTGAACGACTAACAGACTAACTGACTGACTGAATGACTGTTTAACTGACTGACTGACTGACTGAACGACTGACAGACTAACTGACTGACTGAATGATTGTTTAACTGACTGACTGACGTACACAATCAGTCACCGATGTTTTCCTAAATACACATGTTCATGTTCAGTCTCTTTGTCTATATCAATAAATTTATACCAGTCACTCATGACTGAATGACTGACTGACTGACTGAACGACCGACTACATAACTGACTGACTGAATGAATGTCTAACTGACTGACGGACATACAGAATCAGTCACCAATTTTTACAAAAATACACATGTTCATTCTCTTTGTCTGTGTCAATTAACTTATACCAGTCAATCAGTCTGTCTCAATAAACTTAACCAGTCACTCGGTCTGTCTCAATCAACTTATACCAGTCACTCAGTCTGTTATGTGTGACGCAATTTTCGCACTTTGTTCGGTGCGTCTTTTCCGATTCAGAATCTATTTTTGAAGCCAGACCCTCTCCACATTCAATAGAGGCAGTGATTGAATCTCGATGGAGCCGACTGACTGCCTGACTGACTGACTGACTGACTGACTGACTGAGTGACTGACTGAGTGACTGACTGACTGACTGACTGACTGACTGACTTACTGACTGACTGACTGACTGACTGACTGACTGACTGATTGACTGACTGAGTGACTGACTGACTCTGACTGACTGACTAAATGTACCTATCAAGAAGTATTTCGGTCCATCTTTTTGGGCCAAAACCTAATACATGGCGAAAGTTATTTCTAGGCCTAAGCCTGATACATAAGCAGGTACAAAAAAGCCTAAGTCTGAATAGACTTTAAGCAAAAGAAAATTTACAAAATAGAAAAAGGTGGCTTCTGTAATTCTGCAACAGTGAACCATGGATTTATGATACTAGAATACGTGTATGATATCAGTGGTATACATGTGAAATAACGGCATATGAGTGTGGAAATCTTGATTAAAAACCGTATGAGTTTGACAACGTATTCCATACCACGCAATCAATGTATTTCATAATAAAATAATTGTAACAAAAAAGAAAATTGATTAAATCAATATCTCATATCACTCTAGAAGAGTAAAATTATAAGTAATTGTTATCTTGCTAACTTAGAAAGAGAATTGTTTCTAAGCGAATATTGTCAATCCAAGGTTTCTTCTCGCCGAAGCCACGCGCACAATTTTTTGTCGTGTCATGTACTTAATGAATCTATGCTACATATATAAATTTGGGCAATTATTTACGATACCAACCTACATACATACGTGTTGATCATAAATTAACTCAATTCTCAAACTATACTCTGACGAAAAACATTCTAGAGATGCTACATACAAACAGCAAACAGGTTTTTTTCACAGTCGAGTGTCTGTCATTTATGCAGCCTATCCAGGGTTTTTCACCCCAAAAGTTTTCACACGCTCGATTTCAATTCAAAACTGTTGTCGGTGACAGTGAACTCCTTGACCAGAATTATGTATAGGCCTAGTGATTGGTTATAAGAAAATCCAAAACGTGGCACAGAAAATTCCTTACTTGAGAATCCGGTTCTGGACCTGAGAATCTGGTTCTAAGAAATTTTTAAACGTGGTTAAAACGTGGCGCAGAAAATTTATTTCTTGAGAATCCGGTTCTGGACTCGAGAATCTGGTTCTGGCCATGCCATGAGTTCTCGCAGTTTTAAACCATTTCTTATAATCAATTATGAGGCCTATAGATCTGTTTTTTTTTCTCTAAACACTCGAACAACATGGTACATACAGTAAGTACATACGACTACTCTGCAAGCATACATGTACCAAGCTATGCTTGAATGACTTGAAATGTGGTATTTCATCAGTGATATGTACATGTTGGTAAGGAACGTTCGAAGTGACTCGTGGTCTCGTGAAGTAATCAGGCGGGTGCTAGAAAATGCGCAAATATATATACAAAAGTATTAAACTGAAAATTAAAGTTACTCATATTTAAAAAAACATCTGACTTCTGATAAAAAGGCGCACAATCAAGTTCAGACCACCAATCAATCGAAAAAACTATACACATGGAACATTCGAAATCTGTAGTATCCTAGAATGATCGAACGGGGTGCCGGAAACCGCGCTTTCTGGGAGGTCGACCAGAGCCAGTGGAACGGAATTCATGCCATACGTCGTTATCAATAGCGGAACATTAATTACTTTACTTTTATTACTATTTTACGCATGGAAAGAGTTAACGGGAAACAGTTTTTTAGAGCTAGTGCATATAAGAAATGACCGAAAAGCAGGTCAGTCAAAAACAATTTGTATGCTTTTTTATCACTTTAAAATGATTGCTTATGGTTCCATAAACATGCCCAAAAAATTTATAAACTTATATGGGTGGGACCAGTTTGTTGTTATGAGCAAGAATGTTAATTTGTACCGAACTTTTCAAATGTAATTTTTAAAGACTTTTTTGCAATTGAGTACGAAAGCACGCTACTGATCATATCAATGGACGGACTTTAGTTCGTTCCCTTAAAGTGGTTCGACAGAGATGCCTTTTTTGCGGTTATCTCGACTTTACATTCTAGATATGCATAAACATCTTAACAATCAGTTTACAGAAGGTGAAATCGTATTTCCTGAGCAGAGAGAGTATTTCTGGCTTTTTTATGTCTGTAACGGTCTTTTGCCTGATCCGAAGTTGTATAATTGAATCGGAATCTGAATCGAAACAGAAGACAATGTTTAACGTTTCGGCAGTCTAGAAATGGTCGTGGATGACAAAATGCTATACCGTATGACGTGACTTTCGAAGCCATCCATGAGATGAATACACAATTCAGCGTCCTAAAGCCCGTATGCTGTTTCTGCATGCAAAAATATTGCCCACACGTCTGATAATGAATCATCACCAGCCTCAACTCAACTCGGTTGACACCATAGTTTAAGACAGTGTAGCAAGAGGTGATGATGATAGATGTGCGTGTTAACACTGATTGTCTGATGTTCCATTATTAGACGTTTTAGACATACTTTTGCTGGCAGAAACAACATTTGGGCTTTGTATGATGTGACTTTCGACGCCAACCATGAGATGAATACGAATTCAGAGTCCTAATCATTTTTGACTAACGGAAGCAAACATTCCGGCTGATACGAAAAACAGACTGAAACATAACCACCCGCTTGATATAGCCTATCCCTTGTTTCTTGTTACTCAGAATTTTCTGAATGGGATTTGAAATCAATTTGAATTTGGTGGGCGTTCAAATTTTGAATGCTTCATGACTTGACGTAAATTTCGACGCGATAGAAGAGGTGAATACAAAAGTCAGCGTCCTATTCAATTTTGGAGGCAACCAAACATTTCGGGTGATAAGAAAAAATTAATGGAGCGTACTCACTCAAACGAAACGCTGATGCGAAAAACTTTTTGCTTGATATAGTTTATTCATAATTTCTTGTTGCTCATTAGAGTGTTTGGCGAGCATTTTGAATTCAAATCCGTTTTTGGTGCTCTACAAAAAGTTGAGAAAATAGTCTGATTTTCGTATGATACTTATGACAATATGAACGCTTAATTAGTTGATTATGTGAGAAAGGGTTCATAGTTTTTTGATAACAAGATACGTTGACCGAACTGTAGTCTGAAAATAGCGCGAGTTCAAATTTAGTCTGCTCAGCTATCAAGAATGCTGTGCACGTCGTGACTTTGGACAAGAATCGTGACATGAATTCAAATTCAGATGTACAGTATAAGCAATTGGGAATACTGTAGCCAGCAGCGGCAGCCGAAATCCAAAGTTATGGCATTTTTAGTACATTAGGACTCTGAATTTGAAAGAGAAATGGCTATGAATCGAATGAATGAATCGTATGCTGACGGACGAGCTAATCCTCCAAAGGGTAAGGAATTTTTTCAAAGAGGGGTGAATTAGCAGTTCTGAGGCCATTTTACCTACACCTTAAGAAACAAATTTTTGAAACTTTTTAAAATTGCCAAAGCGGGGGGAATTCCACTTTTCCCCAACAACACGTGTGCAATGAATTTTTGCGCACCGTTCGTATGTTATGCAAATGCTATCAAAAAAAAAACAATTTGTTTCTCAAAAATTTTGAAGCGCGCCATAAACAATTTGAATTCAAACAGCGTGTCAAAAAAGTGGTTGGCTAACAAGAAACCCTGGATAGGCATTACCTAATACAACAAGGCACACGACTAGAGAAAGAGACGAAATGGTACGTCAGAAAGGACTTGAACAGGAAACCATGCTCTAAGTACTTGAAGTATGACTTGACTGAGGTCTGTATGTATGTCCGAACATCGACTTGCGTTCTGATATCCAGATCCACAAAAAATATTCAAATTTACTCAAACCATGACTTGACTTGCGGCATGAATCCCAAATCATAATTCCAACAGAAGTCTGTCAGACCTGAAAATACCGAAACACAAACGTTTAAATCAAAACCCATGAAACAATCAGCCATGTACACAGAGAAATGGGAGAGCAAACCATTTTCGAAGTCAGTAAAATATGATTTTGAATTGAGGTCCGAAGCCGGACTTGCGTTCTAGCCTCCCATCAGCTGAGAGAAAACGTATGCAGAAACTGAAAATCGTAGGTTGAAACACATACAGTAATTCTAAATAAAACAACGGAACGGACTCTCAACTGTTCATGAAACCACTAGCGGACGAGAAGGGGAGGGAAAAGTTGAATTCCCCCTAGTCGGCAGATCCGAAAATTCGAATTTGTTCCTAAAGGTGTAGGTAAAGTGTCCTATATTCTGCCAATTCCACCCTTTTTGGGATGATTCCCCTCCCTTTGGAGGTTTGGTTTGTCCGCTAGTGCATGAAACAACTATGGAGCTTGCGGCTCTATTACAGAGAGAAATGAGAAAGGAAACCGATTTTGAAGTCTGTAAAATACGTAAATATAGGAACGAACGCTGACTTATGGCGTATTTAGGCCGTATTATAGCTTGATCAGGGTTTCTTGTTATCAAAAGTGAAATTTGCAGGTCGGTTACGCAAGTATTGTCCGTAGGCTATGTAAAAAAGTATTTGATTAACGAAATTGAGAAAGCGTCCCAAAAGTAGATTTGAATTCAAACTGCGCGCCAAAAAGTTTTTGGCTAACAAGAAACCCTGACCAAGCTATTGGAACGAACGTTGACTATGACTTTTAGTGTATTTAGGCCGTATTAATGGCGACTATAGCCTATCTAGAGTTTATTGTTACTCAGAAAGTTTTTGGCGCGCAGTTTGAATTCAAATCTGTTTTCTGCGCGCTTTTAAAAATCTGAGAAATAAATAGTTTTTACATAACATTGGGAAAACATAAGAAAAATGTCTCTAAATTCTTTATATTCGTTGAATACGTGCAAAACCATTTTTTTAATAACAAAAAAACTAATAAAAAAATTTAGAACTATATTTTTTCAGAACTCAAAATATAAAAAAAACTACTTTGTTTACCTGTTAAGTTATCGCGTATTTCAAGTACATAGTTCTATGAATGAACTACCAGAACGAAGCCAGTGGCGCCACATTTCATTTCAACGGCGTACAGTAACTCTTATTTTTGAGACCTTATCATTATTGAAAATAGTTGGAGCTATAACTATTTAGAACAATAGAAAAAAAACTACTTAGTTTACCTGTAAAGTTATCGCGTATTTCATTCATGATCATACAATACCTTTGTCATATGTACTCATGCTTTTGGCATACGTATGTCCTAGTAGAACTAATGAAATGAAATGAAAAAAAGAATGAAATGGAGAGAAAATTTCAAGTCATTTACTACTATCCAAAGCTGGTTATGTATATTGTAACCACGATAAATGAACTCCCGAGCCAGTGGCGCCACATTTCATTTCAACGACGTAATGCGCTGTTTTTTACCTCATTTATAAAAAAATTTTGAACTATATTTATTCAGAACTCTAAACTAAAAAAAACTACTTAATTTACCTGCAAAGTTATCGCGTATTTCATTCATGATCATCCCTTTGTCATATGTACTCATGCTTTTGGCATATAAGTGCATATGTACATATGTCCTAGTAGAACTAATGAAATGAAATGAAAAAAATGAACGGAATGGAAAAAAATTTCAAGTCATTTACTATCCGAAGCTGGTTATATGGTAACCGCGATAAATGAACTCCCGAGCCAGTGGCGCCACATTTCATTTCAACGACGTATTTCGCTGGTTTTTTACCTCATTTATTTAAAAAAAAATTAGAACTAATGAAATGAAATGAAAAAAAGAATGAAATGGAGAGAAAATTTCAAGTCATTTACTATCCGAAGCTGGTTATGTATATGGTAACCACGATAAATGAACTCCCGAGCCAGTGGCGCCACATTTCATTTCAACGACGTAATTCGCTGGTTTTTTTGCTGGTGGGCATGCCCAATTTCAACGCCGCGCTGGCGCGTTCGGTGCTTTTTTCTGTAATTTTGGTCATGATTTCTTGTTATTCAGAAATAATTTTTGTGGAATCGTTCCCACGATTACAATTAATTGGGCGCAACATTCATATGTTATCCAAACCGAGGAGGGGAAGGAAAAAAGGAATTCCCCTCTTTGAGAAGATTCCCCTCCCTTTGGAAGTTTGCCTCATCCGCTAACGTTTCCAAATGCACCAAAACCGATTAAAAGTTGAAATTGGACGCCAAAAAGCTTTTCAGAGTAACATGTGAGTTATTAACATGTTAGTAACAGGCACCGCTGGTTATGAGGAGGTTTACATGATACATTATCAAATAATTACAGAAAAAAATCTGAGAGATGCAATAGTTGAACATGTACATCATTTGTGTTCAATAGTTGAACATGTATGTACATCATTTGTGTTCAATAGTTGAACATGTACATCATTTGTGTTCAATAGTTGAACATGTACATCATTTGTGTTCAATAGTTGAACATGTACATCATTTGTGTTCAATAGTTGAACATGTACATCATTTGTGTTCAATAGTTGAACATGTACATCATTTGTGTTCAATAGTTGAACATGTACATCATTTGTGTTCAACAGTTGAACATGTACATCATTTGTGTTATAATGTTGAACATGTACATCATTTGTGTTCAATAGTTGAACATGTACATCATTTGTGTTCAATAGTTGAACATGTACATCATTTGTGTTCAATAGTTGAACATGTACATCATTTGTGTTCAATAGTTGAACATGTACATCATTTGTGTTCAATAGTTGAACATGTACATCATTTGTGTTCAATAGTTGAACATGTACATCATTTGTGTCCAATAGTTGAACATGTACATCATTTGTGTTCAGCTCAATTTACTATGTTGTCCCAATGTCATGAACGTGCGCCGAAAAACTTTTAAAGTTACAAGAAACCCTGACCAGCTATAATATACGGTAGAGTTATACGGGTGCACGACTTTTACGAGTTGCTTGCTCTTTCTACCTGAACCATACCTTGGTTCAGTACACTGGCGAACGAGCCAAACCTCCAAAGGGAGGGGAATCTTTCAAAGAGGAGGGGAATCGGTAGAAACTACGCTATTCTACCTACACCTTAGGGAGCAAATTCAACTTTTTGAAATTGCCACAGAGGGGGAACTCCACTTTTCTCACATATTCTCGTGTGTCTAGTGATCGAGTGTTTTGTTAGTGGAAGGTTTTTTATAGTTTATCCAGGTTTTCTTATCAGCCAGAAGTTTTTTCTTGACCAAATTGACTTCAAATCTGCGTATTCAATTCAAATGGCATCAATGGATCATTCCAAAGAGGGGAGGATTTCCAGAAATTGGGCCATTTCACCTACACCTTGAGAAAGAAGCTTTTTTTTTGAAACCGCCAAAGAGGGGGAATTCCACTTTTCCCTCCCCTTTTCGTCCGTCTTTGCTTGAATGAGCTAAATACAAAGGAGTTAGACAAGTCGATCGTGTTGGCAAAAACCATAAATTTAATTTTTTATGTATGTAGGTCGTTCGAAAGACGTATTTATGTAGAGTCAGTCTGTCTATGGCAGGTCATCAAAGTAGAATTGAGTATGAGAAAGCAATAGCGGACAAGTAAGGGTGGGGAAAAGTGCAATTCCCCCCTGAATTTGTTCCTTTAAGGTGTAGACAAATTAGCCTGATAACTGCCGATTCCCCCCTCTTTGGCGAAAGTTCCCCTCCCCTTGGAGGATTAGCTCGTCCGCCTGTGTGAGGAATATTCCTGAAGGGTCTCATCGATAATTCAATGATCGGAATTAACTTGAACCCGTATAATTTCGAACCGTACAATTTACGGTTGATGTAAAACTGACCCAGGTTTACCCTGTTTATGACTTTGCGTCACTGACATATACTGCTCACGATTGATTATGCGAAAAACCCGAACCGAACCCGACCCGAACCAAACCCAAAGAAAGCCCATGCGTAAGACTTTTCCTTACGTGTCAGTTGCATGCGATATTTCAAATTCTGTAAATGGCTCAAAATGAAGCAATTAATGCAGTTCTGTAGTGCTTCAAATCTTTTAGAAAATAACTCGTAATTCTGTTATTTTCATGCATTAACTTATGCATTATTCACGAAGAAAAGATTTTCTGAGTAAGATTTTTCTCCTTGAACAATGTCCGAAAGTCTTACGACGTATTGCATAATGAAACATGAGATGTTTTCATGTCCATCAAGGTATGGTCTATATTAAAAATACACGATGAACAAGCTAAAATCTCGGGCTCGAGTCCGTAAATTTTAAACTGAAATATGCGGTTCATATGTGAAATTCGAACAGCATTCGTAGTCGTTAATCAAACCACAAGACTTCTATTGCGAAATTGGCTACCTATACCGCACTAGCGGACGAGAAGGGTTGGGAAAAGTGGAATTCCCCCCTCTCTGGCGTTTTCAAAAAGTGGAATTGTTCCTTAAGGTGTGGCCTAAAAACTGCCGGTTCCCCTGTCTTTGAGGAAATTCCCCTCCCTTTGGAGGATTATCTCGTCCGCTGTTCTATACCGTGAAATTGAGACCATATTTTACACTGACAAAAACAGGTGAAATCTTGGGATTGCCGATGCAGAAATAACTACAGCATTCATAGTGGATTGGGAGATTTGAAATTGAACTTGAAATTAGGATGCGCGCCTTGTTGGACTATAATTTCTAGATTCCTATAAATCCTTATGTAACTTCAGCAGACGTAGAAAAACAGAATGGCAAAGATCTCGTTGTATTGTAATTGTCTACGCATGCAAGGAAAAAATCCGGAAAGGTTCATTTTTCAATTGTGAGCTTTGAATACTACAGTAACTATACCAGGTTACTGTAACACAAGAAGTGGACAGATTTTCCTGACATTCAGCACTAGCCCAGTGAGAGAGCCATTTTTAAGAATTTCTAGTTAGTTTTATTTCGGGTACATGAGAGTATGTAAAGTCAAAAGAGTAGATGAATCCATAGTAAAGCCCGTATGTTATTATTGCAAGTAAAAATTGGGTCAAAACGTCTGATAATGAAACATCACTAGCCTCAACTCAACTCGGTCGACACCATCGTTTAAAACAGTATAGCATGGGTTGATGATGATTGGTGTGCGTTTTAACACTGATTGTCTGATGTTTCATTTTCAACAGCTTTGGGCAAAATTTTTGCTTGCAGAAACAACCTACGGGTCTTATTCATGCCATGCATCCATACTTTTTCACTTGGGGCACGCGCGTTCAGAGTCGTCTTGAAAGGCTCTAGACTTTTTTCGTAAAACTTACGGCGCTCGTAAAAATCCTTTTGGTTGGGAACAAAACTATTTTTTTTGAGCTCCGAAAGTTTTACAAATGAAATTCATGAGACTTTCTTCCGTAGAATAAAATTTTACTATTATATTTATTACATACTATTATGAAGATTTTTTCAGTAAATAAAGCTAGTGAAAACTGATGAATTCACATTTAACTCAGTAGAAATGTAGATGTCATGTGTTATATTTCAATTTACGAATTGAGAAACTATGTATGCCCAGGGTGACCTTTAATACAGAGTGAATTTGCATATTGACGTTTGAAATGACTGAGGTCATGTTTGCGAATTCAGGGTAATAAAGCTTCAGGCGGCGATTTAGTCGAAGACCGATTTAACCGAAAGACTTATTGGTCGACGGTTTCTCCGTCACCGCTAAAGGTGATTTCCGAGTCAAAAGGAATGTAAACATAAAAAGAATGTAAAAGTAAAAGGAATGTAATAATGAAATAATGTAAACATAAAAGGATTGTAAAAATAAAAGGAATGTAAAAATAAAATGAATGTAAACATAAAAAACAAGAAGAAAATCTGCAACACTTTTACCCGAAATTAATAAACTTGGTGGCTGGAAAGTTTATTCTTGGAACATAATTTAAAAAGTTGCTCATTCTCATGTTACTTTACTCTCTTTTCTACTTTCTTTTGGACTCTGAAACGTCGTAGTCGTAGTCGAAAATGATTTAATATTCAGAAAAGCTGCGTAAATTCTCGACAAACAACCTAATGGTTTACGAATTCAGTTTTTTGTCGATGATCATTTCGTCTGTACTGGGAAGAAAAAAAGGACTTTATCTGACGATATCTTCATCAACAAAAATCTGACATCGTGAAGCAATATTTCGGCTAACAAGAAACCCTGCATAGGCTACATCACTCACTCTACTCTGACCGATTCCGTCTGTTAATAGAATACAAGATTTATCAAGCCGGCGGCTCTAATCATGGTAAACCCGACATGTTGTTTCTGCAACCGAAAATATTGCCCAAAACGTCTGATAATGAAACATCACTAGCCTCAACTAAATTTGGTTGACACCATAGTTTAACACAGTATAGCATAGGGTGATGATGATTGATGTGCGTGTTAGCACTGACTGTCTGATGTTTCATTATCAGATATTTTGAGAAACATTATTGTTTGCAGAAACAACATACGGGCGTTATGTAGTGGTATAAAAAGAGTGTCGAAGGAAGGATTCAACATTTGATAAGGACAAGGTTACTAATTCAAAGACTTGTATAACATTCAGATTATTTGTTCATTTATATATATATAAAATATTACATAACAAATGGACTATAAACATAGTAAAGACTGATTGACGGTTGAATGCATCTTCCTTCCCTCTTCTTCCCCCCCCCCCCCTCTGACGGGGAACAATGGGGCGTGTAATCCCTGGCGGACGAGCCAATCTTCCAAAAGGAGGGGAATTTTGCCAAAGAGGGGGGAATTGGCAGTTTCAAGGTCATTTTACCTACACCTTAGGGAACAAAATCCACATATTTAAAACGGCAAAGAGGGGGGAATTCCGTTTTTCCCACCTCTTCTCGTCCACTAGTGCGTGTAATCAGACGGGCATTCAGCGATATACGATGGTACATAGCCAATGGCATATCTGGAATGGCACATTCGTATGCCAACTGACATCGTTTGCTAAGTGAGTGAGTGAGTGAGTGAGTGAGTGAGTGAGTGAGTGAGTGAGTGAGTGAGTGAGTGAGTGAGTGAGTGAGTGAGTGAGTGAGTGAGTGAGTTAGTGAGTGAGTGAGAGAGTGAATGAATGAGTGAGTGATTGATTGATTGAGTGAGTGAGTGAGTGAGTTATTGAGTACGTGAATACATGGGTTATATTAGTTGAACTAGGAGTGAATAAATACATACAGTAGCTTCGAGCACCACAAGGTTTTTGATCTACTTATGGGCTGCGAACCCAGGGAAAGCTAAAACAAGCCGTAATAAAATAGTTTTTGTAACATAAACTTATATAAAGAAACAGGAACCAAAGTTTCCACATTGGGAAGGCGGTCAGAACTGATTCATTCATGTGAAATCCTTCATTTCTTTTCAGTAGGATATGGACATTTCTTACAATGTAGTGTGTACCTATCGAAGAGTTTTTTTTTATATTTGTTGTCCATAAATGTCCTATATTTACCCCATATAACATAAAAAATTGGCTCTGTCATGGATTTCGCTTGTACTAATCGCTCTATCAGGTTGTTACAGTTGAGAAGTGAAAATAGGTTTTGCAAGTTGACTCGAAACCTGTTTCGAACACGTAAACCAATGGGGTTGGATGATTCAGAGGTTGGAAATAGAGGGTCGGGAAAAACTGTTTGGTGGCAATATATAATCTGATGCCAGATATGTAGTATTTTGAACTCGTTATAATGTAAAAGGCTCTCTGAGAATCGAGTAAGAAGTTGGCGTGCTTGGATGCATCAGCCGCACTAGCGAACGAGAAAAGAGGGAAAGTGGATTCCCCCCTCTTTGGCGAGTTTAAAAAGTGCAGTTTGTTTCCTAACGTGTAGGTTTAATGAGGCAAAGAACTGCCAATTCCCCCTCTCCCTTTGGAGGTTAGGGGGGATCAGCCGCATCCAATGCTTACGAAGACGTACTTTTGACAGTCGTCTGTTTGACTCAACTCTTTCAAACAGCTTTATGCTATAGCATGCAATCATCATGTTCAGTTGGTATTATCCGTGTTGGAAAAGTTAACGGGCAAACTATTCACTAGAATCCTGTAAAGTTTTTTACTCTATTTATTTGACTGCTCTAAGCCGTTCTATGTTACAGCGGAAAACTTCTGATTGACATGGCAAGGAGGTCTTTTTATATCAGACACGTTTTTCAAATGATCATTCCCATTCGGAAATGAAGTAGTATTCATCTGTACAATTCCTGAATTACGAATTATTTCATAGGAATTATTTTACATACAATATACTTAGTGATTGATTAAGGGTGCTTTCAGAGTGAAAAGGAAAGTAAAACGGAAAGTAAAACGGAAAGTAAAATCTGTAAATCTATTGACCAGGAAGTCAATATTGTTCCCGAAAAATTATTTTCGGTCAATAGGTTCAACATATTCAAAAAAACACATCTTCTAACAGTCACATATTCTAAAAATCACATATTCAAAAAATCACATCTCTGAAAATCACATATTCAGAACAGTCACAAGTTCTAAAAATCACATATAAAAAAATTATATTTTCTAAAAACCAGATATTATAAAAATCACCTATTCTAAAATTCACAAATTCAAAAAATCACATATTCTAAAATTCACATATTCTAAAAAATCACATAGTCTAAAAATAACGTTTGTCTGTGCGTGCGTGGAAAAGTCTCACTGATTTCCAAAAAATATCCGGCTGTTTCTTAATAATGTTTTTGGTTTCTGATACAAAAACACGATTATGATTATTATATTAGCGGGTGATTGAACAACAGGGAGGGGGAGCTAAGGTAAACTTCCGATCCGTTCTCAACTAATTAATCAATTTCCTATAATAGAACCTAGGAAGTACGTCATGTAAACTAAAGGGCTGCCTAGCATTCAAGTGAAAAGTTGTAGTGTTTTAACTACTCCAACTTGTGAATCGTTAGCAGCATCAAATGTAAGATGATGCACAATAGTCGGCTGTCCGACTCAACTCAACCCAACAGCTGTATGCTATAACATGCAATTGTCATGTTCAGTGGGTGTTACACTGGGTTGAACAAGTTTACGTGTCATTTTTTCACTTGAATCTCCAGAAGCTCTTTATATAAACTTCCGCTCCGTTCTCAACTAAATAATCAATTTCCTATAATAGAACCTAGGAAGTACGTCATGTAAACTCTTGATAAAACTAGCAGTGAATCCGGGACTATAGCATTTTAATTAATGATGAGACCTACTCACTGGCGGACGAGAACGGGAGGGAAAAGTGGAATTCCCCCCTCTTTGGCAGTTTCAAACAGTAGAGTTTGTTCCTTAAGGTGTAGGTAAAAAGTCCTACATTTGCCAATTCCCCCTCTTTGAGGAGATTCCCCTCCCTTTGGAGGTTTGACTGGTCCGCCAGTGGACCCACTCACGGACGGACGAGCAAATTTCCTAAAGAGAGGGGAATTTCATCAAAGAGGGGGAAATTGGCAGGAATTGGGCCATTTTACCTGCACCTTAACGAACAAAATCTAAATTTTCAAGCCGCCAAAGAGGGGGAATTCCACTTTTCCCTCCCCTTCTCGTCCGCTAGTTGGTCCACTAAAGAGGTGGGAAAAGCCGAATTCCCGCCAGAAGAGTTATGCCGTTAAAAAAACTTTATTTCTTGATAAAATAAGCATCTGAATCCGGAACTAGAGGCAGAGAAATGGAAATCCAGATATAGCGTTTTAATTATATATAGATCTATATATGTCTTCTCTACTAATTAGGGGTGGGGCGTCGCCATAGACGTTTATAGAAGTCTGAAATCATGTTCCGAAAATAGTTTGTATGACTTTTTCATCTCACTCACAATGAATCAATCGAATCATTCCCATGTGAGTCACTAAGCGAACCATTCGTCACCATGTGAGTCATTAAGCGAGTCATTCGTCACCTGGTGAGTCATTAAGCGAGTCATTCGTCACCATGTGAGTCAATAAGCGAGTCATTCATTATCATGTGAGTCATTAAGCGAGTCATTCGTCACCATGTGAGTCATTAAGCGAGTCATTCGTCACCATGTGAGGCATCAAGCGAGTCATTCGTCACCATGTGAGTCATTAAGCGAGTCATTATGTACAGAAATTTTCTGAACGCACACCAAAATCGTTTATTTTTCATTACTGAGTTAAACAGGGCACACTAATACATACCTTACCAGAATAAATAAATTGAAATAGCGCGCCAAAACACTTCTATTAAATTTCCTAAAGAGAGGGGAATTTCATCAAAGAGGGGGAAATTGGCAGGAATTGGGCCATTTTACCTGCACCTTAACGAACAAAATCTAAATTTTCAAGCCGCCAAAGAGGGGGAATTCCACTTTTCCCTCCCCTTCTCGTCCGCTAGTTGGTCCACTAAAGAGGTGGGTTTCCCTCCACTTCTATTAGTAACAAAAAACTCTGGATAGACTATGTACGTATATGTAAATTGAGTGTCTGCAGCCCTGAAGGCATAGAATCCAAAATCGAGGATTGAGTATGGATTTCAATAAACCAGTTAGGCGCCCGCCGAACCCGATCATAGTAGAACCCGAGCAAAATCTGAGAACAGTGGAGTTTTTGTTGTGAAATGTTTTTTTGTGAAATGTTTTGTTGTGAAATTTTCGCGAACCCGCAGGAAGAAGTTGCAATCGAAATAATTACAAAATTTAATGACGTATTGAGAAGGTTTCACAATAATATGTTTTAAAGACAATCTCGACAGCGCCGTTACGGTTGTCTGTCCTACATATATTATAGCCAATCCATACTTTCTTGTTACTCAGGAATTTTTTTAAAAATAAATCTGCTCTGGGCACGAGCTCAAATTTCCGAACGAAATGCTTCATCGTCGTCATTTGGACAATATACGAACACTGTGTTCGATTCATTGCATACCTTTTTGTTCAAGGGGTCCATAGAAAAAAACTTTGATAACAATATACTTCAACCAAGTTACTGTGACGCTGACTACTGTTACTAAACAGTTAAAACTTTGTTTATCTGTAAAAGGGTGGATAAAAAAGGTTATTTTGGTTAATTCATAACGACAGCAAGAAAAACTGAAAATAATAACATTGCATAGACAGTTTTGTAGAGAGACACTCTTGTTGTATGTCTAGTCTAGTCACTGGCGGACCAGCCAATCCCTGAAAGGGAGGGGAATTAGAAGTTTTGAAGTCATTTAACCTGTACTTTGAGGAACGAATTCTACTCCTTTGGACTGTCAAAAAGGGGGAATTCCACTTTCTAGTTCTCCCATCGACCGCTAGTGATTTAGTGGATATGGAGCCGACTCCGGTGATGTAGGTCCTGAGTTCGAAACCTGGCTTGAGATACAGGTTTTCTTTTACTCCACAATTTTGGTACGGTATTAATGTGAGACACAGGGTTTTAGGGAAATTAACTTCAGTGTGTAACAAGATACATATCATGATAGAGCTACATACATACATACAGTATGTATGTATAGCAGCGCTATAGCGGACGAGAAGGGGAGGGAAAAAGGGGAATTCCCCCTTTTTGGTGACTTAAAAAAGTATAGCTTGTCCCAGGTGGTGTGTAAATAACCTGAAAACTGTTAATTCCCCCGTCTTTGGGAAAATTCCCCTCCCTTTGGGGAAATAAGCTCGTCCGCCAGTGTACCAGCGCCACTACAGTAACTACATACAAAGAAGTTTCAGTTTTCTACTAGTTTTCTACAACCTTCCTGGTTATAGCGTGATCAGAGTATATCTTGTTAACAAATACTATTTCTTCAGACTCGTTATAGCCTATCCATGGTTTGTTGTTAGTCAGAATTTTTTGGCGCGAAGTTTGATTTGAAAGCTGATTTCGGCGCCGTTCGAAATTTTGCGATATCCAGTAAACATCTGATCCATAAAAATACAAGCAACTAAAAATGCCCTGAAGGCATGGGAAGTAACGAATATGGTTCGATCCTGGCTAGTCCAATCGTGAAAAAGTATGAGACAAGAAATTTTAATCTCATATTTTAAATAGTCTGATCGTAAAAAAGCAGGAAACAAGATTTGCGATGAATCACGAAAAAAGTTTGTACTTCCTTAAGTCAAGAATCAAACCAAATTACACGAAACATATTTGGGACTTTTCACGATTGTTGTGGGAACATTTGTCCTTTTTCAAAATGCCGGTATTCAATTTCAAACCATAAGTATCTTTTAAAAAATCGTTATCATAAATGGATCATATTATCAAAAACCATCATTAATGAATGAAAATGAAATAAAAAAGTTTCGTGACAGCCTTGTCACACAAACCGAAGTAAAATGACTCATGCTCACAACGAGCTAGACGAAATAAAGGATTTGGGTTTCACCGAAAAGTCCCAAATATGTTTCGTGTAATTTGGTTTGATTCTTGACTTAATGAAGTACAAACTTTTTTCGTGATTCATCGCAAATCTTGTTTCCTGCTTTTTCACGATCAGACTATTTAAAATATGAGATTAAAATTTCTTGTCTCATACTTTTTCACGATTGGACTAGCCAGGATCGAACCATATTCGTTACTTCCCATGCCTTCAGGGCATTTTTAGTTGCTTGTCTATAACTTTTTTATGTGTGAACAAATCACATGTACAGTATGTAGACTAAATACATATATATGTTAATAAAACAAAAATGCTCTATGAGTTGAAAATTTTTCATAAGATTCATCTACTTCAGCCCTTTTAAAACTTTAGATTTTTGAATATTGAAATACAATAATATTTGTGAACAGTGATCGTTTGCGAGCCCCCTTCAATTTTTTGCTTGTAAAAAGAAGTCATTAAATAAATTACGTAATGATGAAAAAAATCCCTGGGTTAGTAATATAGAGAGTTAAAAGCTGCCTTATTATATCTAAAATATACATTTGAAATTCGGGAGAAGTATATAATATCAAAATTAAAACAAATTAACACTTTCGTTGTTTTAGATTTTCAGGGGTTTTGAACCCAGCACCACTCGTTTAACTTACAAACCCACTATCCACTTGACTACCTTTACGAAAAATATTTTTAAAGTTGATTTGCTACATCAAACCTAGTTTCAAATCATAAATTTATCATTTTATCTAGTGTGAAAATAGCTTCAAAACTTGACTATTATTAGGTAAGCGCCGAGCTGTACTTGGAAAAATTTACCAAGTGACTCTTGAATTTTTTTTCCTTACTTCCAGAACCTTTATAATAAGGTTTTGAGGTTTTTTATTGATGTTGGTACACGTCTAGAAACGAAGAAAAAAAGTACTTAGAAAAAATTTTTTGACCCATTTTCTTCATTTCTGTACATTTTGACTGATCATAAAAAATTATTTAAAGGGATTGATCAAGTTTTAAAAATATAGTCTATTAGAAATGTACTCTTCCTATACCTCCTGTAAAAATGAAGTTTTTCCGGTTCCTGTATAAATAAAAATTTTGAAATCCAATGAGGCTGAAACAGCGTGAATAAGTGAACTTGAATTTTCACCGGTTTTTGGCGGCTCATGAATATTTTTTGAAAATGCGCAGAGAATCATCTTTTCTGTATTCGATAAACTTCAGTCATTCTAGGTGTCAAGGCTTTGAATCTGGAGATAATCTGATTTTCGAAAGAGCAAAAATCGTCAAAAACGTTGAAACTTTCTACATCAGTTTCTTCAAGTTTTTGTCAAAGTACGATGATTTTATCGGAAAATGTGTCGGAGAAAGGGCATAATGAAATTTGATTCCACGAATGATAGGCTAGTTTTTATGGCCATTCGATAAGTTTGCCACGAGAAATAGAGCTTTTGTGAAATTTTTCGCTAATTTTGCCTCTTACATAACCCGTGGCGTTTTTTGTGTGTTTCAATAAATAGCTGAATTAAATAGCGGATCGTATTGCGGCATATGTAATACACATCCAGTTGAAATTTCGGTTCGATCGGACCACCCTATCGCTCATACAACAATTCTTTCTCCATTTTGCCTGCGATTTTTGACATTTTTTTCATAAAATCCCCTAAAAATAGTGGAAAGCTTCATCCGATCTGCGGGACACTCAGGAAATCGTGTCCTGGGCGTGAGTTTGACCTATGTACCAATTTTCAGCTTTATCGGTTTGGCCCAACTTGCTGACACCGTTTTGGGTGGAGAAAAAAAACGGAAAATCGCATTTTCATCATTTTCGGACCTGAAAAATGAAAATTTTCCCCTGTCGGGTTAAAAATAGCCAAAGAGATGTAGAATCGCACGAGAAAACCGATGAAACAGACTAGAAGTTGATACGATGAGGCTAGATCGAGATATTCGCAAAAAAGCTTATCTCAATCGAACCATATTAAGGGAACGGCCTAGCGGCCGTCCCTTGATTTGTATAATAATAATTATAATTTATAATTAAAATATATTTTAATTTTAATGTTAATTTTAATTAATAATAAATATAGCAAAAAACCTCGACCAAGCTACAACACATGAATGCTATGAATTAAGCGCTATGTTTGTATTTTTATAATGTCACGGGGAAAAAAAACGATTTTTTCTCGAATATTTTAAGGTGCGCTAAAACCAGTTTTGACTTCAAAATGCGAGAATTCCGGAAACCCTATAGAATACAATGTTTCGGGTCTAGTCTCCTTATAGTAAGGAAATCAGGATATGCCTGATTGCCCGGCGTCAACCCGGCTGTTAGTTGAAAGGTTGGTTAGCCAACGTACACAGTATTTGATCGGTATATTTTATTAGCTTTAAACCACCAGTTCATACGAGCACAATACGACGGACATCAATTCATCATGGAATGGCGACATTATATTACAGTTATTATCATTCAATACATTATAATACATTATATAATTATTAATAAACTTTACTTTCAGATTCTTCAACAACTTCACTTCCCAAAATTAATATTTTAATAAAATCCAAAAACATCGCTGGTCGTCTCATATCACATATTTTCTAGCATAATAATACGTTTACCTGATCATTGAATACAAAGGTACATACAGTGTCTTACGGTAATTACATAAACACACCTACATACAGGTGGTTACACCTACTACTCCCCCTTGGCCCACGGGGGTCCACGGCGAGGATGATGAACAAATAAATTAGTGGTAAAAATGCAAATGGAGACAAAGCACACACCAAATTTCACTTTTAAAGACACCCTAATCAACAGTATATCAGGTAGAAAAACAGCTTAATCAAATTTATCACGGAGTATATAGCATAGAATAAATCACCCTAACTATAAAACTATTAATCACGATCCTGGAATAGAAGTTTTACGATTATAAGCATAAGTTAAAAATACCAAGACAACAACTCGGGGTTAATTTGACTACGGTACAGGAAACGGTTCCGAATCCTGCGCTTTCGGACAGTTGATGCTCAGATGACCGACCGTGTAACACGCGTGACACTTGCGCTTCTCCACCTGCACCGAACACGAACGTGCAAAATGTCCCTTGCACCCACACTTCTTACACACGATATCCTGCAACTCACCATCTGACAGGCTGGGACATTCATGGAACCGATGACCCTGCATAGAGCATTTACCACAGCTCCGCGACACAACAGCCTTGTCTCGATACGACTGACGACGACCAATACTCTCAGCCGCTGATCTTTCTGGAATCTTCGGTTTGCGATGCCTTACAGGTGACATGTTTGATGGCTGACGACGTTTCTTCACTGCTGATGGCTCAGGCGATGCACAACGTCGACGTTTACACACAGTTGGCTGCAAAGACGAACTATTCGACTTTTTAACGGCTTGTTCGTATGAAGTCAAATCCAAGCCAGACTCATTCACCAATCTGAGACGCCACAGCTTACATCCTGGCATTCCCAATAGCACATCATCACCCAGATTGCGCTTAATGTGAAAAGACACCTTATGAGTTTCTGAACCCAAAGAAACATCAACTTCGCAAGTACCTTCACACCGAATATCTTCCTGGTTAACATCCATCAAAGGCACATTACAAGGCTTCACCACAGGGTATTTAGGCAGACGCATTAAAAAACTCTCATCAATCAGATTAGCCAACGCTCCAGTATCTGCAGTAAAGCGTTCAGACGGCACATTAACACCATTAATAACAGCCACAATCTCTCTTGATCCTGTCGACTTACCGCCAGCCAACACCGATTTAACTGGTAATCTGACAGAACTAATCATACTACCACGCACTGTCGACACCGGAACCTCTTTAGACTGTGGCTTGACTACCAGAGCCTTCAACTCCGCTACCTGATCACGCAATTCCGCCAAAACCTTTTTCCATTCAGGTACAACTGCATCTTCTGGTCTTGACACGTCCGTTTTACCATGCATTACAGCCTTGACATACTGTAGATGGTCCTGCTTAGACGAGTGAACATGACCAGAGTTCACATCAACGCTTGCAGGAATACCCCAATCCTGTCTTGTGTCATCACCTGGACACACCATATGACCTGTTTGAGACCCTGAGTTAACCGGTGAAACGCTAAACACACACGATGGATCATTATAACTGGCGTATGAACCATCCAAATTGCCCGTAACACACGGACAATGCACCTCTTTATGACCCATTTGACCACACGAATAACACATGCTCGGACCTGGAGCACGTGCACCCGTATACCACTGGTTAGAGCCTTCACCGACAGCTCTTTGAGACGACCCACGATCAAACTTAGGCTGCATGTGTCTACCATTAGGATACATTTTGTCAATTTCCTCCTCTTTGACTATTTCAGCCACCACACGATCGAAATCCAGCGTAGGATCCTGATCAGCTCTGGCCGCAATCCTTTTGTATCCCACATTAATTAGACCATCCAATAAACGCCCTATTAAAACACCACGTCTATAAATTTCAGGACAGTCCTCACCAAACGGACAGCTGGCTTTCAATCTGGCAGCGAATTCCTTGACCGACTCGCTCTGTCGCTGCCTGCATGACTGAAACGCAATGACGCGCTTCGTGCACCGTTGCTCGCTACCATACCGATTCACCAGCACGCGTACGGCTTCATCCCAGCTCGGTTCGTTTACCATCTCCAAAAAATCACGTCTAGCCCTGCCATGCAAACAACTGATCAAGTGCTCCAACTTGACACTGTCGTCCACATTAGCCTTCTCCAATCTGCTGGTTAGCGCCGAGAACCAACAATTAAACTCCCGTTCGTTTGAACCATCGAACCGATCAAACGTTCCCATGCGTAGCATCTGCTCCTGGGCCCGACGCTCACTCAACTCCGTGCGCTCAGTCATACGCTCGCAAAGTTTATCGACAACTTTTAGCACTGAAATCTCCACAGTACTAGCAGGCTGACGAACACTAGGGTTGATTTCTGACGACTGACACCTGTCGCCTGAATGCTGCTGCGATACGGAATTATCACCATTAACACCGTTCGTACCATGAACAAACACCGGTCCAGTATTGGCAACAAACTCGGCCAAAGACACTGGATGACGCTGCGGGGGCGCAACTTTGCCAACAAACTCGGACAAAGAAGTGTACGGCGGCGTGTGTTGTTGGAACGCAACATTGCCAACAAACTCGGACAATATTGTAGACAGCCCTTGAGGATTCATCGCACCTTTGCCACTAACACCGGGCAAATTTGCGGACTCTTGTTGTTGATGCGTAAAATTGCCACTAGCACCGGGCAACATTACGGTCGATTTTTGTTGTTGCATCATAAAATTGCCACTAACACCGGGCAAAGTCACGGACGGATGTTGTTGTTGCATCATAAAATTGCCACTAACACCGGGCAAAGTTACGGACGCCTTTTGTTGTTGATGTGTAAAATTGCCACTAACACCGGGCAAAATTACAGACGGCTTTTGTTGTTGATGCGTAAAATTGCCACTAACACCGGGCAAAGTTACGGACGGCTCTTGTTGTTGCATCATAAAATTGCCACTAACACCGGGCAAAATTACAGACGGCTCTTGCTGTTTCATCGTAAAATTGCCAATAACACCGGGCAAAGTTACGGACGGCACTTGATGATTCATCGTAAAATTGCCACTAACACCGGGCAAAGTTACGGACGGCACCTGATGTTTCATCGTAAAATTGCCACTAACACCGGGCAAAAATACGGACGGCGCTTGATGATTCAACGTACGTTTGCCACTATCACCGGACAAAGATACGGGCGGCCCACGATGATGCGGCGCATCTTTGCCACTAACACCGGACAAAGATGCGGCGTTGCCACTAACACCGGACAACGGCTTAGCCAACTCACTAACTGATCTCACCTGGAAGTTCTCCCTAACACAACCACCGGAGTCGGCTAACTGCAAGGGCATCACTCCTTGAGTCAGAGCACATGGACCGACCAAATTACTAAACTGCCCTAAATTATCTGAAGTTCCAACCGACTGCGACTGCATGGACCCGGATGCTCGTGGCTCACTCTCAAACAACGGCTTCAGACCTCTGTAGGTACCATCCAACGACTCCTCACCGTTGACTGAATCGGCCTCCGAGCGCTCGTACACCTGCACCATCGATGGATCCCAAGGTATTTCTGGAACTAGAGAAAATATGCGGTCCACAGTTATTATCATCCATTTAATAGATTCAGAATACATACCCTTCATTGGCTCACGCGGCAAAGACAAATAGGCCAATTGAGGAAGTTTCGGCATCTCCTTCATTAACTTTACAGATTTGGCCATAAACGACTCATTAATATTACAGATTAGATAATCACACCAATTATCCATAAACTCGCGATTTACAACACGAAATCCAAATTCGAAACTATCCTCCATCGCAAACCAACCGAAATAAAACACCAAAAACTAACAAAAAATACCGAATAACCCAACAAATAAAGTATACGTTTGGCTTTAAAGTTTGAATCCAGGAGCGCCAGTAAGGAAATCAGGATATGCCTGATTGCCCGGCGTCAACCCGGCTGTTAGTTGAAAGGTTGGTTAGCCAACGTACACAGTATTTGATCGGTATATTTTATTAGCTTTAAACCACCAGTTCATACGAGCACAATACGACGGACATCAATTCATCATGGAATGGCGACATTATATTACAGTTATTATCATTCAATACATTATAATACATTATATAATTATTAATAAACTTTACTTTCAGATTCTTCAACAACTTCACTTCCCAAAATTAATATTTTAATAAAATCCAAAAACATCGCTGGTCGTCTCATATCACATATTTTCTAGCATAATAATACGTTTACCTGATCATTGAATACAAAGGTACATACAGTGTCTTACGGTAATTACATAAACACACCTACATACAGGTGGTTACACCTACTTTATTAATTATAGATGCTATAATGACTCCATTACGGCTTAATCTTGATACAAAGAGTCCTAGATATCTAAATTTAGCGACTTGCCAATAAAAAATGTAGTCTCAGCCTGGTTTCCGCAATACTTAGAGTAGACTTAGTTGGCCAGACAGACAGATTCTTTTGTTCCTAAAGAACTTGATGCGATTCTACTGAATAGTTTTCACGTGAGCTTTCCCAGTCTATCCAGGGTTTCATGTTATGCAGCCGGGAAAATTTCTTGAAATAAAATATTTTCCCCATAACAAAACTACCCATAACATAACAAAACTACCCATAACATAACAAAACTACACTTTTCATTGTCTGCGTGCGTAACCGGCTCATTAAATTAGTTTCTGTTAACAGCAACCCCTGAGCAAGCTATACAGGGTGTCCCATCCTTAACCGCCGATGTTGACGGCTTCGTGTTTGAGTTCTACTGTGTCTAAATAATTGAAACTTCGTTTTCGAGTAGACAAGTCTTTGGCAAATTGTTTGACGCCTACCAGAAGTTTATTGGACGTCTGTAGCTAAAAATTCTTTGGATAATTTGTACTTTCTTGCTCGCAAATTTTTTGCCAAGAAAGTAATCAAAAAAGCATTAAAAAGTGAAACATCATAAAAAATATAACATAATATAATGAAACAGAATATTAGTAAACCGATCCGCTCAATTTTCGACATGGGTACCACCAAGATGCCGGTACAAGTTATCAGTACATCTCAAATACAAAGCCGTCAACATCGGCGGTTAAGGATGGGACACCCTGTACTTGTTTTGCCTACGTTTTGTTTATATGACAGTTCGTCGATCCGATCGAAACATCATACAATAACTTTTTTGAAAAGTATGTAATCAGCTTTTTGTATGTGGAATATCAGCATTATCTTAATATGTTGGCTAGTTTATTGTTACCGCGTGTGGCCTTGCATTGTCCCTGCGCGCATGTGAAACATCATTGAAAGCTTTGGCAGCAGTGTTACAACAACCTTGCGGCGATGAGCTATTTTATTCTCTTGTTTAAAATGTTTTAAGATGCATTGGTGAAACTAATTCTGAAAATTAAATGGGTTAAGTTTAGTAATTGATGAGTAAAAAAATAAAACTGAGCATAATGTTTCGCATGCGCGCAGGGACAATGCAAGGCCACACACGGTAACAATAAATAAGCTATATTTGTTTTGGAAATTAAGTTAATTGCAAAAAATATGAATAACAAACGAGCCGGAAACCGCTGAACGAAATGAAATACAATACGATGGGAACAAACACGGTTCTAAAACATGGCCGGAAAAAGGATAACAACGAGGAAACTGATTGGGAAATGAGTATTTTTTATAGCTTGGTCAGGGTTTCTTGTTATCAAAAATTAATTTTAGGGGTCGGTTATGCAATTATGCAATGAATTGGGTGCAATTTTTGTATGTTATCTAAATGTTATGTGAACAAAGAATTTATTTCCCAAAAATTTGAAAGCGCGCCAACAACAGACTGGAATTCAAATTGCGCGCCAAAAACTTTTTGCCTAATAAGAAACCCTGGATAGGCTATACTATTACATTGAACAAAAACAATATTTACGAATGATTACAGACTTCCACAGAATAAATTCTTTCATATACGGTGTTCTGAAAAAAACTGAAATTTTATAAAAAAATTCGATGAATACAGTTTTGTTCGATAAACCACTATTAACTCAGATTTTTTTCAAACCGGGTTTAGGCGCACGTTTCTTCAGTGGATTTTTGGGGCGCGTTAAAGTTGTTTTCATGTCATTTGAATAAAACGTGCGGTGAAACTGTGGGAAAACAACACTCACTCACTCACTCACTCACTCACTCACTCACTCACTCACTCACTCACTCACTCACTCACTCACTCACTCACTCACTCACTCACTCACTCACTCACTCACTCACTCACTCACTCACTCACTCACTCACTCACTCACTCACTCACTCACTCACTCACTCACTCACTCACTCACTCACTCACTCACTCACTCACTCACTCACTCACTCACTCACTCACTCACTCACTCACTCACTCACTCACTCACTCACTCACTCACTCACTCACTCACTCACTCACTCACTCACTCACTCACTCACTCACTCACTCACTCACTCACTCACTCACTCACTCACTCACTCACTCACTCACTCACTCACTCACTCACTCACTCACTCACTCACTCACTCACTCACTCACTCACTCACTCACTCACTCACTCACTCACTCACTCACTCACTCACTCACTCACTCACTCACTCACTCACTCACTCACTCACTCACTCACTCACTCACTCACTCACTCACTCACTCACTCACTCACTCACTCACTCACTCACTCACTCACTCACTCAATCCCTCAATATGTACTGCATCAGTGATACTGTATTTACTCAGTTCGGGCGTGGGTTTGAGTCAACTCAGTGTCAAACTCAATAAAACATGTTTATAGCCATGAAAATCGAACTCTGTCACACTCACTACTCATTCGTACATCAAGTGAATCGAATACTTATTTTACTGGCAGCTGTAGCTTGGTCAGGTATCTTGTTACGAACTATTTGTCTAAACCCACTGTCGCACCTAAAATGTACTCCGAAATTTGGATAACGTCCAAGGTCATGTGAAACAACGATTTTTAACCGAAATTTGTAACAAGCGTTAATAGCAGATTCGAAAACACAGTAATTTAATTTTTGGAATAACAGGAAATCCAACGTGTAGATAGCCTACATTGACAGATATGATTTGAAAAGCACATTAACATTACTGTATGTATAAATTGATGATGAGTGATTACGTGTGTTATGTAGTTAGTGAGTGAGTCAATGAGTGAGTGAGTGAGTGAGTGAGTGAGTGAGTGAGCGAGTGAGTGAGTGAGTGAGTGAGTGAGTGAGTGAGTGAGTGAGTGAGTGAGTGAGTGAGTGAGTGAGTGAGTGAGTGAGTGAGTGAGTGAGTGAGTGAGTGAGTGAGTGAGTGAGTGAGTGAGTGAGTGAGTGAGTGAGTGAGTGAGTGAGTGAGTGAGTGAGTGAGTGAGTGAGTGAGTGAGTGAGTGAGTGAGTGAGCGAGGGATAAAATGCCGATGATAAAATCAAATATCCTCTTCTAAATGACAAGAATCTTTGAGAGATCCTTGAGTATATAAAGATTCATAAAGGCAATAAATGTTCAATTCGATTAGTTATATGATGAATCATAAAGTTTACAAATGTTATATTTGGTTAGAGTTCTAGTGATTTTTCTGAGAACATGCCAAATATAACTCTCTTATTATTCATATAACTCTCTTATTATTCCAATTCATTAAAGTGAATTTTCAAAACCAATAATTCAACCGAAAACTCACCGTGTGTTTTCCAGTCTGATGAATAGAAATAATGATATGAACCATGTTACGTATTTCATAAAGGTTAAAAATGTTATATTTGTTTAAAGTTCTAGTGATTATCCTGAGAACATTCCAAATATAACCCACTCATTAGGCGAACTCATCAAATTTAACTTTTGAAACCATCAAGTGAACCGAAAACTCACCGTACGTTTTCCAGTCTGATGATTAGAAATAATGATATGAACCATACTACATAATTCATAAAAGTTACAAATGTTATATTTGTAAAAAGTTCTAGTGATTATCCTGAGAACATCCATTTATAACCCTCCCATTAGTAAAACTCATTAAATTTAACTTTCGAAACCACTAAGTGAACCGAAAACTCACCGTACGTTTTCCAGTCTGATGACTTACCGCGTATTTGGAAACTGTACCGGTTTTTTGTCAGAATCCCAAATTCGACATTTTGGATTCACGGACAGGTTAAGCTAGGCTATCTCCTTTACTAACGTTCAGTCTGTGTTCGAAACTAAGCCCAAGCCGTACAAACAGTCAAATGGTTATTAGCTGTCGTTGGGTCTCACGAATTCTGACAAAAAAACTGGTACAGTTTCCAAATATGCGAACGGACCGGACCGTATACTAGTCTACACGAGGTCACTAGCGGACGAGGGAAGAACAAAAAAAGTGGATTTCCCCCCTCTTTGGCGGTTTCAAAAAGTAGAGTTTTTTCATAAGCTGTAGGTAAAGTGACCTAATTTCGGTCAATTCCCCCCTTCTTTGACGAAATTCCCCTCCCTTTGGGGATTTAGCTCGTCAGCCAGTGCACGAGGTATGTATCTTGTTGCTCAGACAGTTTCTGACCTGTAATTTGAATTCAAAGCTGTCCTCGGTTGATGTTTTTAAGAAAAAAATTTATAACATGACGTCATCCAAACATCTAGCTGAACGGATTCATTGACTTCATTTTTTGAAGTGGCTTGTTATCTAATTCCATGACATGCTTATGGCAAGCACCATTCGTTATTGGGACCCGGTGAAGTCTTGATCGAATGAGACAACCGAACAATGAAAAACCATGAACAAGCTTAGAGTCCTTATCAAAGATTCAACTCTAACCTCATGGACGTGTTTTGTTTACCCTAAAAGACAGGGAAGTTAATTCAATGTAAATATTGGAAAGTACAATGGTTTTTTAATTCGAATTACCATTCAATTTCAGCTATTTTTCGGATTCAAAATCAACAGAAACCCTGGATAGGGCATTTGTTGTTGTTTTTGCAAAAACTTTGCATTTGTTGTTGTTTTTTTTCAAAAACTTTGCATTTGTTGTTGTTTTTTTTTCAAAAACTTTGCATTTGTTGTTGTTTTTTTTCAAAAACTTTGCATTTGTTGTTGTTTTTTTTCAAAAACTTTGCATTTGTTGTTGTTTTTTTCAAAAACTTTGCATTTGTTGTTGTTTTTTTTCAAAAACTTTGCATTTGTTGTTGTTATTTTTAAAAACTTTGCATTTGTTGTTGTTATTTTCAAAAACTTTGCATTTGTTGTTGTTTTTTTCGTTGGACATTAATGACTTCTTCGGAAAATTGTTATAGCATATTCAGGATTTCGTGTTAGCCAACAACTTTTTGTCGCACAATTTGAGATGAAATCTGATTTTGGCGCGCTTTTGAAATTTCGAGAATTAAAATACTTTATCACAAAACAACAGTAATAATTCATTGCCTACGTCCGAACCCGGCCCACAAAAAAGAAAGGATAACAAGAAACTCTGAGAAGCTATATTGGATAACAAGAAACTCTGAGAAGCTATATTGGATAACAAGAAACTCTGAGAAGCTATATTGAATAACAAGAAACTCTGAGAAGCTATATTGGATAACAAGAAACTCTGAGAAGCTATATTGGAATACAAGAAACTCTGAGAAGCTATATTGGATAACAAGAAACTCTGAGAAGCTATATTGGATAACAAGAAACTCTGGGAAGCTATATTGGATAACAAGAAACTCTGAGAAGCTATATTAGATTACAGGAAACTCTGAGAAGCTATATTGGATAACAAGAAACTCTGAGAAGCTCTATGTATCAGTTTTTTTACCTCGATCATCGGAACGCAAAGGTCAGAATCACAAAAGAAACAATAACAAAGAAGAAAAAGCTGTCACAATGATGAAAATCACAATGGAATAGTACTTGAACTGTCGGTTTCGGTTATGATAAATCTGATTAACCCTATACTTTTACTAATCATAGCTGATTCAAACAACTGCAACAACAACAACAACAACAACAACAACAACAACAACAACAACAACAACAACAACAACAACAACAACAACAACAACAACAACAACAACAACAACAACAGCAACAACAACAACAACAACAACAACAACAACAACAACAACAACAACAACAACAACAACAACAACAACAACAACAACAACAACAACAACAACAACAACAACAACAACAACAACAACAACAACAACAACAACAACAACAACAACAACAACAACAACAACAACAACAACAACAACAACAACAACAACAACAACAACAACAACAACAACAACAACAACAACAACAACAACAACAACAACAACAACAACAACAACAACAACAACAACAACAACAACAACAACAACAACAACAACAACAACAACAACGACAACAACGACAACAACAACAACAACAACAACAACAACATTAACAACAACAACAACAACAACAACAACAACAACAACAACAACAACAACAACAACAACAACAACAACAACAACAACAACAACAACAACAACAACAACAACAACAACAACAACAACAACAACAACAACAACAACAACAACAACAACAACAACAACAACAACAACAACAACAACAACAACAACAACAACAAAAACAACAACAACAACAACAACAAAAACAACAACATCAAGGCGCACATAAATAAATCCAGTCACCCAATCTTCTGAAAATGTTATAGCCCAATAACAGTTTCTTGTTACTCAGAAAGTTTTTGGCGCGCAATTCAAATTCAAATGTTATTTGATAACAAGTTAGCTTGACCGAGTTATATAAACAACTTAATCCCAACACTGATCTAATCCGAAATGGCACCTTTCCATTGGCACGTCGGAGCTTCAATTCTCGTTCCATGGCACCTCGAGCAAGTTGGGGTCATAGAGTGCTTCTCGTCACTAGCGGACGAGAAGAGGTGGGAGAAGTGGAATTCCCCTCTCTTTGGTGTTCTCAAAAAAAATTATTTGTCCCTCAAGGTGTAGGTAGAATGGCCTGAAAACTGCCAACACCCCCTCTTTGACAAATTTCCCCTCCCTTTGGAGGTTTTGGCTCGTCCGCCAGTGCTTTTCGTATTGTACAAAGATGTCATATCATGTCATATCATGTCATATCATGACATATCACGTCATGTCATGCTAAAAGTTGACAGATTCGAAAAGATTCAGCTGGTGGACGTGATAATTGAGAACAAGTAGGTTGACAGGTGAATAGGAGACTGAAATTTAAAAAGCCCGCCGATTTATTTGTATGTAGTTCGTTTAAGTATTCTATCGTGTATTGGCATGTGTTTTGCATGTCATGATGAAAGTTGACAGATTCGAAAAGATACAGCTGGTGGACGTGATATAATTGAGGACCAGTAGGTTGAGGATTGAATGGGGTAAAGGTACATATGCAGTTGCAGAATCAGATTGCAGAATATCGTTAATTTATCAGGAGATTGAAATTCAAATTCAAAAAGCCCGCCATTTTATTTGTAGTTCGTTTAAGTATTCTATCGAGTATTGGCATGTGTTTGAAATGTCATGATAAAAGTTGACAGATTCAAAAAGATACAGCTTTTGGACGTGATAATTCAGAACCAGAAGGTTGAGGGTTGGATGGGAAAATTTACATAGTTGCAGAATCAGATTGCAGACATTTAGGAATTGATTAGGAAATTGAAATTCAAAAAGCCCGCCATTTTATTTGTAGTTCGTTAAGTATTCTATGGAGTATTGGCAAGTGTTTTACATGTCATGTCATGATAAAGTGGACCGATTTCGAAATATACAGCTGGTGGACGTGATAATTGAGAACCAGCAGGTTGACAACTGAATGGGAAAATGTACATAGCTGCAGAATCAGATTGCAGAGATTTTGAAATTGATTAAGAAATTGAAATTCAAAAAGCCCGCCGATTTATTTGTAGTTCCGTTAAGTATTCTATGGATTATTGGCATGTTTTATACATGTCATGATAAAAGTTGACAGATTCGAAAAGATAAAGCTGGTGGACTTGATAATTTAGAATCAGTAATCACAAGTGAATGGGAAATTGTAGTGACGACAGAATCAGATTGCAGAGATTCAGGAATTGATTACGAGATTGAAATTTGAAAAGCCCGCCGATTTATTTGTAGTTCGTTTAAGTATTCTATCGAGTATTGGCATTTGTTCTACATGTCATGATAAAAGTTGACAGATTCGAAAAGATACAGCTTTTGGACGTGATAAATTAGAATCAGTAGGTTGAGGATTGAATGGGAAATTGTAGTGGCGACAGAATCAGATTGCAGAATAATAATAATAAATCAGGAGATTGAAATTTGAAAACTTAAAATCCCGCCATTTTTATACATACTTAAATTGTTCAAAGATGTCATATTATGTCATGTCATGATGAAATTTGACAGATTCGAAAAGATACAGCTTTTGGACGTGATAATTGAAACCCAGCAGGTTGAGGATTGAATGGGAAATGTACATAGTTGCAGAATCAGATTGCAGAGTATTATCAATTTATCACGAGATTGAAAATTTGAAAATTTAAAATCCAACAATTTTTTATAGTTTGTTCAATGTATCTTGAAATCAAGAGTTATCTATGGAGCAACCGTTATCACTTACAAATAATTTTATACAATGATTGAGTAAAACGCTCTTATTGTTGAAAAAAAAATTTCTCAACGCCTAGAACACTGGTCCAAACACTTATAGAATTATTTAGGCATAACCCTCTTCTTCTTAAAAAACTAAAACTACTCGATGGCTAGGATACTCATCAGAATCAGTTTCGAATTCGAACGAAGCCCATAATTTTTTAACTTACAAGGAACCTAATAGGAGTGTCTAATCGCCTGCTGCCTCTCTAGTCTAGTGCGTAGGGCGTTGGCGTCGAAAACCGGCGATCATAAGTTCGAAACCTGACTTGAGACACAGATCCTGACGCGTTGCTCTGGGGTTTCTGCCATTGCCCGTCAGTTTATTCAACTTTCTCCGGCAACACGAAAACACCGTTCTGATATGGTATTAGTGTGCCTTATGGCTTCAGTTAATGAAGAAATCCAAGTAAAAAAGTGGCGTACTGACCAGACTGCATACTGTAGGTCTGAGCATTCCGGGAAAAAAAGAACTAAGATCGGAAAAATGGTGGACTTGCGAACCGAGTTTCCTGACCAATATGGGATGATTTATGTAAATATTTATTAATTTAGTGGTCAAATAACAATAACATTCATTAGCTTTTTCTCCATGTCATTTTCATAATTAACCGATGTCGGGTCAATCTGGCAGTATTCTACATGGGTTACAGTATGTAAACATAACCTGAGTCATACATATGTACATACCATAATATATGTATTCATACATTCCAGATCCATACTTGAGCAAACTTGTGTATACCATAATAATTTTATACATTTAATACCCATAGTTAATGAAACAGATTTTCGTTCAAGTACGGAGGGTACCCGTGGTTACGGTGTTTGATAATAAATGTACATTACTCGCGGGAATCTGAGTAATTATGTATTGTCTATCCCGGATTTCCATCCAAATTATTCTGAAATGATTTTGCGCGCGCGATTTGAGTTGGAATCTGCTCTCTGAGCTCGTTCAAGTTTTTTTCCTGACCTCTGACCAACATACTCTTGCAAGTGTGGAAAAGGTTTCAAAAGAATTCATATATTCGATACCCATACTTACTGACGATAATGTCTATACAAGTACGGATGTATCCGAGGTTACGGTATATATTAAATGTACATTACCCGCTGGTCACCGGAATATAAATTACTTTTGTACAAGCTAAATATTGTCTATCCAGAACTTCTATCTAAATTACTCTAACAGTTTTTGCTATCGCAATTTGAATTTGAATCTGCTCTTTGATATCATTCAAATTTTTTATGACTTCTGAACAACACACTCTTTCATGTGTGGTAACGATTTAGTAGAGGTAATGTTTTAATACATTCGATACTTCCGATGAGGTCTATACATGTACGGATGTATCCGTGGTTACGGTATTTAATAAATGTACATTACCCGCTGGTATGCACATGCTAATTTTTGTCTATCCAGGGATAATTGTTACTTAGAAAAGTTTTTTACCGTGCAGTTTGAACACCAATCTAATTTTAGATTGCCTTAAAATTTTTGAAAAAATTACGTGAAAAAAATTACATATGTGGTAAAGATTCAGTAGACATGTTTTTATACATTCGATACTCCCGATGGTGTCTATACATGTGTCTGTACGAATGTATCCGTGGTTACGGTATTTAATAAATGTACATTACCATGAATGGTCACCGGAATCTGAATTATTTATGTACATGCTAATTTTTGTCTATCCCGGTTTTTTATCCAGATTACTACATTGGAATCCAGATTATAGCTAAATCAGGGTTTTCTGTCACCAGAAATTAATTTTCTGAGTCGGTTGCACACGTATAGTCGAATTTTTTGGTTACGCCTTTTTTCGGGAATTTTTTTGTGTGTAAAACCTTTCCCTCACCCATCAATTTGGGGTTGGAGCAGCAATTTGGGGTTGATAAAAAGGTTTTACAGAAAAAAAAGTTCCTAAAGAAGATGATTACGACTCTTTTTAGGAACTTTTGTGTGTAAAACGTTTTTATCGACCCCAAATTGCTGCTTCCCACCACCAATTTCTGGGTGAGGGAAAGGTTTTACACACAAAAAAATTCTCGAAAAAAGGCGTAACCAAAAAATTCGACTGTATGTATGCAATGAACTATGCGCAATTTTCGTCAGAGCTCAAAATATCATGTGAAAAAGGGTTCGTTTACTGATAATATTGAAGCGCGCCGAAAACAGATTTGAATTCAAACTGCGCGCCAAAAAGTTTCTGGGTAGCAAAATACCCTCTATAGGATGTATCTTGCCATGATAGCAAAATTGGTCCAAGTCACAAATTTAGTGAAATAACAGTCATCCGATTTACAAATGACAATCAATAACGTTCTTCAATGCGCTGTGTCTCAACCCGAGGCCCGAACCAGGACCATCCAGATGCGAGGCCGGCGCCTTGACCACTTGATGGTGAAAGCGACATGCTGTCAGAGATTCGAACGAAAAGTTGCAATGGTTGCTCTTGGTTTAATATGAGACAGAATCATCATGGTCAGTTACTGCTATCGTGTTGAATTTATTTTGAAACAACCGTAAAATAAACTTAAGTATTATATGTATGTACATGTATATTGCAACATTTAGGAAAAGGAAATCTATTTTTTTTATCTTGCTAATGTATTTAGAAAAATGGTTTCGATAACAGAAAAATATCGAAAATTTTCCTGAGGAATTCAGGAATCACTCCTATGTACTAACTGGAACTCAAAAACATTGCTGCAGACAGAATTACTGCACTCACTGAATCATATTATAAATTATGCACCCGTCTATCTCAATCTTACTGTAGTTAAACGATGTGATCATGTGATGTTCAACGGTATGAAGGATACTTCAATAATTGATGGATAAATGGGTAGGAAACGTGTTTCAAGTCTGAAACATGCATCATTTAAACAGTATCTTTTTGTCTGCATCCACAGGCGGATGAACTAAACCTCCAAAAAGGGGGGAACTTTTTCAAAGAAGGGGGAAATTTTTTTAGCAAATTTTTCCTAGACCTTAGGGAACAAAATCTACTTTTTGGATGCGCCAAAGAGGGGGGAATTCCACTTTTCCCACCCCTTCTCGTCGGCTAGTGTCTGCAGTCCACTGGCAGACGAGCCGACTTTCAAAGGGAGGAGAAACGAGCTAGTTTTCAAAAAGGGGGGTTAGCAGTTCGGAAGCCAACTCATGTACCTAATCTTCAAGAAAAAATTTCTACTTATTGTTTTTTTTTCGAAAGGGTGAATCCCGTTTTGTAGTTTTTTTCCTCATCCGCCTGTGCTGCAATCTATGGATGATAATATAAATTATGCATCATTTCATTCCTTCAACCGCCAAAATGATCAGACTAGATAATTTACATTTGACTGTTGAGTGATTATAAAAAAAACAAATTTCAGGATTAAAATCTGCAATCAGCGATATAAAAATGTTTTAGCGTTCTCCGTTTTTTAGAACACTTGAACCAAGGGTAAAGATTTTACTCTCAATCCTTAGTGGACGAGAAGGGAAGGAAGTGGAATTCCCGAAATAAACTGCCAAGCTCCCTCTTTGAGGAAATTTCACTCCCTTTGGAGGATTGACTCATCAGCTAGTGATTGACATCATTTCAATCCTTGCAACCGTCTGACTACATACATAGTTTACATACATTTGACTGGGGAGGGGAGTGATTACATATCAGTAACGGACGAGCTGATCCTCCAAAGGGAGAAGAATTTCGTCAAAGAGAGGGGAATTGGCGGTTTTCAGCCGATTCATACAAGTATTTTATGTAGCTGAGCCATGGGTGACGAGGAAAGGTTTTACTCTCTCAAATGTAGATTTGAATTCAAACTGCGCGCCAAAACTGAGTATTACAAGAAGCCCTGGATAGACTATACTCTATACACATTTACACCCGCAATTAATCACTATCGTCGTTCTCTCACAAACCCTGACATTTACCAAGCCAATTACATACAAGTATTCTGCCAGGAATTTTTTTGGCATAAATTTGAAAGCGCGCCAAAAGTAAGTTTAAATTCAAACTGCGCGCCAAAACTGAGTAAAACAAAAACCTCGGATAGGCTATACTGTATACGCATTTTCTCGCAATTAATCACTATCGTCATTCACATACAAATCCTCGACATTTACCAAGCCAATTACATAAAAGTATGTACTCTGTCAGGAATTTTTTCGTCAAAAATTTGGAAGCAAAAGCAAATTTGAATTCAAACTGCGCGCCAAAACTGAAAATAACAATAAACCCTGGACAGGCTAAACTGTATACACATCTTCCCGCAATTAATCACTACCGTCGTTCCCCTACACTACAAACCACTGGCGGACCAGCTAAATCCCCAAAGGGAGCGGAAATTTCTCAAAGAGGGGGAATCAGCAGAAATTAGACCATCTTACTTACACGTTAAGGAACAACTTCTACCTTTTCAAACTGTCAAATAGGGGGGAATTACATTTTTCTCTGCTTTGCTCGTCCGCAAGTGATGACATTTTCTGAGCCAATTACATACAAGTATCTCCATATCACAGGTCAAACGAAGAAAAGGTCAATAGGGAACCGCGGGTGGTCCCTGGAGAAATCTACTTCATGTGTATAAATAACAGCAGTATGTTTACATTTTTATAGTATTCACAATTAATGGGTCAGTCAGTCAGTCAGTCAGTCAGTCAGTCCGTCAGTCAGTCAGTCAGTCAGTCAGTCAGTCAGTCAGTCAGTCAGTCAGTCAGTCAGTCAGTCAGTCAGTCAGTCAGTCTGTCAGTCCGTCAGTCAGTCAGTCAGTCAGTCAGGCAGTCAATCAGTCAATCAGTCAGTCAGCCGGTCGGTCAGTCAGTCCGTCAGGCAGTCAGTCAGTCAGTCAGGCAGGCAGTCAGTCAGTCCGTCAGTCAGTCAGTCAGTTAATAAATCAATCTTGATTTTTTAGGACTAATACGCAATAAGTACATAACTTCTAACTTCCTAGCATTCACTCACATTACAGGAAAAAATGGCGCGCATTCAAATTCAGTCTCCCACTCAAGTGTGAATGGAGTGTTAATGGTCTATAAATAACTTCAGAGATCCATAGTTTGACAGGATTAATTTGGGTGTTTTTCGAGCTATCGTCTATACACAATCGCACTGGCGGACGAGCGAAACCTCTAAAGGGAGGGGAATTTTCTCAAAGAGGGGGGAGACAGTTTTCTGGTCATTTACATACACCTTAAGAAACGAACTCAACTTTTTGAAATTACCAAAGAGGGGGGAATTCCACTTTTACCTCCCCTTCTCGTCCGCTAGTGCGCAATCGTATGGTCATCTCAATTGGTACAGCATTTTACCGTACGACTATGGCCTTTGATACAGGGCACTGGCGGACGAGCTAATCCTCCAAAGGGAGGGGAATTTTACCAAAGAGAGCGGAATTGAAAGTTTTCAGGCCATCTTACCTACATCTTAGGGAACAAATTCTACGTTTTGAAATCGCCAAAGAGGGGGGAATTCCACTTTTCCCACCCCTTCTCGTCCGCTAGTGATACAGGGTTCCCTTCAAAGTCCGAAGGTTTTGGGCACACAATTTGAAATCAAAACTGATTCGGAGCGTGTTCACATTTGTTGCGTAAAATATCTATTTCCGAATGACATGGACAACATACGAAAAAGGCGACTGGATCATTGCACATGTACGAAACGGGTTCATGTATAAATAATATAAAATTAGAATTTTTATAAATTTAAAACGGTTGAAATGTTGTAAACTGTCGATTCCGTATTTTGTCCCGAATCTGAGACATTTTTTTGGTCTTAAGACTATTTCCCGGCGTGAACTGACATAGGCATGTACACATCATGACTGGGAAAAATCTTTCTTCATTTGTTATAATGAATTACGGAGGCTCTAAATAACTTTAATAACGAGATACTGACCAAGCTAATTTACAATCTTTACTTTCTAGGAACGAGCTCACTTATCTGTTTCCAAATGTCTCTGAAATGAAATATTAACAAGCTTGACAAAAAATTATGCAAGCAACAAATAGTCACAAACTCACAAATCACAAAAAATTTTACGGCATAAAAGTATACATGTAGAAAAAAAGACCGAACTTTATATGAGTGAAGGAGTGAGTGAAGAAGAGAGTGAGTGAATGAGTGAGTGAGTGAGTAAATGATTGAGTGAGTGATTGAGTGAGTTATTGAGTCAGTGAGTGAGTGAGTGAGTGAGTGAGGGACTGAGTGAGTGAGTGAGTGAGTGAGTGAGTGAGTGAGTGAGTGAGTGAGTGAGTGAGTGAGTGAGTGAGTGAGTGAGTGACTTGAGTGACTGAACGAGTGACCAAGTGTATGAGCGAGTAATAGTGTAAGTGAGTGAGCGAAAGAGTGATGGAGAGAGTCTGTGAGTAAGTGAGCCAGTGAATAACAAAATAAATGTTTTGAAGAGGTCATATAAAGAAGCGGATATCAAGTAAACTACAAACAAATTAATAACAGCTCCTCAAACACAGTCAAGTCTTCAATAATGATTATTTACACTTGCAACAAACAAGCATAAAAACGTGTCCCCGGGTTTTCTATCTTTTTGTCTAGGCTCAATAGTTCCAATTGATGTATATAAAAACTAATGATGCATTTAATGAGAAAACCTACATATTTTTCAAGATTACAGAAAGGAAGCTAAAAATTTTCGGTCGTTCAGCTGATTGTCGTTCAGGTGAATTTCTCAAATACAATAAATAAGAGTTCAATCATAAATATTTATGCTTGAAATATTGAAACGAAATTTCCATTGAGACCGCTTTCAATACGAAAATTTTGTAGCCTGGTTAACTAGCACAAAACCATGCATTCAATCTTGTATACATAATGATAATATAGAGACAATAATTACAAGGTGTGAAATTCCAAAATGTATTGTGGTCGGATACCATTTTCAAATAATTTTTTTAGTTTCTATGATTTTTACGAAACTTTATAAATGGTAACCTGCAAAGTCATCTTTTTTTAGCAAAAGTTCCCCTCCCTTCAGGTTCAGACCACCGGCGGACGAGTTAATCCTCGAAAGGGAGGGGATTTTCACCAAAGAGGGGGGAATTGGCAGTTTTCCGGTCATTTTACCTACACCTTAGGGAACAATTTTCACTTTTTGAAAACGCCAAAGAGGGGGGAATTCCACTTTTCCCACCCCTTCTCGTCCGCTGGTGCTTCAGACGATCAGCTCGTCCGCCAGTGATTTAACTAAACAGATTGCAGCCTATTCAAGGGTTCTTGTAAGTCACGAAAAAATCTGGTGTACATTTTGAATTCAAAACTGATGTTGGCGAGGGTTCTTATTTTCAAAATAAATTCTTCTCACAAAACCAATTGTCTTTCCACTCGTTAACTGATGACCGGAGTGTAGGATAGTGCACCGGCTGACGAGCCAATCTTCCAAAGGGAGGGGATTCTCCCAACGAGAGGGGAATTAAAGGTTTTCAGGTATTTTACCTACCCTTTGGGGAATGAATTCTACTCTTTTAAAACGCCAAAGAGGAGGGAATTCCTCTTTTCCCACCCCTTCTCGTTCGCTAGTGAGTGTAGGTGAGTGGTGACGTGCTTCATCCCACACAAAGGTCGCGTCGTCTTACGGCGCGTTCAGAGTCGTCTTGAGAAGTTTCAAGATTTTTTTGTAAAATTTCGGTACACGTGGAAAAATTTTTTTTCGGATTTTCTTAAAAATTTGGTTGGGAACAAAATCAGTTTTTACGTGTTCCGAAAATTTCACAAAAAAAATCTGGAGACTTTCTCAGAACGACTCTGAACGCGCCCTTACCGTGAGACACTAGCGGACGAGAAGGGGTGGGAAAAGTGGAATTCCCCCACAAACTTGGCTTGCAAACTGCCAATTCCCCCCTCTTTGGAAACATTCCCCTTCCTTTGGGAGATTTCCTCGTCCGTCAGTGCCGTAAGACACCTACATGCTTCCACGAAAGACAGTAAAGAAAATAGTTAATTCTGACATCTGACATTTTCTCAACCTTTTGACAATGTTTGCACCACCGTGCATGACATTCTTCTTTTTTTTGTAAAACTTTTCTAAGAGGTATCAATAAAGAACATTTCACCGAAATATATGTTGAAGAAACAATCTATATATAAATTTGACAACGAAAATTTTTGGGTCGTGTATGTATGTATGCTTGTCCAAAAGTTTCAGTTCTGCATGAACAGGCAAAATGCTTGGTAAAATTTGAGTCGCGGATGATGAACCGGAAAACTCATAATTGAAGTTCCATCCTGCATGAAAGTTGTTCCCTAAATTCGATTATTTACCTTGAATTTTTCAAAAAGTTTATAGAACGGCTGAATAGTTTAATTTTGGAAGTTTCCCAATGGTCATCTGCTACCAAAAATTTCTTGAGAAACTCACAAGACGGCTCTGAACGCGCCCTAACACTACTGTCAACTGTGGAACTGATTTTGACAGCAGCGGTATGAGCTTTATAAGGTAAGAAATTTCTCTTTTTAGCAACGGTTAAGTAGCGTAGTCGTTCAACGCGCCGAGTTAGTTGCAAAGTTCGATTCTTTATTCTCTTCATTTTTATGGTTGTCGTTTAAAGTTTTCTTATGCGAGAAATTTGGATATATTTTACATATTTTTTTCACACATTTTGATGGATAACAATGCTGCTATAATTTTTGATGATTGAATCATTCAATCTAATGTTTGTTCGAATATTTATCTTCTATTTGTTTCAATTGAGACGTTTGTGTGGCTGTGCATGGAAGGAAAAATTCCCTTACTGTTCAACTGAAGTAATGTAATTTCAAGTATTTGATGAAATAACTTATTTAGTATATTATACGGGTCGGGTCGGTCTAAGATATAACCAACGATTAAGATTTTTATCCCTTTCCTTTAACTGGATGGTTTCTGTATAACTTGTTTCACAGCTGCCGGCAACGGGTGGGTATACAGAACGTTTCATGTTCGATTAATTACATCAACAATCCAATGGATGACGTTTGTTTTCTTCGCAATAAAGGGACATTCTTCTCGGTAGCAGTATCAGAGAGAATTTTCTTCATTTTCATGGTTGTCGTTTAATATTTTCTGCATAACGGCTGACCGACTATTTGACAGATTGACTGACTGACTAAATTACGATCCCTTAAACATTTGCGGAGTAGGGAACTGGCTTACCCGGATGGCATCACTCACTACGCTAGCCTATAGCTTGATACCTAACATAGCGGCTGACCGACTATAGTTTGACATAATCGCCAGACAGTCGTTATATTTTTTTAGTTTGACTGACTGACTAAATTGAGGTGCCGTAAATATTCGCGGAGTCGGGAACTGCATTACCGGATCGGATTATGGATTGTTACACACTTCTTATCCTTTATTGAGAATTTTGATTAGACCATGAGGTCAATTAAAGACGTTAAAAAGAGGAAAACCATGAAAAGACTGAAATTCAGTTTTAAATTGAAAATAACTCAAGATACGGTCAAATAGACATCAGAATCGGGGTTTTCAGGTATTATAACGTGTATATTGCTAATAACATCATATATGTACACTCAATAATTTTTTTTTGAGAAATTGGCCTCCAACAAGTGTATACATAGTTACTTTTGCCCCACCCTGTATACTCAAACAACGGGTTCTGTTGAATAAAAAAGGATAATCTACCTCACTGTCCAAATGAAGTAGGTTCAAATATTTAATGATAAACTTAATTTCAACGGGTCAGGTAAATCCAACAGAATGCAATTTTTGTCTAAAATTGGGAAACCATGATAAATAATGATTTCCTGTTAATGAGGTGTTCCTAAGGTGACGTTGAATCCCTGATGGTAAGGTTTTTTGATATTTTTCTGTCTGGTGTGCTAAGTGAGACGTTTAACAAGATGAGTGAGAAATTAAAAATATTCAGCTGTGGTAAGTTTTTGAATGAACCGTTTTATACTTTGCATATTCTACTCAACTTCATAACTGACTTGTATCTACATACAGTACAGTACGTATGTATGTACCTACTGTATTTACTCAAACAACTGGTTGTGTGGCTGTACATGGAAGGAGAAATTATCTTACTGTTTAACTGAAGTACATGGTTGTCTGTAGAACTTGATTCACAGTTGCCGGCAACGGGTATACAAAACGTTTCATTTTCGATGAATTAAATTAACAACTCAATGGATGACGTTTGTTTTCTTTGCAATAAAGGGACATTCTTCTCGGTAGCAGTATCAGAGAGAATTATCTTTGGATCACGTTGGGTTGGTTCAATTGATCTTTATCAGTAGCGGACGAGAAGGGGTGGAAAAAGTGGAATTCCCCCTGTTTGACGTTTTCAAGAAGCAGAATTTGTTCCTGCTGTTGATAAGGTGTAGGTAAAATGACCTGAAAACTGCCAATTCCCCCTCTTTGTTAAAATTCCCCTACCTTTGGAGGTTTAGCTCATCCGTCGGGTGGGTAAAATTTTTTTAAAACAGTAATTAATTAAACGAGATGATTGAATTTTTATTAGGGTTTTTTTAGTAAGGTGTTCAAATAAACTAATTATACTGAATGTACTTTGTGCTACTTCAGGAAATCTACTGTACTGCTGAACGTACATAATAAACCGTCTGAGCTGTTACATAATTGCTAACTGAAAACATCAATCAAAAGTCGTGTCAAGCCATTTCATCACAGAACAAATATTTTTGCCTTTGCCACAAGTACAACGGGCTCTAAAAATATGTTTTTTTTTTCATTATTTTCAGCTCAATCGCCGATACGAATCCAAAAAATACTGAGGTAGCAAAAAATACATATTTGAACCAATTAATCTTTGGATAGGGTTGTGTTAGTTCAGTTTATCTTCACTTTTAATTTTTGGATCTGGTCACAGTTAAAAATTATTTTCGGACGTTTTAACGGGACGAATGGAGTTTTTCGGAATGGATGAGCAATATTGGGACGTGATGGTTGAGTCATTGATCACGATTTTTGTTTGAATATTTATCTCAATTTTATGAGATGTTTCACGGGATGAGTAGAAAAAATAAAACTACTGTAATCAATTCCTTTGCCTCTTCCATTCAATTACATAACTGTCATGTACCTATTCAAACACAGGATTGTGTTGCTGAACAGTACGAAGAATCTATCTTAATTTTCAACTGATGTAGTTTCCGATATTTGATGATATAAAAAATTTACGGGTCGGGTAAATGCCACAGAATGCAATTTTTGTCTAAACAGGAAAAAAAGAATAAATCAACGGGTTTAGTATATGCATCTCATGATTTCCCGTGAAGCTTCGGTTCCTATAAAACTCGATCATACGTTGCTGGCAACGGGTATTCAACTAGTTTAAATAAACAGGAACCTTGAATGAAACCCTTAATAAATGAAACTAGTGTTCTTGAATAAAACCATGGAGTCTGACAATACGCGTACATTCGTGAAAAATATTATTTTCAAATGATAATATAATTATTCACCTAATTAACTCCTCAAAAGGTTCACTCTCGACATCGTAGGCCTCTCAATATGATGTTAAATCGATCATTAAATACGATTCTACGTCATCTTTTTTACGTTTTTCAATTCACTAAGCTCAAGAACTAATAAATCCATGCGTTTATGTATGGATTTTCAAGATTTCTGACTAATTAAGTTTCCATTACGGTTCCTTGTTGTTGAAATGCAACTAGACTATTCAGAAAAAAAAACCCGTGAAGAATACGGTAATAGTAATAATAAATAACACGTAATGCGTTGAGCACGTTCAACGCGGCTGATTCTAAAGGGGATGGGTGTTATATGTGAACCGAAATCAATGGGACAATCTGCTAGGCAAAACTTCTTTAATTAAAACTTTTCCACGTGAACAACCTTATTTGCGCGGATTCAAAATTTGGAAGAAAAAACTTTTACCTCATAGCATTTTGATTATAAATGAACAAAGCGCCGGATCCATCGTATATAAGTATGTGGTAACGGATTCTTGGAAGTTAAACAATGTATTTTAGGTAACATGATACCATAAACACTGACTCCCACAATCACTGACTGAGACTACAAGGCTGCGCTGGAGGTGAGGGGCGTTAACGACATGGTGTGTAAGCACTCTAAGCTGCTGTTTTGGAAAAAGAAGTACATGTGCACACTGAGCCAGAATCACTCCAGTGGCCTCCATCGGGGTCGAAAACTGGGGCTTTCTTCTTGTGTTACTCGATACGTCTGGGATGCATATTTCCAAAACCCAGTAATTTTCCTAGAATTTTACCCATACACGAAATTTTATGAGGTAGGTGACCACTGAAATACCACCGCTGCACGGGCCTAACGCGCTTGTTCTCGCTCCCGCTCGGACAAGCCAGCCTTACGATAGGTAACCGGGAGTTAACGGACAGTAAAACTTCATATGGAATATATTTTTGGTGAAAATTTTTTTGGCAATTAGTAAAAGTTCTAGAAAAATTACTGGGTTTTGTAATTTTGCGTCTGGCATGGTTGGGTGCCTATCAATGAATAGGTACCACTAGCGGACGAGAAGGGGAGGGAAAAGTGCAATTCCCCCCTCTTTGACTTTTTCAAAAAGTTAAGTTAGTTCCTTAAACAGTAGGTAAGAGGACTTTTTTCTGTCAATTCCCCCCTCTTTGGAAAAATTCCCCTCCCTTTGAAGGATTGGTTTGTTCGCCAGTGATAGGTACCGCTAGAATACTGCTCTACCGATAGCCCTTACTGTGACATCTTATATAAAGAACCCAAAAAGCAGCATAATACTATATGAGAATAGTGTTTTGTAGTATTTAGCCGGAAAATAAAAAGAAGCTGACACGCAATGGCAGGAACAGAAGCAAAGCACAGAGTTTCAAGATTTCGAACCTCGAGACATAATTGGAAACTGCGGCGGTATTTTGTGCGACCCAACGACAGCTAATAACCATGCAACCTGCTGCAGCCTCCGGATCCGGCGTCCTTACCACTAGACTAGCCAAATGACAATTCGGACTGATTCAACAAGGTGTTATACTTTTTGCGAGAAGTGTATTCCAGGTTTGTTCAATCTTCCTAAGTCTTTTTCTTCATTTGAAATAATTTCCATTGTCACAATCGGATTCAGTTGAGCATCTTTGAAAGTGGTATGCAATGGAAGAGGTTTACAAAACTGCTAACTGCGCACTGCGCCGAAAATTGCGTCAGTTTTTCAAAAAGAAAAAAAATAACAAAAATAAAATCGATTTCTAAGCTATATTTCTATATTTTTAAAACAAATAGAGCATATAAATTTCTTGAGCAATGGCATACTCGGATGGTGAAGGTGGCAGCGTGGTCGATGATGATGAGAAACTGCTGCAGGAAGACTATTACGCTTTTTTGAATGTGTCAAGAGAGGTTGGGATTTTATTTTTTGTTTGTACTGTTATTATTTTGTGGGTGAGCCACTCAGTCTGTCAGTGGTTTAGCTAGTCAGTCAGTCGGTCAGTGGGTGAGCTAGTCAGTCAGTCAGTCAGTCAGTGGGTGAGTTAGTCAGTCATTCTGTCAGTGGGTGAGCCAGTCTGTCAGTGAGTGAGTAAGTCAGTCAGTCAGTAGGTGAGCCAGTCAGTCAGTCAGTGGGTGAGCCAGTCCGTCAGTCAGTCAGTGGGTGAGCTAGTCAGTCAGTCGGTCAGTGGGTGAGCCAGTAAGTCAGTCAGTCAGTGCGTGAGACAGTCGGTCAGTGGGTGAACCAGTCAGACAGTCAGTGGGTCAGTGATTGAGCCAGTCGGTCAGTGGGTGAGCCAGTCAGTCAGTCGGTCAGTGGGTGAGCCAGTAAGTCAGTCAGTCAGTGCGTGAGGCAGTCAGTCAGTCAGTCGGTCAGTGGGTGAACCAGTCAGTCAGTCAGTGGATGAGCCAGTCAGTCAGTCAGTCGGTCAGTGGGTGAGCCAGTCAGTCAGTCAGTGGGTGAGCCAGTCAGTCAGTCGGTTAGTGGGTGAGCCAGTCATTCAGTCAGTCTGTCAGTGGGTGAACCAGTCAGTCAGTGGTTGAGCCAGTCAGTCAGTCTTTCAGTGGGTAAGCCAGTCTGTCAGTGGGTGATCCATTAAGTCAGTCAGTGCGTGAGGCAGTTAGTCAGTCGGTCAGTGGGTGAACCAGTCAGGCAGTCAGTGGGTGAGCCAGACAGTCAGTCAGCGGGTGAGCCAGTCAGTCAGTCAGTCAGTGGGTGAGCCAGTCAGTCAGTCAGTCAGTGGGTGAGCAGTCGTCAGTCAGTCAGTTGACCGGTCAGTGGGTGAGCCAGTCAGCCAAATGTTTAGTAAGTTACGCAGTGCGTTGTGTAAAAACGTCTGTCTAAAGTTTAATTTTAGTGTCCTATAAAAAGTAAATTTACTGTGAATCGAACAAACGTGAATTTATTTCCAGTGTCCACCCGAGGAGATCAGCCAAGCATTTCGTCGACTCAGTCGCGTCTACCATCCCGATCGACATATGGACCCCGAGAAGAAAAAGGACGCCGAGAAGTTCTTCCGCCGACTTCAGAGAGCGCACGATGGTTTGTTACATTAAATTTTTTTACCGGGATGCACCAGCGGACGAGAAGGGGTGGGAAAAGTGGAGTTTCCCCCTCTTTGGCGCTTCCAAAAAATATGAATTGTTCCTTAAGGTGTAGGAAAAATGGTCTGAAAACTGCCAATTCCTACTTTTTGACGAAATTCCCCTCCTTTTGGAGGGTTAGCTCGTCTGTCAGTGCCGAGATCGGACTAGATCTTTCATCAATTTAATTAATTAAAATAATAATACGCACATAAGCATATCAGAATGGTTGAATAAACTGACAGGCAAGTGCAGAAATGTTGACTGCGATTCTTTCTCTAGAGGAAGAAATAAACGTGAATTTCGAAGTGATGTTGTTGTATAGGCTTTATTCAGTCTTTCATGACAATATACAGATGATGTTATGTGGTATATATATCAGGTGGCATGGTTAAATGGAGTATGGGCGGATTTAAGAATATAAATTAAGTATGGAGTATGGGCGGATTTCGAAGTGATCAGACCCTTTTGCTGTTGTTCACCCTTGCCATTGCCATGCGAGAAAGTTTTGTTCTAAATTTAGCAGGGTATGTCAAATAAAAACTAAGGGTCTACTCTACTGGAAAAACCATGAATAATTGGTGTTTGGACCTGACCTGTGAATTTCTGTTCACGTTCAGTATGTCTAACGTTAGATTGCTGATACGAAAAAAATTTCCTTTCACTTTGAATAGTACCTTTTTTTGTTTATAACTACTCAAATGTCCACGAAAATTTCAAGGACGTTTTTGATTCTTTTAGTAAACAAAAAACAGATAAAAAAAACAGTTGACCTCATTTTTTGTTCGACATAACCTGAAATTGAGCCAAACTTTTAAAACACAATAAAAAGCCGTTCATTTTTGCAGTACTCTCCGATCCACACAAACGTGCCGTCTATGACACGGTCGGGCCGGCTGGATTGGCTGTTAGTTCGCTTATTTGTTTCATAAACAGTGGCGGTGCAAAATTTTTCATATTTCCTCAACTTAAAAGAAAAACGGTGGTGTTGTTTCAAAAAAACAGAAACACGTAAAAACGTGAATTCATTGCTGCCGTTATAGCAAGAACCTGATTAAATTAAACTTTTAATTTATTATAGGTAAATTAAAATTTGAACTTTATTATAGGTGACCGGATGGGAGCTGATGCCGCAGTTGTATAGCGCCCATCAGGTCAGGGAGGAGTACGAACGACTGAAACGGCAGGCCGACCATGAGCGTATGATCAGTCGCACCAATCCGACCGTTGGTTCACTCACTCACTCACTCACTCACTCACTCACTCACTCACTCACTCACTCACTCACTCGCTCGCTCGCCCGCTCACTAGCGGACGTGAAGGGGTGGAAAACTTGGAATTTCCCGCCTCTTTGGCGGTTTCAAGAAGTTGATTTAGTTCTCTAAGATGTAGGTAAGATGGCCTAATTTCTGCCAAATCCCCTCTCTTTGACCGATTTCCCCTACCCTACCTTTGGAGGGTTAGCTCGTCCGCCAGAGCTCTAGCTTATACAAATTTTTCAGTTATTGTTTCTTTTCACTGGAAGTATGCGTTTACTTGTTGTCGAACTTGTTCTAATGAATTTTTCGTAAACCAACTGGAATACACTATCATTTCTGTATAAAAGCACGTTCTTTAAGGTGGATAAATTCCGTTAGATACACTTCGAATTCCTTCACGTTAAACCAACAGGTAGAGAAAGAGCGGTAAGTTAACTGAAATGATATCGATTTTTTGCAGGGTGGTATGTCGGTGCAGATCAACGCTACCGATTTGTTCCGGCCAATGACTGAAGAAGAGGAGCTAGATGGGTTTCTTCACAGGTTGGACCGATAATTCCGATTTTTTGGGATTCCAAAGTCTCAAGGTGTTACACTGCGTTTCCATGTTGCTTTTTCTTGCCGTGTAAAATATTACGCTTGTTCCATTTTCCGTTACCCCTGTGGTTCAGCCAGTGCGTGCTACCATGATTCAGTCACAGTCGGTCAGTCCCATCAGTCATAGTCGGGCAGTTCACTTTTTTTCAAACTTTATAGAGTAAAGTATTGTTACACAATACTTCCCGTCCGCCACTATTACTGCTGAGTGTTACGTTCTACATACATACTATTCTATGCATACATATTTGTCTAGCCCAGTTGTTTACTGCTTGCTAACTTGTCTACGTGTAGAATTCTATTTAGACGCCCCCGTTTTCCCAATATTAGTAGATTATACTATAAGTCTATAACGCTATATATTTGTGGTACGCATTGTATCAGTGCGCATTGTCTACCCCGGTTGTCAGTCTGTATTTTCCCGTATGTTTTCACTCGTCTATAAAACACTGGTTTTCTGAAGTAAATATCTAATGAAGTAACAGCCGAATAATTGCGCCTCGACTTATTTATAAAACAGAAGCAAAAACAAAAAGAGAAGTTTAAACCACCGCGTCTTCTTTCTCTTATTGCCGTAATTGGCATCTACTGGGTGTCATCTCAGCCGTCCGTCCGATTTCGTCCCCCGAGTTTTTTGTGTAAATTGGGTCCAAAAGTGAGCGTGCGCTAAAATTGTGAAACTTCGTAAATTCATCAAATATTGTGCCGAATTAATGCTACATCGACTACAAATGGCGAAGAAGAAGACAGGTCGATGCCGTGCAGATGTGAGTGCCGATGCGAGCAGTGTGGATGATTCGAACTCGCGCCGACGTCAAGATGTACAACCGGTTCAGTTTGCGGAAAGAGGAACAACAATGATTAGTTATACCGATTTTCTTTCATTCATCACTCATCTCTCTAACAGTCTCGACGTAAATTTTATCGACGATTCCATTTCCAACATTTTTATCATTCATCAGAGTTTTGAGCCTGTTAAATCTGTCAACATTTCATACAACAACATTTCTCTCACTGATGTTAATGAGCGTTTATTATGGTTGCGTGAAGCTGGACGCCAACTATTTACAGTTGCCTCTTCGATTCCATGGCCCAACTCCAGTCAAGACGCGAGCCCAGCCAGTCGAGAGGACGTTCGTGTGAGCAGTGAGCAGTCGTGTGGCCGGGAGGAGCAGCCGTCTTGCAGCCGTGCAGAAACCGTGGCTGGTGCGCAGTCTTCTAAAAGTCAGTTTATTAGCTATGAGTCATCGCAACAGCGTAATGGGTTTGAGCGGCCGAGGCTCCCCATCGATAACCAACCACAGGCGAACTCGAGGTTTGAGCAGCCGAGGCTCCCTAATCATCAGCAACGTTCAGGGTTTGAGCAGCCGAGGCTCCCCATCGATTCGCAACGTTCAGGGTTTGAGCAGCCGAGGCTCCCCAACGATAACCAACCACAGTCGAACATCGGGTTTGAGCAGCCGAGGCTCCCCGTCGCTAACAACGGTCGTATGCGTGCAGATATTGAGCCGCAAACGGCCGCAAATCCACTTTTCGATGAGAGTCGTGCCCAACGACAACCAATGTGTGTCACCTACGACAACCAACGTGGCCCTGAAGTTAATAATCGCGATCAGGCGTTGATTACTATGATGGAGCGCATGAGTAAGCGAGCGGATGAAAATATGTTATTGAGCGGGCGTTTCAAGCGATTCAGTGGTGACACGCAGCGCGTTAATTTTTATCGATGGCTAAAAGGCGTGCAAACTCGACTAACGGTGAACAGTGTCAGTGAGGACATTAAGCTACAACATCTGCTTTACTGTTTGGAGGGAGATGCCGAGTATGAGCTCACACGTGATCATGCGGATGCCAGTTACGATGTAGCCGTGCAGTACTTAACTGATAAGTACACCGGACCGGGCGATCGTCAGTGCAAACTATTGCAGTTTGAGCAACGTCACCAACTGCCAGGCGAGTCTGTATGCGGTTTCGCAGCCGCATTGAGTGCGTTATGTCCATTGGAGCGTGATCATTGGATGTACACGAAGTACATGATCAACAAGTTAAGGACCGGTCTGTATAATCCGTTGTTACGTCGTAAAGCTGCCATGGCTTTTAGACGTCGTGAAGCTGATTTTGATGATCTCGTGGAAGACTGTGCGCTTGAAGAGGAAGTTGAAAAGGAGTTCAGTGGTCGTGGCGTATCTCCTAACTGGCATGAAGAAGAATCTGAAACACCATCAGAGTGTTATCGGCGTGCGTCATACAACAACTACAGGCCTAAAATTGTGCGTGCGATGCCTGACTGGTCGAAAATTCGCTGCTATGCGTGCAACAACTACGGGCACAAGGCGTACAGGTGTACCAAGCGGCGTGAGAGTTACGATCAGCGCGTTAATGTTGTGTCTTCTGAATCCAAAAGTGAGTCGGGCGATCGTGTTCACAGTCACATAGAGCAGCTAGCGGGTACCATGAAGAGCATGATGGCGGTGACTGAGACGTTGACTACAAGAGTCAAGAACCTGGAACAGAAGTTAAACAATTTTAGTCAGCTCTCTATGGCTAATTCAGTGTGCGCGTGCGAATCTGAGAAGAAGAGCGAGCAGAAGAAGCGTGAGGCGCGCGTTGGAGGCGTTTATGTGAAGTCGGTGACTGAGGCGAGCGAACGCAAGAATGAAGACGAGCTGAAGAAGAAGAAGTTATGTGCGTCTGAGCGAACTGTGAATCGTGGCATTCAGCTTTTGCCAAGGGTACAGCTAAATTGTGCACTCATATGGTGCGTGATGATCGTGATGTTAATGGGCTTCTCGTGTGCGAGTGATGTTTCAACGATGTCGTGTAATGTCAAGATGCAGTATGAAGTATGCGGTCGTGGTGAGATGATTGGCGTACGTGCCAGCAGTGCGCTTCGTGATCGACATCATGATGTTTCAGGCGTAGATTACGGGAGTCGGGGAAAGTTATTGCGCAATGGGATGAAAAGGACGAGGCTGAAGGATGAAAAAGGCGCATGGACTAAGGATTTCGAGGCACTGGATTATGGTTTAGCGGATGACAAGAGCGTAGATTTTGGTAGTTTGATTCGTGGTGTGAACGATCGATCGGATGTTTCCAAGATTTCGTGTTCGGAGGTAGAGACAATGGCATGCAGTCGAGTCGCCATCGTATGGATGGAGCGAGCGAGTCTGGTAACGTCATTTTTTCTCGCAGATACGATGTTGATGAAGAAGGTGTGCGATGAAGGTGTGCCCGTGTAGGTATATGATCGTGATTCTGTAACATTATTCTGATAGCTTAGTCTAAAATACTAATTGAGTTCTATGTTAATATAATACATTGTTAGTTGAGATCATATGATACCAGTGATTCAACTTGTAAATTGGTCAGCTTAAACTATTATATTCGTCAGCTTAAACTATTATATTGGTCAGCTTGAACTATTATATTGGTCCGCTTAACTTATTATATTGGTCCGCTTAACTTATAATTTTGTGGTCTATTGATAATTATTCTACAATTCATTACCCCATTCTAAGCCTAGATTCTTTCTACTACAACTTATTTTTTGTTGAAGGTGGGGGAAGTAAAGTATTGTTACACAATACTTCCCGTCCGCCACTATTACTGCTGAGTGTTACGTTCTACATACATACTATTCTATGCATACATATTTGTCTAGCCCAGTTGTTTACTGCTTGCTAACTTGTCTACGTGTAGAATTCTATTTAGACGCCCCCGTTTTCCCAATATTAGTAGATTATACTATAAGTCTATAACGCTATATATTTGTGGTACGCATTGTATCAGTGCGCATTGTCTACCCCGGTTGTCAGTCTGTATTTTCCCGTATGTTTTCACTCGTCTATAAAACACTGGTTTTCTGAAGTAAATATCTAATGAAGTAACAGCCGAATAATTGCGCCTCGACTTATTTATAAAACAGAAGCAAAATCAAAAAGGAAAGTTTAACCACCGCGCCGCTTTCTTTAAAAAGCGTAATAGGAAAGTTAATCAGCGCGCCCTCTTATAAAAAAGCGTAATATAGTCCAAAATGAATTACTGTTCCCACAAACATGTTTCGCTCGTGCCACTTTTTTTTGTCGATGCACTATTCGTTTCTTCGATTTTTCGAGTTATTTTCGACGAATTTGAATAAAGTTGAGAGCAAATAAAAGAGATTTTTTTACTCTTTCACGTGACAGTAAAATTTTTCTAATTGGTTACGTGTAGCTTGAAATAATTGAAAAACTAATAGTGCATCGACAAAAAAAAGTGGCACGAACGAATCATTTTTGTTGGAACAGTAATTCATTTTGGACTATACCATGTGAGAGTTTTGCAGACACCATAAAGACCATGGGGGTCTAATGTTCTCCTGATTCCTAGTATGCATGAAAAAATCATGATACGGGGTCCATAAGTCCGTCAATCAGTCAGTCAGTCAATAAAAAATTTTCTTCAGAGACTGGCCGTACTTTGAAGTATCGTCGATATCGATCAATCAATCGATCGAGGCATCGCTCAGTTCAGCCGATCGAATTATTGCCGGTGGATCGGTGGAGGCCAAAAACGGTATCGGTGCTGGATCGTTGTCTTGTGTTTGGAGAAGGGTGATCAACAGCAAATTGTGGTCAGAGGTGGGTGGAACTGATGACAGATAATATAGATATTGTTAGACAGAAAGACATATAGCACCCTCAAATGATTACGAGACTAAATTTGAATGCGCGCCTATGCGCCTCAACCGCTCATCAATGGATAGAAACAGGCAGAATTTCTGGATAAACTTTTATTTTTGGGTGAGAGTGAGTGCAAAATGTCGACACGATGCCTTCTACTACTTACAAATGCTCACTCACTCACTGACTCACTCATGCTCATCCACCTACCTACTCACTAACTGACTCACTCGCTCAGTCTATCAATCACTCTCCCACTCATCCCTCATTCACTCACTCATTAACTCACTCACTCCTGATTCACTTAACTGTCACCCCCTCATTAAGTCACTCACTAGCTCACTCAATCACTTTTTCGCACACTCACTCACAATTTCATACTTACTCACCCACTCACTAACTCCTCACTCACTCAATCACTCTTTCACTCACTAACTCCTCACTCACTCACTTACTCAATCACTCTTTCACTCACTAACTCATTCACCCACTCATTCCCCCCCTCACTCACCAACTCACTCACTCATTCACTCACTCACTCACTCACTCGTTCTGCCAAGGACTATCTGACTCACTCACTCATTCCCGATCCTCTTATTCTGTCACCCACTCACTCCCTCACTCTGTCACCAACTCGCTCACTCACTCACTAACTCATTCACCCACTCACTCCCTCCCTCACTCACCAACTCACTCACTCATTCACTCACTCACTCACTCACTCACTAACTCGTTCTGCCAAGGACTATCTGTCTCACTCACTCATTCCTGATTGATCCTCTTATTCTGTCACCCACTCACTCCCTCACTCACTCACTCACTCACTCACTCCCTCACTCTCTCACCAACTCACTCACTCACTCACTCGTTCTGCCAAGGACTATCTGACTCACTCACTCATTCCTGATCCACTTACTCTGTCACCCACTCACTCATTAACTCACTCGCTTTCAATCACTCCCTAGCTCACTCCCTCTCTCACTCACTTACTCACTCACTCACTCATTCCCTCACTCACCTATTACCTATTGCTCAGCTTGACCTGGATATCTCCGATGTGCCTTCCGTTGGTCTCAAATTCACGCGCACCCTTTCACCGCGTATGTACGTCACTCTACAGCCTCAGTGCAATATTCATCTGGGCGCACTATTCTGGTCCGATTTGATCGAACCCGGAGTGAACTTTGGTGAGTTTACTTTTCTTTTTGTATTAAATTTATATTGCTTTTTTAGTTGATAGCTCGGCATACTCAGTTCACATGATGCACATAAGGAAGTCACTCATATTCATTCTATTCACTCACGTACTTAATCACTAACTCACTCAAGCTCACTCACTGACTCACTCGCTCACTCATTCACTCACTCAATCATGCTCACTCACTCACTCACTCACTCACCCACTCACTGACTCACTCAATCACTCATTCACCAAAACATTTTCTTACTCACGCCACGCACTCACTCACTCATTCACTCACTCACTCACTCACCCACTCACATTGCAGGCATCACCCGACAGCTCGACCAGCACGTAATGGGATCGGTATCTGGCAAACTCGGACTGCAGCAGAACATGACCACGTCGCTGGTTTATGACGACAATCAAACGATGAATGTGACCGCCGCTGTTGTGGTTGGTTGGGACGAGCCAGTTTCCCAAAGGGAGGAAAAAAAAATTCCCCTCGGCGTTTTCAAAAAATAAATTTGTTCCCAAAGGTGTGGGTAAAATTGCCTGCCAATTTCCCCCGCTTTGGGTAGATCTTCCTCCCTTTTATGGATGCAGCTAGGGTGGGCATGATTCTGTTAGCCAAATAAATCGAATGTGGGAATAGGTCTGGCTGCCACCCTATGAACAAAGATTACCCGATTTGGAGCCTTATTTCCTTCTAATGTTGCAGGTCGGCGTGCCCAATTCGTACATGGTTCTTGGCTACACCCGACGGTTCGTGGAAACGGATTCTTATATACGAGGTTGGTGCCATTTTATGACTTCAAGGATGAGTGCCAGTCATTGTCGCCTGTCTAGTCTAGTGCGTAGGGCGCCGGCTTCGAAAACCGGCGGTCCTAAGTTCGAAGCCTGACTTGAGGTACAGATCCTGATGCGTTACTCTGGGGTTTCTGCCATTGCCCGTCAGTTTATTCAACTCTTTGGCCACTACGAAAACATTATTCTGATATGGTTTTAATGTGCCTTATGGCTTCAGTTAATGAAGAAGTCTAAGTAAAACAGCGTTTCAATCTCAGGCACAGTTCGCCTTGGCACGTTCGGTCTGATGTCGGACATGGATATGGAGGGTAGACTCAACACCTATACCAAAGTGGGTGCCACCGTTCGATTACTACTGCCCAAGGCCATGCTCAATTTGACGTTGAAGTTTGTTGCCTAATCTAATAATTTTTTATTTATTTATTTGTAATTTTTTTGTTTGTTTTTGTTTTTCTTAGTTTTTTTATGGTATGCACTGGCGGAGGAGCCTATTTATCAAAGGAGGATAATTTTGTCAAATAAAGGTGAATTAGCAGATTTTAGGTCATTCGAGCCTACATCTTAGGGAACAAACTCTACTCTTTAGAACTGCCAAAGCGGGGGAAATTCCACTTTTTCGTCCGCTAGATTTGGTATAGTTATTTTCTAGGTCCATTTGTAACTTTATTGTTTTTTTATACTTATAGCATATCTTTCGAATGTTTTTATGTTTTATCTCATCTTTTTTGCAGACTAGTTCGTTCCTCGCACACCTATAGCTGTAATATCACGTTATGCGATTCAATGGATTATCTCCCCACAACTGTCGTTCTGGGTGTGGGTGCACCAGCGGCCGCCTTTTTATTAATAAAGGTTGGTTATTTAGATCGATTATTTATTTAGGTTTATATTCATAGTTTAGGTTTTATTTATTTATTCAGGTTGACTTTTGTATACAAAGTTTTTAGATCTATTTTTTCGAGTTCTAGAAGTCTGAAGTACTTGCGTATCCTTTTCGTACGCAAAGCTTCTCTAATGAATCAAATCATTGCAATATTGAGTTCACTCAATCATGCCTTCGTAGGAAGACAATAATTTTATGAACAAAATTTTCTTCAAATTAAATCTAATGAAAAATCAAATATGTTTTTGTTTTTGAAAACAAAGAATCTCCATTGCAGGGCTTGTTCGGTGAGACGATAATGAACTGGCTGGAAGACGATAAAGCCGAGCACAATCGTCGACTCAGAGACACCATGGAACAGCGCAAGCAGGAGGCCGCTCGAATGGTTAGCGGAATCGAGTCTGGAATTTGGTCGTGTTGTATTTTGGGCGTGTTTTTAGGTGTTTTGTCCAGTTAGGTATTTTGGCTTTTAGGGATTTTGGGATTCACCCAATGCGTATCATGGAGTACATGCTTGCCCCAAAACAATTTGACGTACTTTTTTATTTTTTGTGTCAAATGTTATTTTACGGGTTACCATTTTTCCCATGGTGTATAAAGGGCGCCAAACAACGCAAAAAGGCATGCTAAATGCAAGATTCAAAATTTTGTCCCAAAACGCACACCCATGAGATAAATTTGTTTTATATATTTTTTATTTACTAAACCCTGGTCCTGGTTGATTTACAGGTAGAGTTGATGCGTCAGACGTCGGATCGAGTGGCTGAACAAGAAACGTCACGACGTGGACTTGTCATTCTGGAGGCGAGCTTCGGCGAGTTATTCACCTCGTCCAACATGTTTACACAGTTGGTTGTTGTTGTTGTTGTTGTTGTTGTTGTTGTTGTTGTTGTTGTTGTTGATGATGTATTTGTTGTTGTTGTTGTTGCTGTTGTTGTTGTTGTCGATGTTGTTGATGTTGCTGGTTGTTGTTGTTGTTTTTGTTGTTGTTGTTTTTGTTGTTGTTGTTGTTGTTGTTGCTGTTTTTGCTTTTGATTGTTATTTTCAACTTTATATTATTTTGTTTGCAGACACTATCAAATCAGCGAACGGGTGGTCGATGTGAAAATCCCTCTGCAAACACTGGTGTCCGACTCCAAACTGCTATTAACTGATGCGAATAAAGTTCGTTTCAGATAAACTTTTGTTACTTAATCGGCTTCTAGCTTCATTCTTTGATTGAGTGATCCTTTGGTTCCTATAGTCGAATTTTTTGGTTACGCCTTTTTTCGGGAATTTTTTTGTGTGTAAAACCTTTCCCTCACTCAGAAATTGGCGGTCGGAAGCAGCAATTTGGGGTTGATAAAAAGGTTTTACACAAAAAAAAGTTCCTGAAGAAGATGATTACGACTCTTTTCAGGAACTTTTTGTGTGTGAAACCTTTTTGTCAACCCCAAATTGCTGCTTCCGACCGCCAATTTCTGGGTGAGGGAAAGGTTTTACACACAAAAAAATTCCCGAAAAAAGGCGTAACCAAAAAATTCGACTGTACATGAGTAATTTTGAGACTGAGAGAATGAGTCAATACACTCATATTTTAAGTCATCAGTCATCATGAAAACTGAAAACTGGGTGAGTTTCCCGATGAAACTTTCTGGGAACACATGTATTTGTCACTTGTTTTCCAAGAATTTTATAATAAAAGAAACTTGAAACTTATCAGTTTTCTACGATTCAAAAAAACTATGAAATCAGTTTTCTACGATTTAAAAAAAATATGAATTTTATTGACTTTTCTTTTGCTTTTCAGTGTCAACTACCGGGTTTCTATGATCCGTGTCCAGGTGTTGACAAGACCCTGGTTGTACGGTACATGTTTCGTGGTAAGGAACATCGAACAGTCGTATCCGAACACGAACCACTACTTCTGCCTAAACAATGTTGGTCTGTGAGTCAGTCAGTTAGTCTGTCAGTCTGTCAGTAGTCAGTCAGCCAGTCCACCAGTTGAGTCAGTTAGTCAGTCAGGCAGTGAGTTAGTCTGTCAGTTAGTCTGTCAGTAGTCAGTCAATCAGTCAGTCAGTCAGTCAGTTGGTCAGTCAGTCAGTCCTTCCGTCAGTCAGTCAGTTTGTGAGTGTCAGTGGGTGAATCGTGAGCGATTTAGTCAATCCGTCAAAAAGTCCGTGAATCAGTCAGTCAGTCAGACAGTCAGCTGTCAGACAATCAGTACTTTCAGCGCATCAACTATCGTGACATCATCATCTGTCTACTAATGCATTTGTGTATGTTAGTTTTCTTGACGATGACCTCACAACAAATCAGTGATATACTCTACCAGACCTTACTATACAAATCTACTGCGAGGCGTATTTACGCACCCGTGGTCGCTTATTCATAGTGGTGCGCCGCCTCGCAGTGGGTACTCTGGAGTTTCTAAACGAATTACTGCACTAGCGGACGAGAAGGGGTGAGAATAGTGAAATTCCCCCCTCTTGAGCGTTTTCTAAAATTAAATTTTGTTCCTTAAGGTGTGGTAAATTTACCTGAAAACTGCCGACGAAATTCCCCGCCCTTTGGTGGATTAGCTCGTCCGCCAGTGAATAAAAAACTGTGAAACCACGTTAACGATAGGAGAGTTTTAGTAAACTAGGTTTCTCTGTAAATCGTTGGTGCATCTTCGCAAGAATAACGTGTTCGTATTTACTATTATTTGCAGTTTTTTTCTTGTGAATAAGCCCGGTTTATCAAATGGTTTATTCGTAATCTGATGCATTTACTGCGTTTACTTGCGATTTAGATGTGCCCTTTTCATCCCATCTGCAGATAGTCATTTTTGCAAAAAATTTATAATGCAAGAAATATAAAATTCGATCAAGATTATTTTATTGATTAGTATTCAGTCCTGCATCAGTGAATACAATTCTAGTATTTTCACTACCTTCACTCATGACATTTTCGCCAAGTCATTTTAGTTTTCACTTTGTTTTCTTCTTGTTTATTCAATATATAGATATCGATATTGTAAATCTTTCGTTCATAGAATTGTGAGCTTCTTTATCACTCGATAGGCACCGAATTAGGTAATTATTTCAATTATTTCTTTGTTATTAGGCTGGCTCGGCTCAATTGTATGACTTTTTCATCGTTATATTGTTGTTATTTTGCTTTCTGTTACTCCGTTGGTCGCCATAATTTGCTCAGATATATTTATATTTATCGATTGTTTAGAGCGGAATCGAATAAAATCAAAGATTTTATCATGCTTGGTTCGGTAAAACATTTTTCACAATCCAACACAAAGTATACATTCAGACGAGCTCAGCTTTGCCGGTTCAGCTTACTTACTTTTTATAGCGAATTTCGCTTTATAGATCAACAAAATGAGTGATGAGATAAAACGAGGGAGATATATCATCGGGTTTATTTCGTTTCTGGAATGGAGGACACACCCATTTTATGTCAGCAAAAGACCTCTCACTCATGAAACACAGATTTCTAAGCAATTCCATGCATCCAAGTCCAATCCAAACTCCTGATAATTCAAGGGTGTTATAGTATTTGGGCACAAGCGGATAGAAGGTGAGAGAACAGTGGAATTACCCCCCCCCCCCCACTCTTTGGCGTTCTCGAAAAGTATAATGTGTTCCCTAAGGTGTAGATAAAATGACCTGAGAACTAACTGCCAATTCCCCTCTCTTTGACGAAATTTCCCTCCCTTTGTAGGATCGGCTCGTCCGCCAGTGTATTTAGGGTTGGGTCAAAAGCGTCAGAATTCTTAATGAAAATAGCCTATGGTTCTCATGAAATTTTAGAGAATCATTGAATTTCGTGAATGAAGGAAAAACAAGATGTCGTGGAAATCGATGTGGAAAACAGCGTTACCACGTCTGAGCAGATATATCAATTGTTCGACTGGGCCAAGGAACGCGGGGTG
>OZ038445.1:26962684-26965184 GCA_964036265.1 Daptonema setosum
ACACGGCATGCATTATCCCAAAATTTTCTTCACTGAGTTTCTCCTTATGTCATGTCACTAGCGGACGAGAAGGGGTGGGAATAGTGAAATTCCCCTCTCTTTGGTGTTTTCAAAAAGTAGAATGTGTTCCCGAAGGTGTAGGTAAAATGACCATATTTCTGTCGGTTCCCCCCTCTTTGATGAAATTCCCCTACCTTTGGAGGTTTGGCTCGTCTGCCAGTGAGTTTGAACAACGCACTTAACAAATTTTTCTTCACTGATCTATGTTTCAATCTTTTTTGTATATATTGCCAGAATTTCATTAATGTATGTTTTTCGTTTTTTGGGGCCTTGCATAAAAACGAACGACCGTACGGAAAAAAATAAATTTTTCAAACTGTTATGTTTTGTTTGTTTTTTTTCTTTTTCGTACTTTTCATCTATTGGAACGTTTTTCTCGTGTAAGTATGGTTGCATTCAAATCGTCCATGCATTATTACAAAAAAAAATTACTTTTATTCTCCTTATGTCATGTCATGGAATGCAAATTTCGATTCTAGTCTCTATTTTTATTTTTCCGTGTCTTCCTTATTGTTTATCAAGTTTTCCATGCCAGGTGCTTTGTTTGTTGTTACAGATTTTTTTTGTTTTATCTTTTCTGACGGTATTTATTGTTATATCCCATTTATTTGACAATGAAATAACACAATGACAATTTCATACGGTGGTTGGTCCGTTTATTATTCTAGAGGCACTTCCAAAGGGAGGGGAATATTTTCAAAGAGGGGGCATTGGCAAAAATCGAGTCATTTCTTGAGTTTGACAAAAAAAGTTCCACAAAAGGTAATTTTTCTCGCAATGCAGCCAATTATTAACTGAGTTGTTAGTTCACTAAAATCGTGTGGTCTTTATCGGCCCACCTTGTATAATGAGACCATTTCGGATAGATTACGGTCGCGCACTGGCGGACGAGCTAATCCTCCAAAGGGAGGGGAATCTAACCAAAGAGGGGGAATCAGCAATTATTAGGCTGTTTTACCTACACCTTAAGGAACAAACTCTAATTTTTGAAAACGCTAAAGAGGGGTAATTCCACTTTTCCCTCCCCTTCTCGTCCGCTAGTGCGGTCGCGCTTACCCTTAACAATAAAGGGTTGGCCTATTGTTTTGGAAAATTGATTCGAAATTGAATGGAGCCTATCTCGATGTACCTGTGGTATCGATCACTCTACATCACTAGCGGATGAGAAGGGTGGGAAAAGTGGAATTCCCCCCCTCTTTGGCGTTTTCAAAAAGTAAAATTTGTTCTCTGAGGTGTGGATACAATTGCTTGAAAACTGTCCAGTTCCCCCTCCCAGAAAAAATTCCCATCCCTTTTAAGGTTTGGCTCGTTCTCTGTCATCATCATCATCGCTTTATTGGAGTGGACCATTAAAGGCTGGCTTGTTCTCGCTCGAGTCGGACAAGCGCGTTGGGCCCGCGCAGCGGTGGTATCTCAGTGGTTCACCCACCCTAGTATCACTAGCGGACGAGAAGGGGAGGGAAAAAGGGAATTCTCCCCTCTTTGGCTGTTTCAAAAAGTGAAGTTTGTTCCTGAAGGTGTAGGTAAAAATGACCTCAAAACAGCGAATTTGACAAAACCTCAAACCCCCCTCTTTGACGAAATTCCCCTCCCTTTTGATATTTGGCTCGTCTGCCAGTGCCTAGTATGCACGCAATAATTTTGTGTTTGGGAAAATTTCTAGGACATTTTTGGGGGTTTGGAATTTCGCCCCATGGACGTTTCCGGGAAAATAGGCTTTGGATTTTATGGAGGTTAAGTTTGACGGTTACTAAAACAATCGACAGATTATGTTAAGCCAATGCCACTAGCGGACGAGAAGGGGAGGGAAAAGTGCAATTCCCCCCTCTTTGGCTGTTTCTAAATATAGAGTTTGTTCCTTAGGTGTGGGTAGAATGACCTGATTTCTGCCAATCCCCCCTCTTTGGAAAGATTCCCCTCCCTTTGGAGGTTTAGCTCGTCCGCCAGTGAGCCATTCATCATTAACAGTAAAGGGTAAAACTTTTCCTTGTTGCACTGGTGGACGAGCTAGTTCACCAAAGGGAGAGGAATTTTTTCGGAAGAGGGGAGAATCGCCGAGAATCGGACACCGTTTCACCTGCACCTTAGGGAACAAAATTCACTGTTTCACTTGAACTTTCCAACCCGCCGAAGAGGGGGAAATTCCCCTTTTACTTCCTCTTCTCGTCCGCTAGGGCCTTATTATTGTTATATTGTTGGGGAAAATTCTCCGGTCATGTATAGGTGTGCCCATATTTAGATTTATTGGATATTGGATATTTGGATTAGCCCTCATCAATTGAGTTTTTCCACGAACCACTGAGCGAGCGAGCGAAATCCCCAAAGGGAGGGGAATTTCATAAAAGAGAGGGGAATCGGCAGTTCGCAGGTAATTTCACATACGCCTTAGGAAACAAATTTCATTTTTTTAAAACGCCAATGAGGGGGGAATCCACTTTTC
>OZ038445.1:26970892-26990892 GCA_964036265.1 Daptonema setosum
CCTTGTTGTCTCGGTATTTTTGCAACAAAAGAAAAGTGTTAGAGATAACGATAACGATAACGATAGCAACAAACGCAACAAAAGTAGTTTAAAATTAATGGTAGTTGTTATGTGGAAAACGATTAATGGTTTTAAAGTTTGCTTGGTTCGCCGATGTTCTTTACGTCAAGGAATGCCACTTCGCGAAGGGGAGGGAAAAGTGGAATTCCCCCTCTTTGGCAGATTAAAAAAATTGAGTTTGTTCTCTGAAAACTGATAATTACACTCTTTTTGATGAAATTCCCCTCCCTTTGAGGATAAGATGGATATGAGAGTGTCATGGAATACCACTTCGCGGATGAGCCAATACTTGAAAAGGAGGGAAACTCTCCAACTAGAGTGAATTTAGCAGTCATGAGGTCATTTAATCCACATCATAAGGGATAAATTCCACGATTCTACGGTCAAAGAAAGGGGGTTATATTTTTGTATCTGTCTCCCTTTCTACTCAGCGAGCGATATTTTATCTTTATCTATTTTATGATCAAGGAATACTGGAATCAACATGTACATTAGGATACTAGCTTGAAAAAGGCAGCGTCAGCTGTAAAAACAATCGATTGCGTGTTTCAAGGGATGGAAATTTTCTCAAAGAGGTTGAATTGGCAGTTTTCATGTCCTTTTCCCAAACCTTAGGGAATAAATTATACGGAAAAAACGCCAAAGAAGGGGAATTTCAACTATCCCCCGTCCTCTCGTCCGCTAGTGGTTTAGTCTGACCGTGTTAATAACCTGGTAAACAACAATGAAAAGCTACATATATAAGTATTATGGAAGAAACGGCTGGATTTCATTACTATCGAATTCAGTTCTTCAATAGACATTTTGATGTTGCTGTTGTTGTTGTTGTTGTTGTTGTTGTTGTTGTTGTTGTTGGAGCGAATTTTCATAATTTAATTACCTATGTATGTACTGTATTTTTATACCAGGATTTCTATTCCTCTATCTACTCTTCAGTATTGGAAAATTTTATTTCATAATGTCTTATTGTTGTTGTTGTTGTTGTTGTTGTTGTTGTTGTTGTTGTTAATGTTGTGGCAGCGGTTTCGATCAGATTATCTTAACCAGGAAGTCTGTACACATATCTGCGTACTGCTGCCACTGTAACCAGAATAATCTATGAGGCATAGCTTCATCTTCCACTGACAATTCGTAAATCGTGATGATTGCCATGTTGTTGTTGTTGTTGTTGTTGTTGTTGTTGTTGTTGGTTTGGGTGTTTTGGTTGTTGTTGTTCTTCTTCTACATAAGCATCATCATCATATTGTATTTTCAAGTGGTACTTAGGATATGAGTAAACAGGAAGCAAATCATGATGATTAGCTCACAATCATAAATTTATGTAACTGCTTCAAATATGTATGTGTTATTTCATCATAAATGTTTATTCAATTTATGTTTGTTGTGTTCACGTGTTATCGAAAGTAAAATAAACATGTGTATGGTAGTACCATGCGACTACGTCTGATTTCAGTTCGGAGTTCCTAAAAATACCCGCATAATTCGGTCATTTTTTCACGGGCTAAATGTGAAGACGGCTTACGGCTCTTCAAGGCCTAAATTAATAACAAGAACCCCTGTAACAAATGTTAAAATAATGCCTGTTAGGTGTTTATCAAATAGTTTCGAACATTCGCTGTCATATCATATTTGGCATTTAATAAGGTTTTGTGTTCATCGTCAAAGAATGATTTGTGTGCTTTCAAATGCCTTTCAGCGTGTTTCACGTGCTAGTGAGCGGCTGGCACCGAGAAGAATGCTAACGGTCCGACCGAACTGTACAAAAGCATTGAGTATCTCAAGCCTAAGTTAGTTTTGAATTGTGATTTGTTTTGATAAATCGAAAAAAATCCAACTATTCGAAGATATTTATTCTATCCATTTGGTTGTATGCCCATTTATGTATGTAGATGTCGTTATTCTATCCCGGCAACTGAACCTACAAACACACATACATATACGTGATTTCAGCCAGTATAATATATAAAAATAGAACTTTCGTTATTATAGACCCAGATGATGAAGCAATAACAATTTTATTATTAGTTTGATGTTTTCATGGTTGTGCGCCTGTATCCGCGGATGAGAAAGATAGGGAAACATGGAATTCCCTCCTCTTTGACGCTTTCAAAAATTAGAGTTTGTTCCTTAAGGTATAGGGAAAATGGCATAAAAACTGCCTATTCCCCCTCACTGAGGAAATTCCCCTCATTTTGGAGGATTGACTCGTCCGCCAGTGTACGCTCGTATACAAGAATTATATGTAATTTTATAATATCATGCTGAACTAATTTCGGTGGTTTCCAAACCCGGTCCAACCCAGCTTTCGGTATTTTTTCTTGCGGTTGCGTGAAATTTTGCGAATAAATTTTTCTAAAAGTTTTTGGGAATCCATATTAACAATATTAGCCCTTCACACCATTTTCGCGAGTTTATTTCTATTTGATGAAAATCTGTCATGGTTTCCGTTGAATGGAGTTCTGGGTTCATAGTTCGTTGGAATGAAATTCTGGCTTCAAAACAACGATGTTTATAACCTATTAGGCTTCACTTGTATCAATCACAGTTCTTCAATGATGCAATTAACCCGTAATGAAATTTTACGAAAAATTAATGTCATAAAATGACTAATACAATTTGACGTATAAAAAAATTTCGGGAAACGTTTCGAAACACACGCTAAACGGTCTTTGGAATTCGAAGCCTCGCTTACTGTATTTATTAGGTTATGGAATTCAATCGTGATGAAATTTCAGAAATTTTTCCATTTACTGTTTTATGTAATTTAATCGTGATGCAAATATCAGATAATTTATTCAAAATATACCGGATGATGTAATTTGATCGTATTGGAATTTTGATACAAAAAAACAAAATTTTGATTCAACAAAAAAGTTCAAACGCCCATGATGTTAGACAGATTTTGGAATTTGAACAATTTTGATCTGAAAAGTTACAAAAGCCCATGATGTTAGACAGACATTGGTATTTGAAGCTGGAATGAGCCTGTTAATAGAATATGAGAGTGTTTCAGTTGATTGTGTTTCTATTTTAGTGAGTGATGTTATAAAATTAGATTTCTGCTCTGATAAGCCCGAAAGTCATACGACAAGATACGCACATACATATAGAAGGTCCGAGAAAATTTTGGATCTCTAAATTTCAGTCTGTGGATGAAATTTCGAATGCTAAAAATATAATGGTTTGGTAAACACTCTGAAACCAGGTGAAATTCAATACTTTTGGCTTGAGTTAAATCTGTTCTTAGGTTATCTTTCGTTAAGCTAGTCTGGTAATATTTTTTCACATCACATTTTATCAACATTCGAACAGTGCATATGTGTGTAATGGGTCTCAGTTGATTCTGTTTCTAATAATAAACATGAGTATTATAAATTTAGATTTTTGCTCCGATAAGCCAGTCATATATATGACAAGATATATAAAGTCCGAAAAATTTATAGCTTTGAAATTTCTGTGTGATGATGGAAGTTTGAACGTTTCGAAATTTACAATGTGCTCTAAAAAGAGATCTACGGAAGTTTATATTTTCTGCGAAAATTAATTTCGACAGGTTGTCTGGCAATATTTTTTTTCACATGGCACTTTAGCAACATCCGAATATTGAAATTTTTCAGTTTCTTAGTAGGACTTGAGTTCGTCTAATACTTGTATAATATGTGCTTAACGTGTCCATAGAAGTCATTTTTGATAACAAGAAATATACAGGGTGGTCCAAAAAAATGCCAACACTTTGGCGGTGAATATCTTCTGACACAAAGCACCGATTTCAATGCGCTTCGCAGGGATTAACACCAACATATTAACTTAGCGAAATCTAAAATGTCAGGAAAATCGGTCAATCACAGCGGCCATCACGCCTGCTTGAGTGGAAAACTGCTTGTGGAGGAAAAACCGAGGTATATGCGCGTGCTGACACAGGGCATGTTACAGACGTTGTAAATGAAAAATGCATTTTCAGTAAGCTATTAATTGAAATGAACATATTTCTATGTCTTACCTTTAATGTTAGTAAATTTGAAGTGGTTTTTTGATTTTGTTTCCTCAAGAATGTAAAATTTTCCTTTCTGCCTGAAAATGTCATTGTATTGCCTTTGGGAAGAATTTAATGAACGAAAAACTTTTTATCACGGAAAACAGCAAATTTAAGAATCAAAAATACTTTAGAACAAACGCTGATAACCATCGAACTTTTACTTGCTTAACCAGCTAAGGTTTATGTTTACCCTAGCAAGTGAAAATAGTACTTGATGCAACAAGTAATGTTAACCTCGGTTTTTCCTCCATGCGCAGTTTTCCGCGCAATGAGGCGTGACGGCCGCTGTGATCGGCCGATCTCTCTGATATTATACGTTTATCTAAGTTAATATGTTGATGGTAATTCCAGAAAATTTTAGATTAATCGGACATCTGTGTCACAAGATATTTCACACAAAAGTGTTGGCATTTTTTTGGACCACCCTGTATATAACCTGTTGTTGTGTGTTCCGGCTTCGGTTTACTGATAACAAAACATCGTAGCTCAAGAGGCCCCAAACACGACACTACTGAAACTCATCGAAAATTAACTCACCGAAAGTAAACTTACCGAAAATCCACTCGCCGAACTTGAACTCACCAATTCGCAGTTTCATTCATGAACAAAACCAGCAAAATTAGCTTGATTCTTAAAGTTCTATTTTAAGATTGGAAAGTAAGATTTTATATTCACTTCCCGAGTTCCCGCCGTAACATTTTGAACGCGCGCGCAGTCAGTTTACTGTTTCACTGATAGACTGACCATCCCAAAAAAACTTGGATCAACCTATAAATTTTCGGGGCAAAAATAATCGGCTTGCGGTTCGTTCGATTGACCTGTTTACAATAGTTTTTTTTCTGTACTTAGTTTTCTGATGTCTGTTCGCGATAGCAGAACGATGCGAGTGGTTTATCATTGCTTGGTTGTAACTTGTTTTTGGGCTGATGTAAATCATAGTAAGCCGGCATGCATGAAATTCACGTGGCCGGTGTGAAAAGTTCACAAATAGAATTCCATAATAACGTTTTACTCTACATATCTACATAATTCAGAAAATTCTATATTTTGGTAAAATCTCTTTCTAAGATTATTTCAATCAACTAAGCACCATGCTCGTAAATAATCCAAATATCATGTGATAAAATTGCGAAAATTTTCACGCGCGCCAAATACAAAAAGTTAATATCAAGATTCCCCGGTTAGACTATAAATATTTCTGAAATGATAAGAACTTGGGAAATAAGCGACAGGTGTAGTGAAAATTGCAGGTAAAAAGCGTTGGGTAATATATTTTAAGAGCGACAAGCTCGTTTGGTTGGTGGTGACAGGCTGTCTGCGGCTATCAGTGGCAAAGTGTGTGGTATAGTTTGTCTGTCTTTCAGTCTGTCATTTTCGTCTGTCATTTTAGTTTGTCAGTTCATATATTTTGGTCTGTCAGTCCAGTCAGTCAGTCAGTCAGTCAGTCAGTCAGTCAGTCAGTCAGTCAGTCAGTCAGTCAGTCAGTCAGTCAGTCAGTCAGTCAGTCAGTCAGTCAGTCAGTCAGTCAGTCAGTCAGTCAGTCAGTCAGTCAGTCAGTCATGCATAATTCATGTGGATGTTAACAGCTTTGTTTCACAATACAAGAATAAACTATTATAGTCTGGTGCTTTTACGATCCAAGGTACATGTATACACTACATAGACCAGTTTTCTCTCTATAAAAGTATTCCCGGGTTGCGTCTGCTTTATTTTACCCGAGCTTTATATTTGTACAGTTTTATGGAGTTGTTATAACATTTTTTTGGGATTCCCCGATTCCCGGATATGTCCATATTTGATAATGCAATATTTAAAGTCATGATGCCATCGTATTTTTGAGCACTTACATGAATTATCAAGTCTCAAGTACATGTTTTTCTAAGTTTTAGAAAATTCAGCGCGATTCGCTGTTTGTGAAAATGTCTAGCCTATCCTGGGTCTCTTGTTACTCACTGAAATGTTCGGCGCGATATTTGAATTTTAACTGATTTTGGCAGATTTGAGAATAGTTTGGCTCGGGGTTGGTATAGTTAGTATTCAAACCTGGTACTGAATCACAAGCGTACATACATAGTAATACTGTATATGAATCGTAAATACATACAGTAGTTTGTATTCAACTCCATGGTTCGGTACAACATGGAAAGTACTGTAAGTACAACAACAACAACAACAACAACAACAACAACAACAACAACAACAACAACAACAACAACAACAACAACAACAACAACAACAACAACAACATCAGACAACAAAAACATTAAATGTGTTTACTTTACCATAGTGTTCGATCAATTCCGACGTTGAATTTGAATGGTATAGATTACGATAGTAGTGAAACATAAAAGATAATGTAAGTCCGATTAGCGAATCAGCCGGTTCATACTGGATTTATCCGGTTATAACTTGTTTTCTCACCGGAATCATGCGTTCTTCCATTTCGAGCTCATGAAGATCAAAATATATAGGTTGGTTTTTCTATACTTCATATATACGGCCAACAGGCATAGAAGATTCATGTAGTCAGACTTGTTGTTCGTTATTTTTCATCAACGCACTCACTCACTCACTCACTCACTCACTCACTCACTCACTCACTCACTCACTCACTCACTCACTCACTCACTCACTCACTCACTCACTCACTCACTCACTCACTCACTCACTCACTCACTCACTCACTCACTCACTCACTCACTCACTCACTCACTCACTCACTCAGTCTATCCATCCAAACATGGTAGGTTACATCCAAATAAGATATTGGACTAAAACCGGTTTCTCAGCGTTCGTTTTGCACCTCGATATCTTGCCAACGATCTATTATGCTGTTCACAATTGCTTCGGAACTGGGCAGTTTTAGAGTGGTCGCTCCGCGGAGCAATTTTTTCGGAGCTGCTCCGGAGCGTGCTTCCTGAATGAGTGGGTTTCGGAGCAGGAGTTGAAAAAATTGAATTTTTGGCTTTGAAACTGCTCCGAAGCAAAATTCCTGAATGAGTCGGTTTCGGAGCAGGAGTTGATGGAATTGAGTTTTTGGCTTTGAAAGTGCTCCGGAGCAATATATGTACCTCAATGAATTGGCTCCTCGGGGGCGAATCCGGAGCTCGGCCCTGAAGTCCACTGGCGGACGAGCCAAACTTCCAAAGACAGGTGAATTTCTCCAAAGAGGGGGAATCAGCAAATTTTATGCCATTTTACCTACACCTCAAGGAACGAACGCAAACTTTTGAAACCGCCAAACAGGGGGGGGGGGATTTCACTTTTTCCTTTCCTTTTTCGTCCGCCAGTGCTGGAGCCGGCTTCTGACTAGGATAAACTATATAAAAGTTTTCAGCTTATTTCTAGTCTGCGTCTGCTATGAAACGGCGCGCATTCAAATTCAGCTCCCTAGTCAATTGTTAATGGTGAATTTTTCACAGCCGTAAACAACATCTGATTATTGACTTTCAAGGTCATTCAATTTGCCTCATAATATGATTGGTTTCCGTCCGTCCGTCAGTCAGTCAGTCAGTCAGTCAGTCAGTCAGTTTGTCCGTCCGTCAGTCAGTCAGTCAGTCAGTCAGTCAGTCAGTCAGTCAGTTAGTCCTTCAGTCAGTCAGTCTGTCAGTCAGTCAGTCAGTCAGCCACATGTGGTTTGATTGATTCGACTGCGCATAAAAGTGGTATGATTTTTGTCTAACGGCCAGTTTCACCGTCAGGCTGACGTACATACATAAATATGTATATTCACAATTTTTTGGTTTTTGAATGCCTAAAATTAGAGGAAAACCTAAACCAAACTGATATTTCATATCCTTGAACTCATGTACCTTTTTATATATTTCTTGTTAAATTCGCTTCACGTCATGTCTTCCCTTCCGTAAGAAGGTGGTTTTTAGGCCAAAATCTCTGTTTGCTCCTCTCACCCTTCAACACACCCACGCAAATCCTGTTTCGAGGTATCCACATCTTCGTGGAGATGGGAGTATCAATTTAGAAAAGATGTTGTTTACGTCACCGGGTGATCGGAAATTCGAGAGTATTCTCGATTCCTGTGCTGCTCATTTTCGACCCCGACGGAAGATGAGGGAGTGATCATGGTTTAGTGTGCATGCACATTAATTCTGGAATAACTTCAACCCACCTGCATAGATTTTCATGTTGGCCAAAGAAAGGGGATTCCATTTCATCGTCTTCTTCACGTCTGTTCCTTGGGCAAACCGCCCAAAGCAGAGAAATTTCTCTTCAGGGTTTTAATTGTGGTCAGGACATTTTCCCAATCCTTCAGGAAACGAATAAAACTTTTTGCAACTACCAAAGACGGGTGATTCCACTTTCCCCTCCTGTTCTCCCACAACAAATGCAAAAAACTCAGTTTTTTTCTAATCAAAAGTCGAACAGCATAAGATATTTTTTTTCGAAAATCGCAATGGAGTTTCAAATATTTCACGCGATGTGCGACATGTTTACAAGCAAAAATTTATTATTAGCGTGTCTTATTATTAGTCATCGCCTATAATGCCGCCAAGGTGTTGTTCATTAACCTAATTCTTACCCTACCAGCCTACACACAAACAGAGCCAAACAACAACCTTCCACTCCATCCCCAAACCATTTTCCCCCATCCCCAAACCCAAACCATTCCATTCTACCCACAGCCACAGCCTACATCGCATGCACTGACCATATTGGGTGGACGAGCAATTTTACAAGGGTAGGAGAGTTTTTCCCAAAAGGGTGAATTAGCAGTTTTGGACTTTTTCACCGTTTTCACCGTTTTCACCTTGAAGGACAAGTTGAATTTTTTCGCAACTGTCAAAACGGGGGATTCCACTTCTCCATTCCTTCCCCGTCTGTCCGCTAGCGACTGGCCCCACAAAAAATGCGCACATGTTGGCACTGGCGTACGAGCTAAACCTCTAAAGAGAGGGGAATTTCGTCAACGAGGGGGAATGGGCAATTTTCAGGCCATTTTACCTACACCTTTGGGAACAAACTCATTTTTTCTTGGAAACGCCAAAGAGGGGGAATTCCATTTTCCCACCCTTTCTCGTCCGCTAGTGCACGTTGGGTTGAACCATTGCGGTGGGCTAGACGACGGCCGACGCTGTACTCCACTAGCGACGGGAAGTCCCCTCTCTTTGGCAATTTCTAAAAGTTATATTCGTTCCTTAAGGTGTTGGTAAAATGACATCAAAACTGCCAATTCCCCCTCTTTGACGCATTTCTCATCCATTTGGAGGATTGGCTCGTCCGCCAGTGCTGTACACACTAGCGAACGAGAAGGGGAGGGAAAAATGGAATTCCCCCCTCTTTGGAGATTTTAAAAAGTAGAATTTGTTCCATAAGGTGTAGGTGAAATGACCTATTTTCGGCCAATTCCCCCTCTTTGGCAAAATTCCCCTCCCTTTGGAGGTTCAGCTCGTCCGCCAGTGGTACTCTGTACACACCGGCGAACGAGAAGCGAAGAGAAACTCAAAAAAAGGAAATATTTTGTTTTGAGGCTATTTCACACACTTTCATTTCACACCCAAATTTCTTTTTTTGAAAAAATCCGTTTTCCTTTTCTTTTTTGTCCTCTAGTGTGTGGAAGGAACGAAGCGAGCGATTTTGAGTCGATATCGACAAGAGGGGGAAAGTCAGGGAAAGCCCATCTTTTTTGCTTCATATTATTACATAATATTCTTTTAGTTCTCGGTATATTTACCTAAAACTGTGAAAAATCTCTTTCTTCCGAGACTTGTAATCTTACCTTCCAATTCGCTCGTCCGCCCTTGTCCCGTGCAAATCAGCCCTTTCACGGCACGGCACCAGCGGACGAGAATGGGTGGGAAAAGTGAAATTCCCTCCTCTTTGGAGTTTTCAAAAAGCAGATTTTTTTCCTTAGGTGTAGGTAACATGGCCTGGAAACTGCTGATTCCCCCCTTTTTGACGAAATCCCCCCTCCCCCTTTAGAAGTTTAGAGTGTTTAGAGTATAAGCTCGTCCGCCAGTGCGGCACGGCGCTTGACTCGGGCTGGGTGGGCCTTGGCCTCACACACCGGCCAAACCACAATTGCCAAACCCGTCTGACGTCTGAGAGCCAGGGATGCAGAACTGTTTTCTTGCCACAGTGGAAGAAAACAGCAGTTTTTCTATCGCACAGTTTTCCTATCCTATTTGCCTTTGCCATAGGACCGTATTTTTTCAACTCAAGTTGCATTTCAGAAGACTTTCCAGCACTAGCGGACGAGAAGGGGTGGGAAAAGTAGAATTCCCCCTCTTTGGTTTTCTCAAAAAGTAGAATTTGTTTCCTAAGATGTAGGTAAAAAGACCTGAAAACTGGTAATTCCCCCTCTTTGACGAAATTCCCCTCCCTGTGGACGAATAGCTCGTCAGCCAGTGGTCCCAGTGAGGAAATTCAATTTGCCTTTTTAGTAGCCTTATCATTATTTCCATGAATCGTTTTAGTAGATCTACAATTGTTATATTATCTATAATGGTTTTAATAGATCTTTAATTGTTCTATAATCTATAATTGTTTTATTAGATCTATAACTATAGTAGATCTATAATTGTACATCTGATTTGGCGGACTATGCAATGCACATGGCTGAAACATCTAGTTCGAGCATCGTTTTAAACTAAATGTTTCATTTATGTGGATTCCATATTTTCCTAAACACAGAGAAAACTACGGTATTATTTATCCATGTGATTAAAAATTAGACAAGAAAATGTTTCGACTACAAGAAACTGTGAACCAGCTACAGTCCGTGTGGCCACTAGCGGACGAGAAGGGGAGGGAAAAGTGGAATTCCCCCTCTTTGGCGTTTTCAAAAAGTAGAATTTGTTCCCTAAAGTGTAGATAAATGACATGAAACCTGCCAATTCCCCCCTCTTTGAGGAAATTCCATCGCTTTGGAGGATTCAATCGTCCGCCGATGATGGGAACAGCACTGACTGTCATTCTACACATGTTTTTGGTATTTTTTCTCGTTTCCCCCAAGATGTTTTCAGATCATTAACCAGCTGGCCAAGGGGTGCTCCGTCCCTAAGCCCCACCTTTTATAGGCCTTTGTGAACCCATCGTAATAATGGATTCCTTCGTCGACGTCGAAGCATTTTCGTTCCGTACAGTTCGCTTTTCTTATTATATGTAGCTCAATCAGGTTTTCCAGTTCCTACGCAGAATGCACTAGCGGACGAAATTGGGTGGGAAAGTGGAATTCCCCCCTCTTTGGCGTTTTCAAAAAATTGAATTTGTCCCCTAAGGTGTAGGTAAAATGACTTGCAAACAGCCGATTCCTCCCTCTTTGATGACATTCCCCTCCTCTTTGGAGGTTTGATTCGCCCGCCAGTGTCTCTTCTCATTATAAAACTTTTTCGGCTTTCATGCACGTTTTTTTCATATTCAACAAATTTCACATCTTCAAATTCTCGCAAAAGGGGCCGTTCTAATGTGAACCCATCGTAATAATGTAATTCTTGGTCAAATGCTTCATACAGTTTCCTTATCTCATTTACAGCTCAGTCCGTTTTTCCTGTTACGCAGAATGTAAAGCAAAGTAAAAATCTGCTTACTTTGAAAGAGTTCAAAACATGGAAACGACTGTGCACAGTAGAATTATAACTATTTTAGTAACTGTATAACTATATTTGAATTATAATTATATTCAAAAAAATCTAACTATACAATAATACTTATGTTATTTGCCCTTTCTCCATCTCCCACAGCCTTGTTATCGTTGACCAGCTGTTTTTTAGAATAGGTATAGTTATAGGCTTTTTAGAATAAGTATAGTTATAGGTTTTTTAGAATAGGTAAAGTTATAGGTTTTTTAGAATAGGTATAGTTATAGGTTTTTTAGAATAGGTATAGTTCGGTCAATATGTCTTGTTATCGAAAATAGTTTCGATGGACCCGTTACGCGCCTAAGCAACCCGTAGGTGCAACTAATAATGTTGTCCAAACTTTGTCCAAATTTTGTCCAAATGTTGTCTTAAGGTCATGTGAAAGGATTATTTCTTCAAAAACGTTCTGAATAACAAGAAACCCTTGATATAATTTATGGGAAAAATTGGCGCGCATTCAAATTCTGTTCCCTGATTAAATGTGAATGCTATTTTAAGCTTGTTCAGGGTTGCTGGTTATCAAAGAATAATTTTGTGTAACGGTCACGCACGTTTATAACGCAATAACTTAAGGACAATTTCCGGATGTGGTCCAACTGTTCAGTGAAACACATGTTATTTGTCGAAAATTAGAAAACGCGCCTAAAACAGATTTAAATTCAAATAGCGCGCCAAAAAGTTTTCGGCTAACAAAAAACCCTGAATAAACTATAGTACCGCAACTTTTGGTTCCTGGTTGTTGGATTATGGCTGTCTGAATGTTTGTATAGTGATACGGGAACAGGTTTGTTTACAGTAAAAATATGCAGCTTCGGTGATAACAACAACAACGACGACAACAACAACAACAACAACAACAACAACAACAACAACAACAACAACAACAACAACAACAACAACAACAACAACAACAACAACAACAACAACAACAACAACAACAACAACAACAACAACAACAACAACAACAACAACAACAACAACAACAACAACAACAACAACAACAACAACAACAACAACAACAACAACAACAACAACAACCAACAACAACAACAACAACAACAACAACAACAACAACAACCAACAACAACAACAACAACAACAACAACAACAACAACAACAACAACAACAACAACAACAACAACAACAACAACAACAACAACACATTTTGAACCATGGTTCTCATGAACTCACTGATATCATTGCATAGTAAAAAACATTCGAAGAGTATAAATTCGCTGGCTTTCATGCATATTTGCACTCCCTTATTATTCGTCGCCTGCCTAGTCTAGTGCGTAGAGCGCCAGCCTCGGAATCTGATGTTCCGAAGTTCGAAATCTGACTTCGAGACAGACACATGCAGATGACGCCTTAGGGTTTCTGTCCTTGTCCTTCAGTTTATTAAACCTCTCAGGCCACTACAAAACACTATTCTGACATGGTATTAGTGTGCCTTGTTGGCTTCCGTAATAAAGCGTATTCGGCTTTGTTTATTATTAACTTCCGTGTTGACGGCACGTGCCAACGTTTTAGTGTAATATAATCGCGTTTCACACGTAATTATTCGCCGATTAGTAATAGTTACACTTATACCCGTTCTATCAGTGGTGTTGTACACATTGGGTTGTGTTTACGTCAACCTCGTGCTCCACATTTGAAAAGTATCATTCAGATCGAATCGGTTTACACCACGAGTGTAACAAAGTGTAATAAAGTGTTTTTCCCCGAATCAAACACTATCTACCAATGTAAGTACACGTATGTTTGTTGTACATCAAAATCTGTATTGATCTCTGTGGTTCCTGTTGTTTTCGTCTTTCGTAGTTACACTTATACCCGTTCTATCGGTGGTGTTGTACACTTTGGGTTGTGTTTACGTCAACCTCGTGCTCCACATCTGAAATGTATCATTCAGATCGAATCTGTTGAAAACTAAAAACAAACAGATGTACAGCCAAAACCTCTATTCATGTTATGAAACTTTCCTGAAACAGTGGTTTTTCGTTGGTCGAAAAAAATTCGCCCAATAGTGAACGTAAGTTTCCAGCCAGCAGTACAAAACGATAATGGAGGAAAGATAAGTTTTTATGGAATATAACTATACAAATTTTTTTGTAACTTTACACGGTGGCTGTTTCATGTTTGTCACTTCACACGACTTCCTACTTGGACTTGAAACTCTGTACCTTACTGGACTCAAATGATTTTCACGTGGGTTTATAAAAAAAGTTGGCGCAATATTGAACGTTCATTGGTCTTCAATGTGAACGCATACTAATCAATCAATTGTTTTTTACCCGACTTCTTACAACTAAATTTAAGTTTCTGTAACTTTACACAACGGCCGTCACTTTACACGATTTCATACTTGGACTTTGAAGTATGTATACCTTCACTTCGTTTTTACTTCCCTGGTGCCACTAGCGTACGAGAAGGGGTGGTAAAAGTGGAATCCCCCCCTCTTTGGCGTTTTTTGAAAAGTAGAATTATTTTCCTAAGGTGTAGGAAAAATGGTCTGAAACTGCCGATCCCCCCTTTGTCAAAGAAATACCCCACTATTCGAGGAAATTCCCCTCCCTTTGGAGGATTAGCTCGTCCAGCCAGTGTCTGGTTCTGTCAAGTCCGGGTGTTGAGTTTGGCACAATTGTAAACGTATGTTTCAGTGAAAAAGTACCTACATACAACTCTACACAACTATATTTTTTCCATAAATTTTACACAACGTCTGTCACTTTGCAAGACTTCATACTTTGACTTGGAAGTGTCTCCACCACTTTTTTACTTCCATAAATCTGTCAAGTTGAGTGTTGGAATTCATCTTTCAAGTGGTTTTTGAAAGTTTTGCCCAATAGTATGTTTCCAGTGTAAAACCAAAACGAGTATTAACAGATCATTTATGTTTTTCCTGTCACTTTACACGACGTCCTTACTTCGACTTGGAAGTACCTTCACTAAAATACGCTTTTTACTTCCCGACCCGGCACTGATGCTGTCAAGTTGGGTGTCGAAAGTCGTGACGGCACGTGCTGGGCGCGTGTCGTGACATCTGAACCTGATTTTACCAGTTTCATAGTCTTAATAAATGCAAAATTTCAAACCAAAAAATTTCCTAGAATTTTTACTAAACGCCAAAATTTTCTGTCATCAAAAATGTTTTCACTGTTGCGGACGAAGGATGAACGGAAGAGTGGAATTCCCCCTCTTTGCAGTACCAAAAAGATGAGTTTGTTCTTTAAGGTGTAGGTAAAATGGCCTCAAAACTGATCATTCCTCCTTTTTGGGGAAATTCCCCTCCCTTTAGATGGTTGGCTTGTGAGCCAGTGTAATAGAAGTAAAAAGTTTAAAAAAATTGTAAAAGTGGTGTTTCGACCAAATATTTTAAGACACCAATATTAACACAGACTAAAAATTTACAGCGTTCGCTAACGCGGAGGCAATCATTCACGAAATTGCAGAAGATTTTCCTTCTGCTTTAGCTCCAGTCATCATCTCTCTATTCTAATGCCCGATTGATAAAATCATTTAGCGCACCTCAACTCATTGGTTGAAAAATTCCCAGAACTCAAACTTTTCTCATGCATTTACCCGCCACTTGACTTCTTAATATAGCACTTGATTTCCTATAGCTATAGCACTTGATTTCCTATACATAGCTATAGCACTTGATTTCCTATACATAGCTATAGCACTTGATTTCCTATACATAGCTATAGCACTTGATTTCCTATACATAGCTATAGCACTTGATTTCCTATAGCTATAGCACTTGATTTCCTATAGCTATAGCACTTGATTTCCTATAGCTATAGCACTTGATTTCCTAATTCCTATAACCATAGCACTTGATTTCCTATAGCTATAGCACTTGATTTCCTAATTCCTATAACCATAGCACTTGATTTCCTATAGCTATAGCACTTGATTTTCTAATTCCTATAACCATAGCACTTGATTTCCTTTAGCTATAGCACTTGATTTCATAATTCCTATAACCATAGCACTTGATTTCCTATAGCTATAGCACTTGATTTCCTAGTTCCTATAACCATAGCACTTGATGACCTAATTCATATAACTATAGCACTTGATTTCCTAATTCCTATAATTACCATAGCACTTGTAAATATTCGTTAATGGGAATATTGGTATTAATGTCCGAGTTCTCTCTGTGCGGGAGTGTACAAGTTCATTGTGGAATTTATACATAAAGTATGGTGTGAAGTATACGGAACGATGGAGTGACTATGATGCGACATCAGTTCGAGTAATGAAGATAGTGATCGACTAGCATGCCATGGTGTAGCATAATGACACCGTCAGAGTATACCAATGAGCCAGGAAGAATATAGATGACTCTGACTGATCCCTTTTATACTCTAGAAGATATTGCACCATAGTTTGTAATAAAGCTTCGAGAAGCTTTATGTTTGGATTATTATAAATCATAATCTACCGGTGATAACTGATAAGAGCGAACCAATCTGTTCTGCAATGTCACTGTACGTCTGATTTCGTATATCTCTAGTGTTGCACGAAATCAGACATGATGACTAAGCGTATTTCACTTTTATCAGTGAAAGTTCTGACCATTCACCTGACTACCACGTGAAGTGTCGGATTCACTCCTTTACACACTTGATTTCCTACATGTAGCTATAGAACTTGACTTCCTAATATAGTAGCACTGTCAATTATCAGGAGAATAAATTAGAATCTGCACTTTTTCGTCTCATGATGTCTGTGGCCAATTTGAGTTCTAGTTGGAATGAACTACTGCACAACCCGTCATATTCATGTTTCCATCATCATGACTTCGTAATACTGGCGGACGAGTCAATCCTGCAATGGATGGGGAACTTTTCCAAAGATTGGGTTGCAGAGTTAGACCATTTTACCTACACCTTAAGGAAAAAACTCTATTTTTTGAAACCGCCAAAGAGGGGGGAATTCCACTTTTCCCACCCCTTCTCGTCCGCTAGAGATAACCCGTCATATTCAGGTTTCCATCATCGTAACTTCGTAAAATCGCCGTAGTTTCTTTCGCCGAATTTCTTCAAAGAGGGGGAGTTGTCAGAAATTGGGCCATTTTACCAACACCTTAGGGAACGAATTCTACTTCTCGGAACTGCCAAAGAGGGGAATTCCACTTTGTTCGTTCTTCCCTCGTCCGCTAATGCATCGAAGTATGGAAAAGTTAATTAAATTAAAATTATCTGAAAAATGCCAGCGTTTAAAATTTAGTGTCCTAACCAATTACGGATAATATGACTCATTATATGACATGTGCACATGAATCACTTGTTGTCCTCAGAATCCAAAATTAGATTCTCGACGCTGAAAATCCCAAATCCGATTACTTTCACTCCAACTACCCGTGACTCGGTGAGTCAGGTCATGGTCATTTGCGGACGAGAAGGGTGGGGAAAAGTGGAATTCCCCCCTATTTGGCGTTTTCAAAAAGTATAATTTGCTCCCTAAGGTGTAGGTTAAATAGTAGGAAAACTAAGAATTCCCTTTCTTTGAGGAATTTTCCCTTACTTTGGAGGGTTGTCTCGTCCGATAGTGCCGTGTCTCAGTGACTCATGTCATGGTCAAAGTTGAGGATAATGAATTTCGTCATTATAATTAACGTCCGTCATTATTAACTAACTGGTCACAATTGTTAAAGAAATTTAAATTTGAATGCGCGCCATTTTCAATTTTTGTTTTTTACTTGTTGATGTAATATTTTGAATATGAACGGTGGTTGATTTTAATATGGATGTGGAAAAGGCATCTGTGAATGTAGTTAGAGTTTCGTCAATGAATGTGGTTACTAAAATTCTTTTTCATCTTTTTTTGCTTTTGATCAAGCAAGCATGGAAACGTCGTTCTCAAAGACGAAAAAGTGACGGGTTTTTTGATTTCATTGGTCTCCTAATTAATTGATAATGCCGTACATTATTAACTCCGTATTTTGTTTCTGCGAGCAAAAATATTGTCCAAAACGTCTAATAATGAAACATCAGACAATCAGCGTCAACACGCACATCAATCATCATCACCTCTACTGTGTTGAATTATGGTGTCAACCGAGTCGAGTTGAGACTAGTGATGTTTCGTTATTAGACGTTATGGGCACTATTTTTGCTTGCAGAAACAACATACGGGCTTTACTTTTACACACACCCGCTTTCATTCATCAGCTAATGCAGCTGAGATCATTAAATTAGCGAATGGTAACATGAAGAAAGCTTATCCGGTCAGTCAGACAGACTTGCTACAACATTTGGAACATTATGAATACAACCAGGGTTATGGTAGGTCGAGGAGATATATTCATGGACCAGAGTGTCATTCAGTTTCTACTAGAAAAGTAATATAATTACGAAAAAGTAGTAATTACAAGTAAGTGCATTACCCCTGAGCCTAAACTTCGTTTGCCATGATTCGCCATTGTCATGATGAACTTGTAACCTTCAATACCGTTTCACCTACACGTTAGGGAACAAGTTTCCCTTTCTGCCAGTTCCAAAGAAAGGGAATTCCACGTTCTCTTTCTTCTGGTACATTTTGTAGTGGCATCATCTGATGTCATGCCATGAAAATGGAACAGATGAGTCACAAAGAATCCGAGACATTGAATGGCGTTCGGATACCGCGACTCGGTCGTTTATTCGATGCCATCCCCATGCCATGTGTGCCATTGCCAATTACTTGGAATGGCAAATCAGTAGCATTTCATCCCTATGCATTTTTCATTCAGTATTTTAGTTTTTGCCTTTTCTGATAAAATATATCTGTTTCATTAAGAAACTTACTTTTCTATTTTTCCATGGAACAGATGAGTCACAAAGAATCCGAGACCTTGAATGGCGCTCGGATACCGTGACTCGGTCATTTATTCGATGCCATCCTAGATATCCCCATGTGTGCCATTGCCAATTACGTGGAATGGCAAATCAGTAGAATTTCATCCCTATGCATTTTTCGTTCAGTATTTTGGTTTTTGCCTTTTCTGATAAAATTTATCTGTTTCATTAAGAAACTTACTTGCAATGACAAATCCAATTACTTGGAATGGCAAATCAGTAGAATTGGAGACTGATTTTTGAATGCGGGCTATTTTTCCTCGGTGATTTTGGTCTGGACATTGAAAATGTAGCAGAACTACTCTCTAAAAGTCAATTAATTATTTTTTGGTTCTATAGCTTGTTACATCATGTTATTAAAAAGTTCAATGAACCTGTTACACATTTTTTACGGTGGGGGCCAACTTTATTTTCAGTTGTTTCTTTATCGACTGTCATATGACCACGACGATGATGGAGCACTTTTGATCACTCATTTTGGGGTACCATGTGCCACGCCTATGTCATTTATACCACTGGCATATGTCCCAGGAATTCTTACTTATTTCCCTAATAAATGTTAACATTTATTTTTATAAATATGTAATATAAATTGGTCAGAGTTTCGTGTTATACAAAATTCTGTAAATCTTTACTAGCATTCACGATTTAGATTTGATAGTCAGTCATTCATTTTAGAGTACCATGTGCCACGCCTATGTCATACATACCACTGGCATATATCCAAGGAGTTCTCACTTATTTTTTCAATTTTCATACATGTACATATATACATGTACATATAATAGCTTGGTCAGAGTTTTCTGGGATTCTGAATTCCTGTACTTCTGTGAATACTTTATAAATATGTATATCATTTTTCAAGGAGGCTGGATTTAAGTGTCAGTCATTAATATTAGGGTACCATGTGCCACGCTCATGTCATACATACCACTGGCATATATCCAAGGAATTTTTACTCTTTTTTTCAATTCCACTTATTTATGTGTTATACTGTACATTGCTTGGTCAGAATTTTCCAGGATTCAGAACTACTGTACTTCTGTGAAAATTATATAAATATATCACTTTCCTCAACTACATTTTTACATTTTTTTCGGGAGACTAGATTTCAAAGTCAGTCTATCATTTTAGCGTACCATTTGTAACGCTTATGTCATACATACCACTGGCATATATCCAAGGAATTTTTACTAATTTTTTACAATTTTCTCATGTACATATAATAGCTTGACCAGAATTTTTCAGGATTCAGAACTACTGTACTTCTGTGAAAATTATATAAATATACATATCACTTTCCTCAACTACATTTTTACATTTTTTTCGGGAGACTAGATTTGAAAGTCAGTCATTAATTTTAGGGTACCAAGTGCCACGCTTATGTCATACATACCACTGGCATATATGTATATCCAAAGATCAATTGTGTATAGTTACTCCGGTATTTTGTGGGTATCA